>SJYR01000104.1:333595-359739 GCA_006410655.1 Kobus ellipsiprymnus | reverse complement strand
CTGGCTTGGAGAATTTTAAGCATTAGTTTACTAGCATGTGAGATGAGTGCAATTGTGCGGTATTTGAGCATTGTTTGGCATTGCCTTTCTTTGGGATTGGAATGAAAACTGACCTTTTCCAGTCCTGTGGCCACTGCTGAGTTGTCCAAACTTGCTGGCATATTGAGTGCACCTTCACAGCATCACCTTTCAGGATTTGAAATACCTTAAACTAGTGCAATGTTATGAATCAACTATACTTCAATAAAAAAATTATTTTCATTTAGATTACTCACTACATGATAAAACTTTCAAATGAGTATTTTCTCAATCAACAATCATAGTAACAATGTAATTGTGATCATATGGGTGTCTGAGAGATTTGTATTACTATTATTAATAATGGAGAAGTTTATCAATAAATGGTAATGAAAAAAGAAAGTAAGTTGGGGGAGCGTTCCAATATGAAACAGTCAAACAAAGGGTTCGAGACATTATATAGCCTGAAAAAAAGGATATCCTTGGAGCTAGGGCATAGGATATAGGGAAAAAATAAGGCTGGTAGATGCTGGGTTGCAGTCTTACTAAAACCACTGCCCCTTAGGTTTAAGTTTACCAGTATTTTGACTGTAAGAACACCTTTTGTGATGTCAGAAACTGTACAGATAGTTTATACTCACATGATAGTAACTGTATGTGTAGTGCTCACTGATTAAGAAAATATATAATGGAAAAGGTTATAAGTCACTAGTAATTTTAAATAAGTTTCTTAAAAATTCTAATTGGAGGCTAATTACTTTACAATATTGTGGTGGTTTTTGTCACACATTCACATGAATCAGTCATGGGTGTACATGTGTTCCCCATCCTGACCCTAAATAAGTTTTTATTTTATTCATCACCATAGCACCTCAGACTTTTAAAAAAAAGTGGTGAGATTATGCAGAAATTATTTATTCAATATATAGACAAACATTAGTGAACAAATAGATTCAGTCCACCGCAGGCTGAAAACCACTGTTACAGTAATAGCAACAGTAGTGGCAACAGTATTTTTATTAATTTTTATTGGGTTATAACTGCTTTACAAGGTTGTTAGTTTCCACTGTACAGCAGTTAGCTAGCTATAAATACACATCTATCCTGTTTTTGGCTTCCCTTGCATTTAAGCCACCAGAGGATCGAGCCGAGTTCCCTGTGGTCTACTGCACATTCTCGTCAGTCATCTGTTCTATACGTACTCCCAATAATGTGTGTGTGTCAGCCCCAGTCTCCTGACTGCTCCCACTTCTCCTCTTCCTGTGATTTCCATACATCTGTTCTCTATGTCTGTCTCTACTGCTTTGCAAGTAAGCTCATCTAACCATTTCTCTAGATTCCTCATATATGCATTAATGTATGGTATTTGTTTTTCCCTTTCTTACTTCAGTCTGTCTCTACATGTCTCTACAAAAAATTATGGAATGGTTCACGAATTTACATGTCATTCTTGCAGAGAGGCCAGGCTAATCTCTGCATTGTTCCAGTTTTAGTGTGTGTGTTGCCAAAGTGAGCACAGCAGTGGCTGCATTCACTGAATATGTGCTGAGTGCCTGTTCTAAGCAGTGATGTGTTGACTCATTTAATTCACACAGTGGCCATATGAGATAAACCTTATGATTACCCTGTTTATAAGCTTGTTTTTCTTCCTTACACGCTTTTCTTTTCTTTTACTGAGACTCAGAACGACTCACCTAAACTGTCACGTCAGAGACTTTCAAGGGACTTGTGATCTGTCTGTTACTGTGTACTCTTACTTAGGTCCCAAACTCGGATTGGAAGTCAGGAAGTACAGAGCCTTGCTGGGAGTCGGAAGCTAGATGGCGCTCTAGCTCAAAGAGAATCTCTCGGGTTACCGCTTACTCAGGACGGACAGCTGGCTTCTGCCTTTGGTAACGCTAGCTCTCAGTGGACCGGAGAAGGCTCTCCAATGGCTTTTGTCCCAACTCCTTAGATACTCTTTCTGTGGAACCTGTGGGAGTGAACTGGAAGGACTGGCCCTAGTAACTTCAGGACAGAATTGCTTCTTTCCTCACTGGCCAGCCCTCACCATCTCTCTTGCCCTGGCTGACACTGGCGTGGCGCTCAGAAGGGGCGTCTTGGTTGCTCTCATCCCTCTACGACGCACCCCTTCTCCTGCAGCCAGGACTGTGCTCAGGAACGTGCACAGGCGCGCGTAAGGTGGACGCAGCAGCCCCAGCTTGGCACAGGAAAGCTACTCTGCTCCGCCCCGGGCGGCATCAGAGAAAAGGACAAATCAAAGGCCTCTGTGCTGAGGAACCAGAATCAACCTGGGATGCCACCAGGTCTGCCCCTGGTGCGTCTCCACCCCGCCTCAGGGGCAGAACCAGGAGGGTCAAGTACGGTACCTGCGCTGGTAAGGGACAGACTAAGTCCAACCAAGGAAGGAGAGCTTCAGTGGAGTCTGTCTGCATCCCCATCGAGAGCAGGGAGTTCGGCGGAGTCTGTCTGCATCCCCATCGAGAGCAGGGAGTTCGGCGGAGTCTGTCTACATCCCCATCGAGAGCAGGGAGTTCGGCGGAGTCTGTCTGCATCCCCATCGAGAGCAGGGAGTTCGGTGGAGAGTCTGTCTATATCCCCATCGAGAGCAGGGAGTTCGGTGGAGAGTCTGTCTATATCCCCATCGAGAGCAGGGAGTTCGGCGGAGTCTGTCTATATCCCCATCGAGAGCAGGGAGTTCGGCGGAGTCTGTCTGCATCCCCATCGAGAGCAGGGAGTTCGGTGGAGAGTCTGTCTATATCCCCATCGAGAGCAGGGAGGGACGCCTGAGGGGGACAGAGGCCGTGGCTGTGGATGCCACTTTCTCTCTTACAGACGGGAGCTAACAGTTCTAGAACCACTCCTTTAAAATGTATTTTAAAAAACTGGGACAATTCTGATCTCCAGAATTTAAAAAGACACACCTGATCTTCTTCTGTGACACTGAATGGCCACAGTACCCTTTGGAGGATGGGGGACACTGGCCAGTTGAAGGGCCTTAATTACGACACTGTTTCACTAGACCAGTTGTGTAGAGAGCGAGAGAAATGGGCAGCAGTGCCCTATGTGGTGCTCTGCGAGACGTCCAGACTTGTGTCCGAAGGGTGCAGATTTGGGTGTGAAAACTTCAGCCGCCTTCTGTCCTCTTACCGTGCCCCTGTATCTGGGGTTCCCAACAGGCTGAAAGTCAGGGCACCCTTCTAGGAGGGGTGCCTCAGTCTCGGTACAATTTCAAATAGTCCCAGTTGTGGTCGAGACTACCTAGAGGATCCAAAAAGGACACAGAAGCCTTTACAGGACCAACTCTATGAGCTTATTTGGAGAATGCAATGGCTCCTGACTTGGGAGCTCTGGTTTGAGGGAAGCTCCTGCTCCTGAAGATGAAGGGCTTGACCGTGAGACAAGGGAGAAGAGAGAACACGAAACAGACCTCCTTCCTCCTGGGAGCCAAGCGACTCTCGTAACAAGAGCCACTCTGTCGGATGTATTTTTTGCAACCCCATGGACTATAGCCTGCCAGGCTCCTCTGCCCATGTAATTCTCCAGGCGAGAATATTGGACTGGGTTGCCTTTTTCTTCTTCGGGGCATCTGCCTGACCCAGGGATCCAACCTTCGTCTCCTGCAATGCACAAGGATTTCTATCACCGAGCCACCAGGAAAGCACTCAATACAGCACTTATACTGTATGTCTTGATGACATCTGGTTTGGGCTCTTTAATAGGGAGAAGACCTTGAAGAGGTGACCATCAAAGCAGATTATTAAAAAAAGCTTTTTCCCTGGGGGATGGGTGGAAGAGGATTGGTTTCCCAGCTTCAGCCCTGCCACGTACTAGATGTATGATTCTGGGCAAGTTAGTTCCACATCTAGCAAAGAGTTAAGCACCTGATTAAAAAAAATGTATGTGAATGTGAAAGTAGTAACATACTTCTACATGCCAGAATCTCATATAAAAACGAAAACACTTTCTATAAAGAAAGAGTAACATCTTAAGCAGTTAACATCACTTTACATACTAATTTTCAATTGCTAGGCTAAGCAAAGCAAGGCCAATACGCAACTGAGGAAAGGATAGGTGAATCCAATTATAATCAAGGATTTCCCAGTTTTGTCTTGCTTTTTTTTTTGCCAAAATACGGTTGTCCTTTGAGGTTGTCCTTTCTTGGATCTTATGAAACCAGAGCAAAGGACTCAAGCTTGATGTGAAAGTGAAAGTGAACTCGCTCAGTCGTGTCCGACTCTTTGCGACCCCGTGGACTGTAACCTACCAGGCTCCTCTGTCCATGGAATTCTCCAGGCACGATTACTGGAGTGGGTTGCCATTTCCTTCTCCAGGGGATCTTCCCGACCCAGGGATTGAACCTGGGTCTCCTGCCTTGCAGGCAGACCCTTTAACCTCTGAGCCACCGTGAAGTAAATATTAATAATTTTGGTGTTTTTTGTTTTTATATCTCTGGGAGAGACATCATCACTCTTTGACAGTTCAACAGTTTTTCCAGTCTACTCTGGAACTATTAGGCAGGCAACTTTATTTTTTAAATGGATAGGAAGCACAGAATAAAATCTATGATAAGTCTTCCTGCCTCAGAATCATACCACTCTGATCTCAATGAAAATACCAAAGTTTTTGCATTTGGGGGGTTTTATGCTCATGTATGTTCTTGATCCTGAGGTCTGAAAAAAATAAATCAGCACCACCTTCTCCTTAAACAGGATACAGCCAATAACTTAAAACTTTCATGCATAAATATGCAGAAAAAAACAAAAAGTAGGGGCTTGTTCTGCATCACTTTAATTAACGCTGAACATATAGCAACAGTTAGCCTGGAGGCCTATTGTAACGTAAAGAGCAATGATATTAGACATCAATGATCCGAATTCAAGCCTAATTCTGGCTCAAGATACGGGACTTTTGAGAAAGTTTCTGGGACATCTTTGTGTTTTCGATTCCTCATCCCTAAAACTGTGCTGCTGAGAGGATAACACGGAAAAGGGTTTCCCTTGTGACTCAAATGGTAAAGCATCTGTCTGCCAGTTCAGGGGATACTGGTTCAATCCCTGGGTCAGGAAGGTTCCCTGCAGAAAGAGATGGCAACCCACTCCCAATATTCTTGCCTGGAAAATTCCATGGACAGAGGAGCCTGGAGGGCTACAGTCCATGGGGTCGCAAAGAATGGGGCAACAAAGCATGCAGAAAAAATTTGTAAAAGAGCTATTATTTCTCTCCTAGAATGTGCTTGCTATCAGTAACAGCAAGAGTTATTATTCATTGCCAGCGGCTTCTGGACTTTCTACTTGGAAGCCTAGCTCGAGGCAAAAGCAGCAGCGAGTTTAGAACAGTTTCGGAAAGCTCACCCTTTCTGAAGTTCTTGTGTGCAAGCAGTAACCTTGGAAACCAGGCTGGCACCCCCCCTTTCAGTCATAAGCTTAGTTCTAGCTCTTCTTGCTTATCTCCGTAATATTTGGGACACTACTATCTCATGGTCGTTTTCTTCAGTGTCGGCACAAGCGAGAACATCTGCTGAAGCAAGTACAAGACCCTTCTTGTCGCCCCTTCCGCCCGCGGTTCCCCTAAGTTTTCCCTACACAGCGGTCGCAGCCTCAGACGTCCTCAAAACCAAAAACTCAGAGGGCCTTGACCATGGGTCAAGGGTACTGACCAGGTGAAAGCCGCAGGGACTCCGGTTCAAGCACCAAAGCGCACCCAGACAGCCAAAACGACCACACACTTCCGCACAGAGGGAACCCTCGCGAGACGAGCCGGCGCGAGAGGTCCAGTTTCTCGCGAGAAGAGGAGGCGTCGCCGGAAACTGGGGAATGGCTCCCTGGGAGACCCGGACCCGCCGGTGGGCGGGGCCAGCGTTAAGCCCGCCCCCTTCCGCCTTCTGTCCCCGCCTCCCAGCCCTGAGGCGTCCGGCCTGCGGTGCGGGCGCCGGGCTCTCCGGGGCCGCCCCGCGGGCGCAGGGTCTGAGGGAAGCCCGGGGAGCGCGCCTCGGCCGGCTCTGCGGGGGGGAGGGGCTGCGGCTGGCGGCCCCGCCCCCTTCTCGGGCTCGCGCGCGGGCGCGTCGGCCGGCCCCGGGGCCGCGTCCCCCGGCCGCTCCTCAGCCGCGGCCTGAGCTTCTGCCCGCGGGAGTCGGCGCCGAGGATCCCGGGCGCGGCCTGCTTCGGGCCCATGGTGGGCTTCGGGGCGAACCGGCGGGCCGGCCGCCTGCCCTCGCTGGTCCTGGCGGCCCTGCTGGTGGTGCTCGCGGTGCTCGCCTTCAATTACTGGAGCGTCTCCTCCCGCCACGTCCTGCTGCAGGAGGAGGTGGCGGAGCTTCGGGGCCAGGTCCAGCGCACCGAGGTGGCCCGCGGGCGCCTGGAGAAGCGCAACTCGGACCTCCTGCTCTTGGTGGACTCGCACAAGAAACAGATGGACCAGAAGGAGGCGGATTACGGCCGCCTTAGCAGCCGGCTGCAGGCCCGGGAGGGCCTGGGGAGGAGATGCGAAGACGACAAGGTAAGCGCGGAGCCGCCTCCGCCGGCCCCCGCGTCCCCTTCAGCTCCGCGGCGGGGCTGGCGCGCCGCGGCCGCCCCTGCCTTCCAGGGTCGCAGCCTGGAGGCTCCCCTTGCCGCTGACAGCCCTGTTTCTGTCAGCCTTTAACTGGTTCGCCACGGCCACGCTTTCCGGTCCCTGCCAGACGAGACTGTTTGGTTCTCAAGGGTGGCCTCGCCGTGGGTGCCGCCTCTCCCCCGAGCCGGGCTGCTGAGCTGGCAGTCGTGATGATCTGGCCGGTCCATGTGGCCGCCGCCTTACGTCTGCAGATGCCCAGGGCGGGAGACTGCCGGGTTTGCTGTGAGTATTGTCGCCCTAGACTTTATTCCGTGCTCACCGATCATTTGTAATTTCTTTAAAGAACGTGGCCTCCTCTAACCCATCTACTTATGGCGATCACCATATATTTTTTAAGCAGTCCAACTTCTCTTAAATCTCTATAGGGCTCTGTATTAAGCAGTTAAAGCATCAGAATTACTGCCTTTACTTGGACATAGATAATCCAAAATTATGTACTCAGTTTGAATTGTTAGTGAAAGTAACCCAAAAGATAGACTCTAAAAATAACATTCTAAGCAACAGCATCTCATGTCATTGCCCTAATTGAGCTTGAAAGGAAATAAAAGTGCAATTTGTATGCTTAACTTTCAGGGTTAGTGTTGGGAAGCCATACTAAGTTTAAATTGTGAGAGTTTAAGGCTAGGCTGGAGCTAGACCGGTGCTGAGTAGCCTTTGCTCTCACAAGCAGATCGGGGACTATATTACTGATCTATGACCTATGCAATCTTTGTTGATATGCCAGACCTGTGGAAATTTCTGGATGGGTAAGTATGATAGACCCCTTTCTTTCTGGGCCCTCTTTTGGTAATCTTCACAGTGATTTTGTGTGTCGGTGTGTGTTCACAGTATAAGTTTTTATTTTGTATGTCAATTATTTATAGTTAATCATTTTAAGTTAAAATCTCCTGAGCTCCGGGTTTCCTTATTGTCACCAACCACTACTTTGTTTCTTACTTCGTGAGGATTGAGGCACAAAAGCATCGAGCTAAGGGCTTTTCAGTAGCCTGCCCTTCACCATAGCATAGCTTCTGAGAGGAGCAACAGATCAGCAGACTTACACTACGTACTGAACTCTGTAGACTGAGAAGTTCTCTAGGGTGGAATAAGCAGATGTCCATGAAATTTTGGAGTATTAAAAGGAGATCTTCAGACTTGAATGGTTAGGCATTGCTATTCAAATTCTCTACAATCTGGAAAGAAAGATAAGTCTTTTCTAGTGATTTATACTCTGGATTCCATTTCTCCCATGCACTGGACTGTGATTATCAGTTTCTTTCCATAGGTTTTCATTTTTATCTTCCACCGTATGTAGGTGTTAGCTGTTCTAAAATTTTTTGTATTCTTCCATATACTCCATTCTCCCAGTCAACCGATGTCTTTGTTTTTACTTTCACTGCTAAACTCTAGTTATTGATGGTCTATAAATGTTTCATGAATTTCTTTTTTCATCCCCATCCTAATTTTTTTTCATTCTGTATACCGTCCTTCTTTCCTCCTCTTTTCTGAAGCTATTTTCTTGAAGGTTACAAATGGCAGTATTCCTGGTCAAATCAAAAAGCATTTTTATTCTTATTCTGTTTAATGTCTCAATAATTGATTGTCTCTAACATTTTGGGAACTATCTCCTTTCTCACTTCTTTATCAATGAATTCTCTGGATTTGCTTCCTACCTTCTTCAGCATACTTACTTTTTGCTGATTTCCTGCCCCGCCCCCCACAACTGTCTAATAATAATAAACTGTATTCTTGAGTCTTCGTTTTCCCCTTACAGCAGTATTTCTCAAGGTGGTGTTAAACAGAATACTGTCCTAGAAATTGCTCATAGATGGTCAGGACAAAAAAGGAAAACCTTTTTTTTGGAGGAAAATGTTAAACAGTGTAAATAGTATATCCTCCTCTTCAGATTTATAACCTTGCTAGCATATCAAAGCTCTGAGAGATGTGTTAGTGAAGAAGCCTGTTTGATTTTAACTTAGTCTCTATCCGTTAATTTGATCACAGATTACTGTTTTTATGGCCTGCTTGTTACCGTGGTGCAGAAGAATATCGCAAAGCACACTAGTTTGGGAAATGTTGCCCTGGGTATCTAGGTGAGGTGTAGATGAACTCTGTCTTTTAGAGGTGTTCCCTTTATTCCTGCTGTTCCCTCAAGAGCTGAGAAGAGAGATTTATCATGTGTCAATGATCTAAAATCCTTCTGGATGGTCATAATGTTGGAGAAACTAGTAAATTGACAATTAAAAGTGTCTTCCTTTTTAAACTAGACTTGTTTTAATGTTTATTCATGTTAGTGTAGTCTCGTTAAAGCAAAGGCTCTCTCTGCCTTTCACGTTTTTTACCTATAGCACATAGTGATGCTGACCCCTTCAGTAGTCATTTGTACCCCTTGGTTTGGTATATATCCTTCCTGATGACTCAGGGTTGTGTCCTGGTTGGTCCAAACTGATTATGATAATTTCATTATTCCCAGTGCTTAGTCTAGGAAGGGGCTGGCTAGTGAATTTCTAGGGGAAGCTTCCTTGCTCCTTAAAAGAGTCTTGCACCTCAGTGATATTCTTCCCCCAAATCAAAAATCTCCAGTCTAATCATTAGAAATCATCGGACGAACTCACCTTTAGGGACATGCTACAAAGTACCTGAGCAGTACTCTTCAGAGAGTCACCCTTGAAGAAGCGGTCGGTCTCTTCTGCCAGATGCCGTTGCTTCACTACGTGATACCTGAAATCAGGGTAACCAGAGTGCCAGAAAAGTTAGCTAAGGAATGGCTGAGGCCCTGAAGTTGGCAGAATGGAGTGTTACAGTAGTGTATTGGCAGTTGTGATGTGAAATAAAGAAGCATTCCTGGGGCTTCCCTGGTGCCTCGGTGGTAGACAGTCTGCCTGCCAATGCAGGAGGCGGGTTCAGTCCGTGACCCGGGAACATCCCACATGCTTCGGAGAAACCAAGCCCGTGCAGCCACAACCACGAGCCTGTCTTCTGGAGCCCGGGAGGGGCAGCTACCGAGACCACGTGCTGCAGCTGCTGAGCCCTCTGGGAGCACCCAGAGCCTGTGCTCCGCAGCAGGAGAAGCCGGCACGCTGCAACGGGAAAGTAGCCCCGCTGGCCGCAACTAGAGAAGAGCCAGAGCAGCGTGAAGGCCCGCACAGCCAAAAGTAAATAAGGCTAGAACCCCATCGTGTCAGCCAGTCACGTGGAGAGGTCCTCAGTTGCGGCCTGGCTAAGGCACCTGACTGTCAAGAGTCTCGCCATCTCAGTCGTGTCTGAGACGTGGGTAAGCTCTTCTGTGTCCCCAGGGCAATGTGGACAGTGGCTTCCCATCTGCATGTGGTTCGAGGCTCCTCCAGGGACTTTGTCCTAAGACCGGTAGAGGTGCTTGGACGCCTGACTCAGTCGGCACTTGCTTCACAGCCTTTTGGAGTCAGGATCCTCAGGTGGCATCACCTCCCTGGATACCCTTGCCCACGCCATGGGTGTTCCCAGCCAAAACTCCCTGGGCCCTGATGGGACAGCTGCCTTAGGCACTGATGTGTGTGTTGGGAGTTTCGGTAAGGCAGCCCTTTTCAAGTGCAGCTCAGCCGCTCAGTCGTGTTCGACTCCCTGTGACCCCATGGACTGCAGCACGCCAGGCCTCCTGTCCATCACCAGCTCCCGGAGCCTGCTCAGACTCACGTCCATTGAGTCGGTGATGCCATCCAACCGTCTCACCCTCTGTCGTCCCCTTCTCCTCCCGCCTTCAATCTTTCCCAGCATCAGGGTCTTTTCCAGATGAGTTGGTTCTTCAAATCAGGTGGCCAAAGTATTGGAGTTTCAGCTTCAACATCAGTCCTTCCAGTGAATATTCAGGATTGATCTCCTTTAGGATGGACTGGTTTTATCTCCTTGAAGTCCAAGGGACTCTCAAGAGTCTTCTCCAACTCCACAATTCAAAAGCATCAATTCTTTGGCACTCAGCTTTCTTTATAGTCCAACTCTCACATCCATACATGACTACTGGAAAAACCATAGCTTTGACTAGACAGACCTTTGTTGGCAAAGTAATATCTCTGCTTTTTAATATGCTGTTTAGGTTTCTCATAGCTTTTCTTCCAAGGAGCAAGTGTCTTTTAATTTCATGGCTACAGTCACTATCTGCAGTGAATTTGGAGCCCCCCAAAATAAAGTCTCTCACTGTTTTCATTATTTCCCCATCTATTTTCCATGAAGTGATGGGACCGGATGCCATGATCTTAGTTTTGTGAATGTCGAGCTTTGAGCCAACTTCTTCACTCTCCTCTTTCGCTTTCATCAAGAAGCTCTTTAGTTCTTCTTTGCTTCTGCCATAAGGGTGGTGTCATCTGCCTATCTGAGGTTATTGATTGTTCAAGTTATCCTTTTTTTTAAAAAAAAAGTTATTTTAGAACATTTAAGATCTATGGAATTATTGCAAAGATAGTACAGTTTCTTCATGCCCCACACCTAGTTTTTCCTGTTATTAAATGGCACATTTGTCATAACTACTGATGTATTAAAAAATCATGGCATCAGGTCCCATCACTTCATGGCAAATAGATGGGGAAACAATGGAAACAGTGACAGACTTTATTTTCTTGGGCTCCAAAATCACTGCAGACAGAGACTGCAACTATGAAATTAAAAGACGCTTGCTTCTTGGAAGAAAAGCTATGAGAAACCTAAACAGCATATTAAAAAGCAGAGGTATCACTTTGCTGACAAAGGTCCATCTAGTCAGAGCTATGGTTTTTCCCGTCGTCATGTATGGATGTGAGAGTTGGACCATAAAGAAGGCTGACCACCGAAGAATTGGTGCTTTTGAACTGTGGTGCTAGAGAAGATTCTTGAGAGTCCCTCAGACAACAAGGAGATCAAACCAGTCAATCCTAAAGGAAATCAGTCCTGAATATTTATTGGAGGGACTGATGCTGAGGCTGAACCTCTAAGACTTTGACCACCTGATTTGAAGAGCTGACTCACTGGAAAAGACTCTGATGCTGGGAAATAGTGCAGGCAGGAGGAGGAGGGGACGACAGAGGATGAGATGGTTGGATGGCCTCACCTATTCAGTGGACATGAGTTTGAATAAACTCCAGGAGATGGTGGAGGACAGGGGAGCCTGGTGTGCTGCAGTCCATTGGGCGGCAAAGAGTTGGACACAACCGAGTGAACAACCACAATTGATGCATTAATAATAACTGAAGTCCACAGTTCCTGTTTTCTCAGTTTTTCCCTAATGCCCCCTTCTGTTCCGGAGCCCCGTCTAAGGTTCCATGTTACATTTAGCTGTCGTGTCTCTATAGGCCTCTTGCAGTCAGGACCGTTTTTTCAGACTTTGTTTTTTATGATCTCGACAGGTTTTGCTTTTTTCCGTGACTCTTATTTATTATTTCTGGCTGTGCTGGGTCTTCGCTGTTGCCTGAGCGTCTCTCCAGCTGCAGCGCGGGGCTCCTCTCCAGCTGCGCTGCTCAGACTCCTCCTCGCGGGGCTCCTCTCGCCGTGGAGCCTGGGCCCTCAGGGGTGTGGCCTCAGCAGTCGCAGCGCGGGCTCAGCGGGCGTGGCTCGCAGGCGCCGGAGCTCAGGCTGAGTGGCTCCGAGGCATGTGGGATCTTCCAGGATCAGGGATCAGATCTCCTGCCTTGGCAGGCGGCTTCTTTGCCCCCGAGCTGCCAGGGAAGCCCTGACCTTGGCAGTTTGGGGTCACTGGCAGGAGCTTTATGGAATGACCCTCTGTGGGCATTTGTTTGATGCTCTTCTCAGGATTAGACTCAGGTTAGGGTTTGGGGGAGGAAGACTGCCGGGGAAAGCGCCTTTCTCATCATATCAGAGCATCTCTCAAAGTGACTTCCCACTCAGTGCTGACCTTGATCGCCTGGCTTGAGGTCATGTTGGTCAGGTCTCTTCACTGTAAAGTTACTGTAAAGGAAGAGAATGCATTTTTTCTTCCTCTTCCGTGCTGTACTCCTGTGAAAGGAGGTTGCTATGTACAGCCAGTGCTTAATGACTTGGGAGTTGTACTGTCTCCTTAAGGGCAGAGTGTCTATGTAAATTACTTGCACTTTTTCTGCGTGGACCTTAGTCTTTTCTCCCTTATTTATTATTCAGTTATTTATTTATATCAGTATGAACGCATGGATATTTATTTTATACTTTATAATCCGCTGCTACTCTATTTATGCTGTCGCTCAGATTGTTTCAGCTTTGACCATCGGGAGCTCTTTCATTTACCTCGGGGCATAATACCCTATCATTGTTACAAACCCCTGCCTTAGTTTCTGTCACTACAAGACGCACTGACTTCCTTGTGTACTTCCTGCCCCAGTCCTAGAATCCTTCTCCACAGAGCCCTAAGTCCTTTGATTGGAAAATGGTGTTAGAGACCAAAGTCTAGGTGTGAGGTATACTCATTGCTACTGTCAGACGACCTTTGGAAATCTTGAAATCCCTGCTCCACAGATATCAGGAGGGTGGCATTGGATATCTTACAATTTATTATTCTGTCCTCCCATTTTCCGTTTGTTACCTGGGCTGTTAGAACAGAGAAGTTCTTTTTTTCTACACTTGGGCCTTCTTATTTTGTGTTGGGGTATAGCCGATTAGCAGTGCTGTAGTAGTTTCGGTGAGCAGTGCAGGGTCCCTCCTGCCCAGGCTGCCGCGGAGCACCAAGCAGTTTCCTGTGCTCTACAGTAGGTCCTGGTTGGTTATCCGCTTCAAGTAGAGCAGTGTGTACCTGTCCTTCCCAACTCCCTCACTGTCCCTTCCCTCCAGCAAGCATAAGGACACAGGAATTCTTTAAGGGAGCCTGAAATTGTCCTCGAAAGTGAGAAACAAGCTCCACTTCTCTGGGATTCCCCCCATATTTACCTTGTTTTTTTGTTTTTTTAGACCTTCCTCCCTAACGGGTTTCCATCTAGAGGGGTGTGTTAGCTGTCTACAGCTGCCATGCAAAACCCCACAGACTGGCTGGCTAAACACCGCGGAAGTCCGTGTCCCGCCGGCCCTGGAGTCTAGAGTCCAAGGCTGGCGTGGCGGCAGGCTGGTCTCCTCGGGGCCCTCTCCTTGCTGGCGGCGGGCCTCCTCCTTGCTGCCTTGTCATCGTGTGCTCCGCTTCTGTGCTCCTGCATCTCTGGGCTCTTCCTCTTCTTATAAGGGCACCGGTCGTGTTGGATTAGGGTGCCACCCCAATGCCCTCATTTTAACTCACCTCTTTAAAGACCTTGTTTCCAAATAGGTCACATTCTGAGGTACTGGGTGTTGAGACGTCCGTGTGTGGGTTTGCAGTAGCACAGTTCAGCCCATGCCAAGAGGGAATCTGACACACACGCTGCCTTTTCTTTCCTCCTTCTGTGGGAAAGACCCTCTCTCCCATTTCCTGGGTGGGGTTGTTTCTCCTGTCCTAACTTGCATTCTTCCTGCCTGTATCTTGTACCAGTTATGGTGGGCCAAGGCAAGTGCTTGATAAATCAGAGCTGTTTGAATATAGAGAAAGTCCTTCCCAAAACTGTTGTTTTGCTACAAATGGATTAAAAAAAAGAATCAGTTTTGAGGTTTGAGGCCGAAAATGACTGCCCTCTTTTCCCTTTACCAACCGTAATCCTCCTTGGGGCGGTGGGTGCGTTCGCTTGAACAGAGAAAAGGTCATGTGCCAGAAAGGGGAGTGGGAAACATATTGTTTTCTTTCCAAAAAAATAGCCTCATTGTGTGTGTATGTACACAGTGCTCATATACATACCAAATGCATATATGTAAAACCATGGCACGGAGTAAGTGTTCACCACCATGGTCTCAGAGCTTCCCTGATGGCTCAGCTGGTAAAGAATCCGCCTGCAATGCCCAGAGACCCCGGTTCGATTCCTGGGTGGGGAAGATCCCGTGGAGAAGGGAAAGGCTGCCCACTCCAGTATTCTGGCCTGGAGAATTCCACGGACTGTCTAGTCCCTGGGGTCGCAAAGAGTCAGACACGGCTGAGCGACTTGCACTCACTATCATTTCAAGTCCTGGCTCTGCCATTTAATGCACGTGGAGCCTTGGGCAAGCCACTTAACTTCTCTGTGCCTCCGTTCCACATCTGTACACTGAGGACAGTAAGAGTCGTCTCGCTCATTCTTGTGAAGTTTCAATGGATAAATTCATTTAATATGCTTTGAACATACCATATTGTTAAAAAAAAAAAAAGAAATGTTTAGTAAATGTTATGTTAGCTATTAGTCCACAACTACTTCCTTATTTCTGACCGGCTTTCTTTCCAGGATGGGATTCTGTCCATGTTGTTTAAGATCCGGTCCCAGCTTAGCTGGCCTGCCTTGCCCTTTGCCCTGGCTGTCTGACTCCGCCCTTGCCAGCTTTCCTGGTCCTTTTCTAAACAGGCCTAGTTGACTCCTCTTATGTCTGTCTCAGCTGACTCCCCAACAGCTGCCTTTTTTTTGTTATTTAGCCACAAAGTGTCCGACTGTTTGGACCCCATGGACTGTGGTCCACCAGGCTCCTCCATCCATAGGATTTCCCAGACAAGAATACTGGAGTGGGTTGCTGTTTCCTCCTCCACTGATGCCTGCCTCTGTAATTTGAAGAGCAGCCTTGTGCAGTTTTTCTAACACTCGACACATGCATATTCCTGCCTTTGCCTTCCCCATCATAGCCTGGCCAAATTCTAGCTGTCATTTAATTGCCACCTCAAGTTATTCACAAACCATACAGAGCTCATGCCTCCTTTCCAGACTGCATCCTTCCCTTCCTGGTCCCTGTGATGCTCCTGCAGCCGTTGTTGAGACTGGGGTTAGACATTTTGGTGTCATCTTTGATTCCTTGAGCATCTCAGACTCAGTGATTCGACATGCAGAGGAGTTACGCCCTGGCTGCAGAATGGAGACCTGGCTGGGCAGGAGCACGGGTCCGCACTCGCCTCCTCCCCGAGCTCTGTCTCCCGCCGCGCCCTGGCCCCGGCGCCAGCTCTGCCTCCTGCCCGGCAGCTGGGCGCTTGTGTGTGCCACTCGTGTGTCGGATCGGACTCCACCGTCCGGCCTTCGCGGCGCCGGGAGCCTCCGTGGACTTCGTCCCGCTGTCTTCTGACCGGGCTGCTCCGGGTGTGCTGCTCTGCTAACCTTTGTCTCCTTGCCTGCCTTTCTGTGTCAGGTCGATTGCTGCTTCGGTACTTCTGTTCCTGTTATCTGACTCTTAGCCTCCTGCCTCTTTTCTGTTACACCAGCCTTTCGGTACATCGACCATGAAGCCCTCTGACTTCTGACCTGGTGTGTGCTTTTTTTTATGCACAGTTAACACTTATTGTTTGAAGCACTCTAAATTATTTTGTGTTTCATTTTTCACTGATAGCTTCCCAAATGTTAACTTTGTCTTCTCAACAGAAGTTTTAAGTTACTTGAGGAAGGACCAAATTTAAATTTTTCCAATGAGTTCTTGATAGTCATTAGTGCTGATACAGAGTGTTACGGGTTATAGGGTTAGAGTGGATTCTAATCCAGTTTCTTATGTCCTTATAAGAAGGAAATTTGGATACATAGGGAGACACAGGGAAGAAGGCCACATGGAGATGGAGGCCTTGACTGGAGTGATGCACTTATAAGCCAAGGAATGCCAAGGATTGTCAGCAGCCATGAGAAGCTAAGGAAAGGGCAAAGAAGAATCCTCCTTTAGGGCCTTCAAACAGAGGGCACGGTCCTACAGACAGCCCAGTCTTGGACTTCTGCGCTGCAGAACTGGGAGGGTATTTTTGGCTGTTTCAGTCATTGGGCTTGTGGCTTGATTTGCTGGTGTTTAGTTGCTAAGGCGTGTCCCACTCTTTTTCGACCCCAGGACTGTGGACTATAGGACTGTAGTCCCCCAGGCTCCTCTGACCTTTGGTTTTCCCAGGCAAGAGTACTGGTACTTTGCTATAATGGCTCTAGGAAGCTAACATTAGATTCACTAAAAACTCTGGCAGACTTTTGAAGGTTAGTTTATTTTTTTTGTAGAAACTGACAAGCTGATACCAAAATGTATGGAAATACAAATAACCTAGAATAGCCAAAACAATTTTTCAAAGAACAAAGTAGGAGAACTTATACTCCCTGATTTCAAGGCTTGTTATTTAGTAATGTAATACTATATAGATACAGTAATCAAGACTGTGCAGTTATTGAAAAGAATGGGCATATAAATCACTGGGATGGAGCCGAGTGCACAGATGGACCCACAGATACATGGTCGATTAATTTTTGGCAAAAGTGCCAAGGCAGTTTAATGAGGAAAGGGAAGTGTTTTTCAACAAAAGATATTAAAGCAATTGGGTATCTTTATGGTGGTGGGGTGGGTGGTGGTGGTACGTAACTTGTGCTACTTCAGAACATAAACAAATAAAGTGAACTTGGATCACGGACCTAAACGTAAAAGGTGAAGCTATAAATCTAGACGACAACACAGGAGAACATATTTGTGACTGTGGATTTGTGTGGGTTTTTGAGGACATAAAAAGCATTAACCATAAAGAGAAAAATAGATAAATTTGACTCTCAAAATTAAAAGCTTTGTTCTTCAAAAGGCACTATTTTTTTTAAAAAAGAAAAAGCAAGTCATGGGTTGGAAGACATATTTAGGATAGATGTATCAGATAGAGAATTGTATCAGTGCAGCCCCCTGTACCAGGACCCAGCCCGCCTGCCACCAGGCTAGTACCAGTCCTAGGGCCCCAGCCCTGCCGAGCATCAGGCCACCACCAGCCCTAAGACCCCCAGGGCCCTGCAGTCAGAGCCCCGGGAACCCTGCTCAGCCTACCAGCAGGTTATCACCAGCCCCAGGGACCTCTTGGGCTCCAGACTCACCTCCCAGCAGGCCAGCAGCACCTTCAGCCCCTTAGCTAGCTACCCTGGTGTCCAGCCCTACCCAGCAGCAGGTCAGCACCAGGCCTCGGGTCCCAGGGCCCTCAGCCTCACCAACCAGGGGCCAGCAGCCTCCACAACAGGAACGGCCTGGCAACCAATGGAACTGGGGCCAGCCGCACCTGTCTGACGGCCCCCAGTAGACCACCACCACAACCCACGTGGCCCGGGCTCCCCTCGAGCACGTGGCTCTGATGACCAGAGGGCGGTGTCCTGCTGGGATGCAGAGGAAATCTCCCGCTTTTCCAAGGTTGGGAAATGAAACCAACTTACCAGATACTTAGAAATAAAAACAGTAAATTAGGCAAAATGAGGCAACAGATGAGTATCTTCCAATGAAGGAGCAAGATAAAACCCCAGAAGAGTTCAGTGAAGTGGAGATGGGCAACCTGCCCAAGCGAGGGCTGGAAGTCATGAGTGTAAAGATGCTCAGAGAACTCGGGAGAAGACTGAACGAGCAGAGTGAGAACTTAGAAGTTTTTTAACAAAGAGTGAGAAAATATAAAGAAAGAACCAGATGAAGGCTACAATAACTGAAATGAAACACACTAGAAGGAGTCAGCAGTGGATTAGACGACACGAAGGACAGATCTGCAAGCGGAAGGCAGAGCAGTGGAAGTCACTGAAGCTGAGCAGTGAAAGGGAAAGGCTTTAAGAAAACTTAAAGCATCGCGAGAAACCCAAGTGACTGCGTGCTTGCTGAGCAGTGGAAGGGAAACGCTCTAAAGGGTGAGAAACTGAAGGTACTGCGTGCTTGCCTGTGCCAAGAGGAGCGCGAACTTCAGTCAAACGGAACATTAATTCTCTTACAAGGAAGCCAAAGTGCGGAAACCTCTGGTCTTCATTCACAGACATCGTTCCTTGCTTAATAAAGTTACAGTTAAAGTATTTCCTGTTGTATCAGAGGACATATACCGCATCACCACATTATATGAATTGTTTCTTTCCTCTCTGTAGTGGGTGGAAGGAATCTCCTTGAATGTTCTTTTAGGTTTTGCTCTGTTTAAATTGTAACCAACATTTTTCAAGAATCAGTTTTATGATCTTCATGGAACCTCCTGAGATTACTCTGACCCTTATCGCGGGAGCAAGAGGAAGCAGAGAAATGAGGAAATAAGAAAGGGAGATGAAAGACATGCGGGGACATGTGTCTAAGATCTTTGTAGTACAGAGTACATTGTGTGATCAGTATATTTTTGTCAATTAAAGTGTTAGGGTTTTAATGTAGATCAGAGACTCCCCTGTTGTTAGGACTCCATGCTTCCGCTGAAGAGAACACGGGTTCCATCCCTGGATGGGGAGCTAAGACCCCACAAGCCACGTGGCAAGCAGAAGAAAAAAACTCTTCAAGGTTAACTCTTCCAGTACAGGAAATAAAGGAACTAACACTATTAAATGTCAGTCTGTAGTGGACAGGCTTTTATGTATTTCCATTAATTCTTCTCAGTTTATGGTTGAAGAAACAGGCTTAGGTGAGAAAATGGCAGAATCCTAAACTCAGATCTGCTTGATTCCATAAATCCTTTCCACTAAACTGCATTGCCACACATTATGTACCTATATCTATATAGTTTTAAAATATGTAAAATTATATATAGAGAGCAAAATTACATATTAATATATAAAAACAGTTATTTTGCCAACAAATCAAACACCTTCTGAGTATTCACTGTGTGTAATGTTTCTTAGAGCTGCTGTGACAAGAGCCACAAACTGGATAGCTTTAAGTTAAAGTAACAGAGCTCGATTGTCTCGTGGTTCTGGAGAGCAGACGTCCAGAGTCAAGGTTTGGGCAGGACTCTGCTTCCGCTGGAGCCTCTAGGGGAGAGCCTTCTGGCTCTGGCGGCCTCCGGTGCTCCCTGGCGGGAGGCGGCGCAGCTCGTCCCTGTCGCCGCCCCCCATGGCTGTCTCCCAGCTTGTTTGCCTGTCTCTGTCTCTTCCCAATTCTGTCTGTTTTCTTACAGGGACTGGTCGTTTGCACTAGTCGAGGCTTGCGTGTGCGCTCTGTGCTGAGCCACTCGGGCTGGTCGTGTTCGTCTCTGTGATCCCATGGACTGCGGCCGCCAGGCTCCTCCGTCCATGGGGTTTTCCAGGCAGGAGTACTGGAGTGGGCTGCCGTGCCCTCCTCTGGGGATCTTCATGACCCAGGAAAGGAACCCACGTTTCTTGTGTCTCCCGCATTAGCAGGCAGATTCTTTATCATCAGCACCACCTGGGAAGGCCATAAAGGCCCATCCTAATTCATTATGACTTCATCTTAACTTGATTACATCTGCAGCGACACGATTTCCAAGTAAGGTCACAGCTGCGGTGCTGGGGGTGGCGGCTGTTGGGGCTTAAACATGACCTTTTAGGCAATGCGCCCCAACCCACGGCCAGTCTGTGAATCAGTCTGGAGTGAACGGAGTCTTCAGCGTGTTGGTGTCACAGTCCACCAGCATGGGGTGTCTCTGTGCTTTAGGCCTTCTCTGTTCTTGCAGCACATTTCACACTTTCCAAGGGTTCAAGACTCACATATTTTGTTACATTTATCCCCAGGTATTTCGTGTATTTGATGCTATAAAAAATGGAATTGTGCTTATTCCACTTTCCGCTTCTTCTTTGCAGGTGTATAAACAGTGCTGTTAATTTTGCATACTGATTGTCTCCCTGCTAGGACTTAGTTCTAGCACTAACGGCATCTAAGGAATTCTAAGGACTCTACAAAAAGCCACTAGAACTCAGTAGTAGTAGTTTTTCCGGTAGATTCTTTAAAATTATTTCTGGACAAGGTCATGTCATCTGCAAATAAAGAGTTTTCCCCCCTTTCCAGTTGGTTGCTTTTTATTTTTCTTCCCCATACTGTACTGGCTAGGACCTCCAGTACAATGTTAAATAGAAGTAGTGAGATTGAATATCCTTGCAGAGAGAGTATTTAACAGAGTTGAACACGCATTCATGGTAAAAACTCTCAGCAAAATAGCAATAGAAGGAAACTTGCTCATATTCATCAGAGGTCTCTCTCAAAACCCCACAGCTAACATTATATTTAATGGCAAGAGACTAAATGCTTTCCCCTACAATTGGAAGCATGGAAGGACTTTAAATAGAGGAGTTATGTTAGCAGATTGACCTTCAAACCTCTGGGTACAAAATAGAGACGTGATTTGAGACGTGAAAAAGTAGATATAGGAAAAATAACTATAGGTTTTTATTAAAAAAATTTTTTTTCAGTAGTTGGAAGATAATGGAGTCTTCAGCTAAGCACATTGTGTGATTCTGTGCTTACCAGCCCCGGGAGGCATGTTCGTTAGTGTTGATGGCTGGGGAGTGGTAGTGGGTTTAGGCGTGGAGCCAGGAATGGAAGGTGCTCTGTGCTGCAGGGGAGAGTCCCGACAATGAAGCGCTGCTGCTGCTGCTGCTGCTGAGTCGCTCCAGTCGCGTCCGACTCTGTGCGACCCCATAGACGGCAGCCCACGAGGCTCGCCCGTCCCTGGGGTTCTCCAGGCAGGCACACTGGAGTGGGGTGCCATTGCCTTCTCCAGTGAGGGCTGCTCCACTGCAAATGCTGGCGACCGTGGTGGAGAAGCACTGGGCCATGAGGACAGAAGCGGAGAGAAGTGGGGTCAACGAGAGCTTGTCGTGCGCTTGGAGTGTGACGGGAGGCAAGGCTGGACCCCGGGGCACTGGGGACCCTGGCGGTGGCGCTGGGACCTGAGGCCGGAACCTGAGGTCGGAAGGCAGTTGGAGCAGAGCGCGGGTTCAGGTCGAGTTTGGGGAAGCTGTGAAATACTCAGTAGGCAGTTGAAAACGCCTTTTTGGAATTGAGTAGAAAGGACAGCCTAGGGAAAGGGTTTGGCTGTTGAGATCACAGGAATGGTCTAGGCTATAGAGTGAGACGGTGAGTGTGCAAGGTCGAGCCTGGCCGCGTTTCAGGGTGGAGTAGAGGAGCAGCAGGGCCGAACGACTGGCAGAGGGGAGAGGAAGGGAAAGGCTGCATGGCGTGTGGCGTGTCGGCCAAGGGGGGTTTGAGGAAGAGTCATCAGTGTTCATTGCAGTGATTACCTACTTAGGGTTATCTCTCCATAACTTGATTGTGGGCCAGATAGGGCGATAGGTTTTGTTCGTCTCTGTATTCCCACAGTTCCTGGCATGACGTTACTTAATTCTTGAGCAGAGTCCTATTTCTTAATCGGCGTGTGTTCTAAGTACGTGGCTTATGCCTGGCTAAAGACTCCTGGGTGTATAACCATATCTGTGCATTTATGCTGCATCTGTCTTTTCATGTCTTCCAGTTTTATACTGTGAATTTCTTGACTCTGGAAATCATCTAGTCTAAATTTTGTAAACACCTAACATATTTGGTACTATGCCCTATGTGTGGACTCTGCAGATATTTGGTGATTCACTCAGCAATTTGCAGTGGCTCTTAAAGCATGTGTTTATATGTGCTGGGCTACCAAGGGTATTCTCCACATATCTGATTACACTACTTTTCTGGAAGACATAATCAAAATATTCTCGTGTAAAGGCAGTCATTATCAACTCATTATCTTTTTGGCTTTATTGAATGTATCTTTTCCTAGAAACATATAACAGTACATCTAGATTAGTATTTTGTTTAGTTAGAAATTCAAAGATATTTTCCTGGTTGAATAGCATTTATATGAAGAGAAGAAAACCTTAGAATTCGTTAATGGGAACATAGTAAAAAAATTCATTTGTCTTATGTACTGCATCTCATCAGGGACTTGTTTCATAAACTGAATTATTAATAACTTCAGTTCACAAGGGGTAAAACTAAACAAGTTCTGATATAGTGCTTCATGATTTATCAGAGCACGTGGTATACATTAGTCACTTGTCTGGGAGAGTTGAGTGTTTACCATGCACTAGGCGCTGGGAGTAGAAAGATGAGATTCAGTGCTGGCCTCGAGGAGCTTGATCTGATGGCGGAGACGCACAGAGCCATGACCCGCAGCACATCGTTAAACCTGCACAGGGAGCTGAGAGTATAGAGGAGCAGCTGATTTAACTGCTTCGGGAAGTCAGGCAAGAAAGGACTCGCTGAAGATGAATCCCCGTGGATGAAGAGCAGCTCACCAACCAAACTCAGAAAGCCCTGAGGCAGTGGGAACCCAAGTGAAGCCAGGAAGCTCGAGAGGGAGCTGTCCCCCTAAGGGCAGGTTGCTGGGGGAGGGAGCGCCGGGCGCCGCTGTGGGAGAGGAAGGGAATTCGTGGCTGCAGATAAAGCTGTTTAGGACCACACTCTTCAGTATCAATTTTTTTATTGTGGTAAAATTTACGTAACATAATTTACTGTTGTAACCATGTTCAAGTTACAATTTTTTTGGCTCTGAGCGCATTCACAGTGTTGCCTGACCATCACCACTGTTTCCAGAACTTCTCACCATCCTAAGCAAAACTTCCTCACTCATTAGGCATGACTGTGCACCTCTCCCAGACCCTGGCCCCTGTATCCTCGCCTTTTGTCTCATGAATTTGTCTGTTCTGGGTTCTCCGTATGAGTGGAATCAGACTGCGTTTGTGCTTTGTGTAAGGCTTATTTCACTTAAGTCATGCTTTCAAGGCTTCTCTGTGCTGGAGCACGTATCTGAACTCCATTCCTCTTTAGGCCTTAATACATTTCATTGTGTGTGCATACCACGTTCTCTCTCCGTTCTTCTGGCTTGAGTTGTCTCCACCTTTTAACTGTTGTGAGTAATACTCCTTTGAACACTGGTGTATAAGTCTGTGTTTGAATCTCTGTTTGCTGTTCTTTTGGGTATATACCTAGAAGTGGAATTGCTGGCTCATAAGGTAATCTTAGGTTTAATTTTCTGAGAAAGCACCAAGCCGTTTTCCACAGTGGCTGTACCGTTTTAGACTCCTGCCAGCAATGGACAAGGGTTCCAGTTTCTCTACATCCTTGTCCGCACATGTTATTCAGCGCCCTGTTTTGAAGTGGTAGCCCATCCTCATGGCGTCCCATTTGTGGTTTTGATTTGCTTTTCTCTAACAACTAATGATGTTTAATCTGTCTTCATGTGTTTCTTGACCATTTTCATCTTCTTCCAAGAAATCTCTGTCCGAGTCCTTTGCTCATTTTTGAAGCGTTTTCTTTTGAGTTGTAGGAGTTCCTTATGTAGTCTAGATAGTAAATTCCTGTCAGATATATAACCTGAAAATATTTCCTCCCTCTGTGGGCTGTTTTCTCACTATTGATAGTGTCCTTTGATGTACAGAAGTTTTAAACTTTAACAAAGTGTAATTTTATTTATTTATTTTGTTGCCTGTGTTTTTTGAGTCATATTTAAAAAACTGTTACCAAATCAAAGGTCATAAAGGTTTTCCCCTATGTTTTCTCCTAAGAGTTTTATAGTTTTAGCTCTTAAATTTAGGTTTTTGATCCATTTGACTTAATCTTCCTGTATCATGCAGGGTAAGGGTCCAACTTCATTCTTTTGCTCTGTGAACGTTTTCTAGATCATTCATTAAAAGGTTAAATATGACCAGTTGCAAAACTAATCCCTTGCTGTTTATTATCCTCCACCTGAGAAAGTAACTGTGGTATAGTGGAAAAAATACTGGATTAGAAATCAGAAGACCTAGGTTTTAGTTTTAACATTTGGTAAGAGATCAGAGGAAAATCACTCTTAAAAAGTTTAGCTTTCCCTATAAAATGGGAAGTGCAAGCCCTATCTGCTTTACAGTTTCATGATAAATATAAAATTAATCAGCCTTTCAGATCTATTATTCTCTATTCTTGCTGCTGTTGTTTTAAGTTTTAAGAAAGATCCAGAGAAGAGCAGCTGAAATCAAGGGATGAAGGAAAGTTACTAGAGAACCAAGTAAAAAGACCTGGAAGAACCTTGAAAGACTGTATGACGAAAGAATATAAACATAAGCCTCACACCAAGTTCTGCAAGGTAGCCGTGTGCTTGTGCGCAGTCTGCTTCCTGCAGCTGATGCTGCGCCAGCGCTGTGCAGGGCCTCTTCCCTTCCCTGGAGGGAACGCAGGAAACTGTTTTATGGCTTAGTGAGAACGTTTCTTAACGTTTTACTTCCTTAAATGGTGCCCCCCCACAAACAAAGCACAGCCACTCCTCAAGTGTTGTTATGGTGTCTGCCGTGTCTCCAGTTATTTATTATTATAGATTTATTTGCCAGCAGGATGCGAAGTCTGTAAAAGAATTTTTTTACTTGTGATTTAAAAACCCCACATAATGTAAAATTGACATCTTAATCATTTTAAATAGTAATGTTAGCTGGTGGCTCAGATGGTGAAGAATCCCCCGGCATGCGTGAGACCTGGGTTCAACCCCTGGCTTGGGAAGATGTCCTGGAGAAGGGAATGGCTGCCCAATGTTCTTGCCTGGGAAAGCCCATGAACAAAGACCTGGCAGGTCCTTGGGGTGCAAAGAGTTGGACACAACTGAGCGACTTCCACTTTCAGTGTTAGCTACATGTTGTGCGACAGATCCCTAGAGCTTTTTCATCTTGCAGACCTGAAGAGCTGTACCTACTCAACAGCATTCTCCATGTCCCTTCTTCACAGCCTGTAGCTGAAAATGAGGGTTTTTTTAATATGAGAAAAAACTTTAATATAAAACCTCTTGTAATGGCATAAAATTAAATCACATTTAATTGCACATAGAAAAAATTCCCTTCATTAACAGAACAAAATTCTATTAAATTGAAACCTTAGAAAATTGAGGATGTACTCACTCTAGGTGCTAAGAACTGATGTGAGCTTTCTAATACAGTTATTTCTGGAAAAATCCATGTCAGAGGACCAAGGACTTACTCTGTGATCAATTTTTTTTACTTGAAAATAATGAGTGTAACTGAAATAACGTTCACAGAGAGTGAGCTGAAACCCTATTGGCCTCCTGCTAAGAAGGATTACTGTTGAAAGTAAATTCCTCTGGTAGACTATGCTGGAGACAGCCTAGATATATTCCCCTTAAATCCTTTCATATCAGGTTTTTGCCCCTGCCATCACACCAGTGTCCTTTTCAAGGTACCAATGATTTCAGTGTTGTTTAATCCACATGTTAATTCATAGCCATCACCTTAAGTTCAGTTCAGTCGCTCATTCGTGTCCGATTCTTTGCGACCCCATGAATCGCAGCACGCCAAGCCGCCCTGTTCATCACCAACTCCCGCAGTTCACTCAGACTCACGTCCATCGAGTCCGTGATGCCATCCAGCCATCTCATCCTCAGTCGTCCCCTTCTCCTCCTGCCCCCAATCCCTCCCAGCATCAGAGTCTTTTCCAATGAGTCAACTCTTCGCATGAAGTGGCCAAAGTACTGGAGTTTCAGCTTCAGCATCATTCCTTCCAAGAAATCCCAGGGCTGATCTCCTTCAGAATGGACTGGTTGGATCTCCTTGCCGTCCAAGGGACTCTCAAGAGTCTTCTCCAACACCACAGTTCAAAAGCATCAATTCTTCGGCGCTCAGCCTTCTTCACGGTCCAACTCTCACATCCATACATGACCACAGGAAAAACCATAGCCTTGACTAGATAGGCCTTAGTTGGCAAAGTAATGTCTCTGCTTTTGAACATACTATCTAGGTTGGTCATAACTCTTCTTCCAAGGAGTAAGCGTCTTTTAACTTCATGGCTGCAATCACCAGCTACAGTGATTCTGGAGCACCCAAAAATAGAGTCTGACACTGTTTCCA
>SJYR01000104.1:307260-332232 GCA_006410655.1 Kobus ellipsiprymnus | reverse complement strand
TGGTGATGTCTATGTGTAGAGTCTTCTCTTGTGTTGGAAGAGGGTGTTTGCTATGACCAGTGCGTTTTCTTGGCAAAACTCTATTAGTCTTTGCCCTGCTTCATTCCTCATTCCAAGGCCAAATTTGCCTGTTAATCCAGGTGTTTCTTGACTTCCTACTTTTGCATTCCAGTCCCCTCTAATGAAAAGGACATCTTTTTTGGGTGTTAGTTCTAAAATGTCTTGTAGGTCTTCATAGAACCATTCAACTTCAGCTTCTTCAGCGTTACTGGTTGGGGCATAGACTTGGATTACTGTGATATTGAATGGTTTACCTTGGAAACAAACAGAGATCATTCTGTCGTTTTGAGACATCACCTTACTTACCTATAAACAGCATTTGATAAGTTGGCCACTCCCTCCTCCTCTTCCTTGAATTAGGCTTTCAGGAAATCAAGCTTTTCTTCTGCATTTTATCCATTCCTTCTCATTTTTTTTTTCCCTTTTTCTCCTCAAAGGAAATGCCCAAGACTTAGTCCTGGAACGTCTTCCTTACCTATGGTCAGTCTCTTGGAGAGCTCCTATTGACTCTTACTTAAATACTTACCTATGTTCTATCTATTCAGAGAAGGCTGAGCGCCGAAGAATTGATGCTTTCCAACTTTGGTGCTGGAGAGGACTCTTGAGAGTCCTTGGACTGCAAGGAGATCCAGCCAGTCCATCCTAAAGGAGATCAGCCCTGAATGTTAACTGGAAGGGCTGATGCTGACGCTCCAGTAGTTTGGGCCCCTGATACAATGAGCTGATCGATTGGAAAAGACCCTGATGCTGGGAATGATTGCAGGCAGGAAGAGAAGAGGGAGACAGAGAATGAGATGGTTGAATGACATCAGCAAATGAGTCATGAGTTTGAGCAAACTCCTAGACATAAGTTTGAGCAAACTCCAGGAGCCAGTGAGGGACAGGGAAGCCTGGCGTGCTGCAGTCCATGGGGTTGCAAGGAGTTGAACGCTACTTAGCAGCTAAACAACCACAGACTGTCCTCTTGAATTCTGGGCTTGATATCTGTAGATATCCCTTGATAGCATCTTGAACTCCTATTCATTTTCTCTTGAATGGCAACTGGGGTTTTGGACTTAACCTGTCCAAAGCCAAACCCCTGGTATTTCCCCAATCCTAGAATGTCTACTCACAGCCATTCCCAAAGAAGTTAGTGGTGACTCCTTCCTTTATTAGGCCAGAAACTTTGGAGTTGTTCTTGACTCCTCCTTTCTCACCCCTGCCTCCAGCTTATCAGCAAATTCTGTTGGCTTAGCTGCACAGTCCATATATCCAGAACCCAGACAGTTCTCCTGACCCCCATTACTACCATTTGCTGATATAAACGGACATAGGAAAGAGGAATCTAGTCATTATAGATGGTTAAAACTAACTTGACTGGGTCAAAGAGACCATTTCTGATAGCTGGATAGAGAAAGTGGTGCCCACCTTGTGGAAGGCATTAAATCTTCAGTAGCAGAATTTTATATTCTACGCACTAGGAATAATAGTATTCTATTGTTGGAGCTTGACTAGTGGAAAGACTTGTTGGAAAGCAAAGTTTTTCCAAAGATGCTTCTCAGTACTGTTAGGAAATAAATAAAACTGGAAAGAGACGAATGATAGCTTAGATACCTTCATTCATTTGTGCGGTAGTGATGTTGAGCTTATGTTCTAGTGCAGCTATATGAAAATGGCCCCGTAGGTGGTTGGCATGAACACAGAATAAGTCAAGGGTCAGATCTGAGAGGCAGTGCAGAAGGACTGGCAGGCCTTGGTGATGATTTGTATTTATTCAATGTATCATGTTTGGCCATGGCACACAGCTTACGGAGTCTTAGTTCCCCGCCCAGGATCGAACATGGGCTCGTGGCAGAGAAAGCACTGAGTCCTAACCTGGGGACCACCAGGGAATGCCCGCACTTGGTGCCAGCTCGTATCATATAGGTACAGGCACTGATGGACTGGTGAGCAGGATGAGAAGAGAGAAGAGGCAGGAGAGCCAAAGGACGAAGAAGCCCCTGAGAGTAATGGGAAAGCTGAGAAAGGGTGCTAACTTGCGGAGAAACTTCTGATTTTTTTTTACATTTCAAGTTTCAGGGATTAGTGAAATGTGCAAATGGAGATGCCTGATGGGCTGACGTTAAGAAGGAGACTTTTGCTCTCATGCTTTCCAGTGTGGGCTGCCTTGCTTTCCCTTCCGAATCGGTCTTGCATTCCTTGCCTGCCTCGCATTCTCTGCTTCCCGCTCTTAGTCCTTCATCTGCACCCTCTGGTGCTCTCCGTGGACTGCAGGCTCCTCTGTCCGTGGGATTCTCCAGGAAAGAACACTGGAGTGGGTTGCCATGCCCTCCTCCAGGGGATCTTCCCGACCCAGGGATGGACTAGTGTCCCTAACGCCTCCTGGTTTCACAGGTGGGTTCTTTACCGCTGGTGCTCCCTGGGAAGCCCTTGGCACCCTCTGATGTGGCTTAAAATTGATATTCAGCGTGCCCTTTGTGGGTCGACTGGAGGCGTTGCCCGGTGTCTTTGTCATTTTAGGACCCTAGAGGATCGAGCAGCCACCGTCTGAAACATGGTGGCTTTGGTAAAATGGGTGGTGAATTGTGCTCCCTGTGATTACTTATGCCTGGAAGCAATTCCTGTCATTTTGCTCACATTTCATTATATGCTTGCAGGCTCAGTTGTGTCCGACTCTTTGTGACCCCGTGGACTGTAGCCCGCCAGGCTCCTCTGTCCGTGGCATTCTCCAGTCAAGAATACTGGAGTGGGTTGTTCCCGACCCAGGGATCAAACCCGGATCTCTGCCCCGTGGCAGGTTCTCTACTGTCTGAGCCTCCAGGAAAGCCCTCACTGTCCCCCTCTTAACCCAGTTTCGAAAGAATCAGGGAGGAACAATCCTACAAAGTACCTGGGATGAGAGTTAGAAATATTACTCTACATTACGAAGTGACTTAGCAGCAGCAGCAGCAGCAGCAGTGAGTACAAACAGCCTGACCATTATTTCATTCTAACATGAACCTGACCTAAGATTTCAAATCCTTGAAAGTTTATAAACTTCAAATGTGTGTATTCTTGGGAGAATATATTTAAAAAAAAAGATTAGAACTGCCAAACAAACAATCCTTGTTTTTCAGTTTCACCTAGAGTGCTGATCCTTTTTTCTTCCTTTCCGAGATCCTTGTTCATTCTTTCCTCTCCTCTCCATGCAGCTAAGACTCCATGGTCTGTTGCTTTAGTGTCTTGCCATTTTTCTTTTACATGTCTATTTCAAGCGCAGCTGGAGAGATTCTTGTAACAGACCGGCACTTATAGAAATTTATGATCAGCTACCTCAGGTGGGTTTTCAGCAGCACCTTACAAATTATGTATCTCTAGTCAACACACTCATTCCAACAACTTTCAAACTTCTGCCCTCCTCAGACCCTGAGTCTCTTTAAATTCCTCTTCTCCTTGACCTCAACAGATAATCTTATTTCCTGCTTGACCAAGAATTGAACAGGAGCTACCACACTAACAAATCTGCAGGCATGCCTACATCTCCACCATATGTCTTTCCTCCTTGTTAGAATAAAAAAAGGGTTCATTCTTCCTCCAAGACCAGCCTCTCCACCTGTTCTATGGATCCAGTCTCCTTTACATTTTTCAAAGACCCTTTTCTATTTCTAATCCAGTCTCCCTGTTACACTCAATCGCTTTATCTATACTTGTTCCTCAGCACTTAAAACATACTTGAGTCTTTCTTCCCTCCCCAGTCACATTTCTTGAACAGAAAATCGTCTTTGCTCACATCTGCACTTTTCTCCTCCTGCTCCTAGTATCTCGGCGTCTTTGTCCAGCGCTGCGCTCCTTCCTGCGTGGTGCAGATGCCCCTGTTTTCCTCTTCTCGGCTTAGTCTCCTTTGCTGGCTTCTCTCCTGCTAAGTATCAAAGTTCATAGTTTTATATTTGAGATCCTCTTCTCTTATTCTGTCCTTTTCTGAAGTAATCATATCTGTGCAGAAAACTTCAGTTATGCTGATGACTCCAAAATGTTTATCCTTTCTCCAGACCGCTCTCCTGTTTCTTGTATGTAGCTGTATTTCTAGGCCTTCTACAATGTCGCTCGCTTATTTGGTATTCAGTCATGCTTTCCTTAGGACTGCCTGACGGAATGAATGAATAAACAAACTTTAGTGATTCTTTGTGACCAAAACCAAGTCCTTCGTATCCTCAGGCCCAGCACATAGTGGATGCTCGGTAAATGCTTTATGAATGGCTCATCAAAAAAGAGTGAGTACATAAAAACCTTTGGGATGATTCATCATAGCCAACCAAGACCAAAGACCTTGCTTGTCTTACTTGCTTTAAAAATGTAACTGAGCATAGCTTAAACTAAAACTTGCTTCGTGAGAGATTAATTCTTTAACAGATCAAGCATCAGTGAAAGCTGCAGGTGTGCCTGGAACGCTGACTGAACTATCCGTGTGCAGTGTGTGAGGAATGAGAGGTCAGAAGGCTAGAGAGACCTACTAACTGTTGACCTAGTGTGTGTGTGGTGGTCACGGACACAGACTTTGGTTTGGGACGACTAGGAAGAATACTCAGAACCTACGGTAGTTGTGTGATGCATCTATGAAATGCAGAACCCACCTCGGAGGACTAACCGCAGTAATACTTGTATTGTTGCATTTAGCTTAGCACAAGGCCTGGCACAGAATAAGTGTTCAGTGCTTACTGATAATTTTCCATTTTGATCCGGTTCATATAGGTGCCAAAGACATGCAGTAGATGAGCAGCTGCTGAACATGCTCATTCATCAGAATCACTGTAGCTTAAGAAGCTTCTGGGGCCCATCCCCAGGCTGCCGAGTCAGACTGAGGTGGGGAGGGGGGAGGGGAGTCCAGCAGATTGTGAGCATCAGTCAGGTTTGGCAGTTATAATACTGAAGATAGAATTGTTTCTAGAAATCATCCGAGTATGAGATACGATCAGGAAGAGTGGTTCTAGTGTGAAGGAAAAGGAGCCAGAAATGACATCTCTAGAAAGCCAGTTGTCGGTAGCCTTTGGGATCAGCGGCCACATCGTTGGGCTGATCTGCCTGAGAACCGGTCCTAATAAGAGTGAAGCAGGCACGGCTGGGCCAGTTCCAAGTCCCAGACGAAAAGGAGAGCAGAGCAAGTGAGCTGTTACAGCTGCCAGACCTAACCCAGAGGAGCCGTGTGGGGTGGGGGCGTTAGGAGAGCTTCAGCAGGAGACGGTAGAAATATGAAGATTGAGTTTTAGGGTTAGACGAAGAAAGCTTGGAGGGAAGCAGATGAAGTAGCTGGGGTGAGAAGAAATGCTGTAAGAAAATAGGAGAAGATGGTTCTTACCGGAAAAAGAGGCAAAGAACACAGGCCTCAGAAGAAGAAGGGGAAAGAAGTCTTAGGAAGAATCGTACACACGTTTTGAGAGATTAACATGGAAAAGGCCAAGGGGAGCACGGATAAACGACCTGTTTGTAAATGCACTCCAAATGCCAGACACGCCAGGACTATAGGAGGAGAGAGGTGCCGTGAAGCCTAACCAAGGCAGTGTGGTTGATAACAAAGGGAAATAAATGAGGGAGTTCAGAAGTGCTGAAGGATAATTAGAATTATACACGTGGGGATAAAGTCCAGCTCAGGGTAGGAAAGCATGTGGTACAAAGAAACGGAACACTGAAGTCTAAGGAGGCTTTCAGCGGACACTTCCCACATCCACCTTGGTTGGCCGCTTGCCAGACAGGGGCAGGGGATGCACCGCGGGGCAGCTTCTGTTCTCCTGGACGCTCCTTTCTGATAAACCCTGAGGGCAGAAAGAGACAAAGTGACGCTGGTTAGAGACGGGACTGCCTGAGAACTGAGGGAATGCTTTGCTTTTTAAAAAGACGGAATATGAGGCTTTCCCCAGCAGACCCTGAAGCCAGGCAAGGCGTTTTGAGCACTGTGGGAGTCTGGAGGGTGTGTCAGGTCTGGGTAGGAGTCTCTCTGGCCCTAGGTGTAAGTTAGACACCGAGAGGGGCTGCGCTTGTGAATGCATGTGTGTGCGTGTGTCTGTCTACACACACCTGCCTCTCATCCCCAAAGAAACTTTAAAAAGAAACTGATTATTTGGTGTCTTTCTTTCATATTGTAAATAACGATGTTGTGGGGAAAATCTGAAAGTAACCAAAAAGAACCCAAGAAGCCAGACACTGAGACTCCATTTATAAAAGAGGAATTAAATAATACTTTTTAAGGTTTATACACTGTTACTGGTCTAAAATGTATTTAGAAAGAAAAGTCATCCCCCAGTACCGAAGGGATTGGTTCCAGAAACCCCTGTGCAGAGATGGATGCTCAAATTCTTTATATGAAATGGTGGGTGCAGAGGACCGTCTGTATTTTATGGCATCACCAGGTCAACAGAATATATGGCAGAGTGAGATACCTTTTTTCCAGTCATGCAGTGGTGAGAACGCAACTTATTTTCTCAACAGCTGAGAGGTTTTGATAGAGTCATTTCAAAGATAAACAAATTCCTGTTGGAACACAAAGAAATTAAAAATATGAGGAGAAATAATCAACTTCCTGTTGAAGGTGAGGAGGTGGTAGAAGTGTTAAAAGAAGGGAAGGCTCCCAGAGGGTTAAAAACCAAAGTTAAAGGACTAAAGAGACCTGTCTGTATGCAGAAATGATTAATGAAAAGCATAAAAGTAAAGAAAAACAGATTGAAGACACTGAGGGAAACATTAAAAATCAGAAACCAAGTGGGAGAAGCCTTTATGCAGACCCAGGATGGTAGAAACGCAAGGTTAAAGCTGAAATTAGGTCACTGCTTTGCATGCTCGGATTTTGCGAAAACAAAGGAGTGCATAGTAGGTAAGAAACACATTCAGAATGCCTTAAAAGGGCAAGATTGAAAGTTAGAAGAGTTCGTTGTGAAACTGTCTTAGGAGCTACGTAGGGATTTGGGGGATCGCGTGGTATATGCGGAGAGAAGAGGCATCAGATGCCCGCAGTAGCGCAGTGTCAAAAGATGAACAGACGGCTGGCGGCAGACATCTCGACTCTGAAGCTAAACAGCATGGTAAAAGTGCTGTAGGAGGAAGAGCTTCTGCGTTAAGTGGTCTCCCAGAGGCAGCTCTGCTCGGAGGCCCGTGGAAGGCGAGGTGAGCGGCGCTGGAGCTGGTGGTGACAGGAGGTGAGCCGAACTGGGAACTGGCGCCTGCTGCCGGTGCTAAACGCTGAGTGTAAGGGTTTTTGTGAGAACCCTGCTGGAAAGACTGAGAGGAGCGATAGGGAGCATGAGATGTGCCGCAAAGGGGGTCTGAGAAGCTAACTGGGAAATCTTTACCTGGCCAAAGAATGAGGTGGGAAAGAAGTTCATTCTATTGGAATTAAGAAAGACTTTTATTTAGACAAGCTGTGGTTTTCTCTTTAATTGTTCCAGAGCAGCTTTTGGAGTGTGAGGACTGTTTATATGAGCTGTGGCATCAGCATCTCCATCCTCAGTTGAAAAGATTGAACAGAAAATTAAACTGATGAGAGTAAAGTAGCAGTGCTCACAATACCCTCTCAGTTCAGTTCAGCTCAGCTCAGCTCATTTGCTCAGTCGTGTCTGACTCTTTGCGACCCCATGAATCGCAGCACACTTTCATAGTCTATAGACTGAATTTCCTCTTCTCTATTAAAAATTTTTTAAGAGTTTTAGGGTATAAAAGAGACAGTCCAGGGAGCTGAGGCCCCTCATAGGCTAGTATTCAAAAATAGCATCTCTCTAGCTGTTTCAAGAGTAGAATTTAAAAGAGAATACAGAAAAGCTGGAATAGCATCATAAAAATGAATTACAAAACCAAAGTAATGAAAACTTGTTGTAAACAAAAATAAAGGATAGCTATGTTCTTTGGAGGAGTAAAGAATGCAAAAGGAAATTGCACCATGAAAATACAGTCATCCCCCCTTATTCACAGAGGATGTACCCCTAGAACCGCCAGTGTACACCTGAGACCACAGGTAGTCTAAACCCTAGATTTACTCGGTTTTTACGTACGTACATGCCTATGATAAAGTCTGATCTCCAAATCAGGCCCAGTAAGAAATCAGCAGCGACAGTAATAGAATAGGACAGTTACGGCAGTGCCCTGAAGTCGGAGCTGCACGAATGTGTCCTCTCCCTCCCAGGATGGCTCCCGCCTGACTCACCTGGCGATGATGTGAGATGAGGAAGGGCCTGTGTGGCCAGATGAGATGAATGGCGCAGCGTCAGGCTGCTCTTGACCTTCTGGTGATGGGTTAGGAGGGGAAGCGCTTGCTCCGGGTGATCTTGGGTCGTCAAGCCTGGAGCTGGCTGCCAGCAGCAGGTGGTGATGATGGTCAGGGACCAGGCAGAACAGAGTGTCAACCGGGGTTTCACCACGGTTCTCACAGCAGCACGCAATTTAAAGCTCAAGAATTGTTTCTTTCCGCAATTTTCAGACCACAGTTGACTGCTGGTAACTGGAACCACAGAAAGCAAAATCACAGATTGGAGGGGGGCTACTGGAAAAGAAGTGGGAAAGAAAATAGACAGAGGCTAATTAGAAGTTATTAGAGAGCTGTCCTTCGATCGCAGACCACACAGCTGTTGGTGTGAGCTTTTCCTGCTGCCTCTTGCAGCTTCTCCTCAGTGAGCTCATTCCCGTGGCTTTAATTGCCATTTGTATGCTAGTAACTCACATCATTTCAGTTCAGTCGCTCAGCTATGTCCAACTCTTTGTGACCCCAAGGACTGCAGCACGCCAGGCCCGGAGTTCACTCAAACTCACGTCCATCGAGTCGGTGATGCCATCCAGCCATCTCATCCTCTGTCGTCCCCTTCTCCTGCCTTCAATCTTTCCCAGCATCACGGTCTTCTCAGATGAGTCAGCTCTTCGCATCAGGTGGCCAAAGTACTGGAGCTTCAGCTTCAGCATCAGTCCTTCCAGTGAATATTGAGGACTGATTTCCCTTAGGATGGACTGGTTGGATCTCCTTGCAGTCCAAGGACTCTCAAGAGTCTTCTCCAACACCACAGTTCAAAAGCATCAATTCTTTGGCGCTCAGCTTTCTTCACAGTCCAACTCTCACATCCACACACGACCACTGGAAAAACCATAGCCTTGACTAGATGGACCTTTGTTGACAGAGTAATGTCTCTGCTTTTTAATATGCTGTCTGGGTTGGTCATAGCTCTTAGATCAACTCCAAACTAATATATCCAGCTTCCTATTGAAGATTTCTTCCTGGATGTGTCGCAAGTGCCCCAAATTCACTGGGTTCAGGTCTGAAAGAACGTCACCTCCCCGCGCCTCCCTCCCGTTGCTTCCCCCGCGTTTCCCTGAGGTGGAGCCCTGCAGCCCCCCTCACCTCGGTCCCCTCCCTCTAGAAACCGAAACGTCACCCCAAGCCTCCCTCTTCACTCCTCAGTCTAATCAGTCAGTCAGACTATCCGTTGTTCCCCTTTAGTCTCTCTCACACTTATTTATCTCTTTTCCTCATTCTGTTAGTTCGGACTAGGGACTGGCAAGCTCTTTCTGTAAAGGGCCAGCTGGTAAACGCTTGGCCCTCCCAGGCGGCCCAGTAGTAAAGAGCCCGCCTGCAGCGCGGGAGCGGCAGGAGACGTGGGTTTGATCCCTGGGCCGGGAAGGTCCCCTGGAGAAGGGACCGGCTACCCGCTCCAGTACTCTGGCCTGGAGAATCCCCTGGACTGTATAGTCCGTGGGGTTGCAAAGAGTCGGACACGACTGAGTGGCTAAGCTTGGAATTTTATTTATCTCTTGTCCTCATTCTGTTAGTTCGGACTAGGGATTGGCAAACTTTTTCTATAAAGGGCCAGCTGGTAAATGCTTGGACCTCCCAGGCGGCTCAGTAGTAAAGAACCCGCCTGCAACGCAGGAGCCGCAGGAGACGTGGGTTTGATCCCTGGGCCGGGAAGATCCCCTGGAGAAGGGAACGGCTACCCGCTCCAGTATTCTGGCCTGGAGAATCCCCTGGACTGTATAGTCCGTGGGGTTGCAAAGAGTCGGACACGACTGAGTGGCTAAGCTTGGAATATCACTCAGCAGTAAAGAGGGATGAGCTACTGATGTGTGCTAAGTTGCTTCAGTTGTGTCCGACTCTCTGCAACCCCATAGGCGGTAGCCCACCAGGCTTCTCTGTCCATGGGCTTCTCCATGGGTTCTCCAGTCAAGCACACTGGAGCGGGCTGCCGCTTCCTGCTCCAGGGGTCCTCCCCGCCCAGGGATCAGCCCGGCTCTGTCTCTGCGCTGGCAGGCGGGCCCTTTACCACTAGCGCCACCTGGGAAGCCCGGGCTCATTATGCGGATTGAAAAGAGCCTCAGAAGGTCACATAGCACATGATTATGTTTATACAACATTCTTGAAATGATAAAATTACAGAGATGGAGAACAAACTAGTGGTTACCTGGGATCCGGATAGCGGGGAAGGAAGATGGGTTTGACTGTAAAGGATAGCATGAGGGAGACACTTGTGATGATAGGTAGTTCTGTATCTTGATTTTGATGGTGTTTACATGAATCTATACGTATGATAAGACAGCTTGGAACTGTACCTGTTGTATCAATGTCAGTTTCCTGGTTTTGAAGTTGTGATGTACCCACTGGGGGAAATTGTGTGAAGGGTATATGGGACTTCTCTGTACTATCTCTGCAATTTCCTATGAACCTAAAATTATTTCAAGATGAAAAATTAAAGATTTTTTTCTTTAGAGAGTTAAGTGGTATTTAGCACAATCACTTGCCGCTCACGGCACTGCATCTGATCGGCGTGAATCGGTCTGTGCCTTTCAGAAAAATGTTGCTGTTGAGGCGACAGGAGAGCTGTCTGTGGGGACGCTGCAGCTGGACTTGCAGTTAGCTGAAGCTGCTTAAACAGGAACCGAGACGCTAGCTCTTGGCTTGATATCTTATCTGGGACACTCCTTGTCTTAATTTTAAAGTTGAGCGGCAAGGCTTAGTTTGGGTCGTGTTTGGCTGTGCCTTCAGTTCCCGGGGCCCCTGTGTTCTGGCTTCTAGAGGACAATGACTGCAACGGTGAGTCCTGTATAATATCTGTCCTCTTGGGGGAGCTTGATGAACAGTAAGTACTTCCGACTTGGCATTAATTCTTTTCTTAATATAGAGTTGAAAATCTTCTGGGAAGATTTTGGAAAAAATCTGATTTTTTTTTTCAAAAAGGCAATATTCACCTCAAACTTTCAAACAATGTTGTACTATATATTAAGTTAAATGAAAATTCTTATGCAAATTTAAAATGAATATTACAAAATTAGAACTTAAAATTCTCTTTGGAAAATATGTCATACGTAACTTAAATATTTTTCTTTTGTACTTATTGTCAAGCTCAAAGTGAATATGAGGGGGAAAAGGTGAATATGAGGGGGAAAAGGTGAATATGAGGGGGAAAAGGTAAATATGAGAAAAACTACATATTCTTTAGTAAAATTAAGACAATTTTTTTTCAGGTTAAACTGCAGAACAACATATCATATCAGATGGCAGACATACATCATTTAAAGGGTAAGAAACTTACTTACAAATTAAAGTTCACTAAATGTCTAATATCCTGAAGAATTAAGAAATCCTCAAGGCAGACAGCTAAATGAAATAGAGTTTTGAACAAAGCTCCTCCGATGGCAAAGCATGTTTCCTTTTGTCTTAAGAGATAATAAAAAATTTTTAATGTTTTATATATAATAAGTACAAGTTAAAATTTGAGATCTGCGTTCTATTCTTGTGCTGTGGACAGATTTCATACAATGAAACGTTAAAAGAATCTTTAAATAAAATTGAGGTGTCGCTTCGGAGACTGGCAGATTACTGGGGAGAGGGTTAGGGATGATCCCTCTGTCCTGTGTCCAGCCTGCTGAAGTATCCATTCAGTTCTGGGAATGCTTTGGGCAGGTCCCCCAAGCTCGGTGTTTTGGATACCCTGGGAACAGGGAAGCCTGGGAGAGGAACCAGGGAGCCTGGAGGGGGGTCAGGCAGATGAGCAGCTTTTTTGCTTCGTTTTGACGAAGTGACTGCTGCTGTTCAGCGGTAAGTCACGTGTGACCCCTTGCGACCCCGTGGACTGCGGCACACCAGGCTCCTCTCTCCTCCACCGTCTCCCGGAGTTTGCTCAGATTCTCCTCCGCTGGGCTGGTGGTGCTGTCTAACCGTCTGCCGCCCCCTCCTCCTCCTGCCTTCGGCCTTTCCCAGCATCGGGGTCTTCTCCCCCCGAGCCAGCTCTTCCCATCAGGTGGCCAGAGCGTCGGAGCCGCAGCTGCAGCGCCCGTCCTTCCAGGGGTACTTGGGGCTGGTGCAGTGACAGGAGATGTCTGGAGCTTTATGAAGAGCAATAGTTAAAGAGAACAAGCTCTGTGCCCTGCCGGTGCTGCTCCACGCTGCCCCTGGCCTTTGGAACCTGGGGTCTAAGGACGCCCCTCTTTTCCCTCACCCCCTTTGATTACAACACTGCGTGTTTTAAAACTCACGTACGTCGAAGAGACGTAAATAGGTTCACCCAGCATGAACGAGAGACTAAAGTATGTAAAAAGAAATATTGGCAAAACTTGGAGACATCCTAATCCATTACATAACAATTGGGAGAGAACTTCGGTCGGACGCGACCGATTAAATCCGTTCGAAACGGGGAGTGGTCCGTCTTGGTGATCGCCCGTCGGAGCCCCCTAGTGTCGGGTGGGGCCCGACGAGGCAACGCGGCAGACGCTCAACTCGACGCCAGAGGACCCCTCAAGCGAAGGGCCGCCGGCGCCAACGGAGACCGGAGACGCGCGAGGGGAAAGACCGAGTGTCCGCACACGTCCTCCCGCGTCTTCCGCCGCGGGACGGCCACGGCGACCGTCGAGCGTGAAACATGGTTGCCAAGAGAAACAGCAGTCTCACTAAAGAGGGATTTATCATTACCCGGTCCCGAAAAGGAACGTATACAGTCTCTTCCACTGTCGGGCACAATGGCTCATTTTCAGAAATGACAGGACACACATAGGTCTCAACTTCATCTAGAACTCTACAAAACTTTAAATCCACTATCTGAAATCGTTTCTTTTTTCGAAACTAAGCTCGAGTATTGACACGTTGAAAACCTGAGCACTCTAACTCAAAGTAATTACACTGAAAACGTGGAATCCTTGATAAAGATGACTTTGATTGAAGAATTGTTCAACTGTCATGTTAGGTGTAAACGGACAAAAGTAACTGTAATTACAGTCTATATAACCTCAATTATGTGTAGTCTAAGAAAAAAAAAAAAAAAAAAAAACCCTTATGGTAATTAATATTTTCTTGGGAATAAAAAGATTGGAGTTGTTTTTAGTGCCTGAGAAAGTAAATTAACATCCTGGTATACATTGATTTATTTAGAATAACTTACCTTTTTTTATGCCTATTACTGAAAGAAAATTTGAAATAAAAATGTTTGAAAAGTAAGTTTTTTTTTTTTTTTTTTTTGCTTTAAAAGCTCATCCTAGGAAACCCCTTTCTCAACCATACCCCTAATCTCTTGAAGTTAAATTGAGGGACTATGGCCATGCCCTCTACAGCTGCCCTGCTGTTGCTGTTACTGCTTGTCTGGACAGTCGGCCTTGGGTCTGAGGCTCTTTAAGCATTCTGCTGTGCTGACCTTGAGCAGCCTGCTAGACAGAGTGTCTTTGGGTTCAGAATGAAACACATGGCAACCAGCTGAAGGTAAAACTGTGAGGCAGGACACTTCTGTCTTTACTTCTGCTTTCTGATCTGTTTATACCCCACCCCACCCCCGCTCTTTTTTGGCCTTGCCATGTGGCTTGTGGAACATCAGTTTCCTGACCAGGGCTGAGCCCAGGCCACAGCAGTGAAACTGTGGAATCCTAGCCACTAGACCCCCAGGCAGCTCTACTTTTACCCCTTTCACGTCTTTATTCTAAACTATTCAAGGCACCAATCAGCTCCATGCTTTATATTCCTTTCCCTGTATTCAGATAGGTTCAGTTCAGTTCAGTCCAGTCGCTCAGTCGTGTCTGACTCTTTTTGACCCCATGAACCACAGCACGCCAGGCCTCCCTGTCCATCACCAGCTCTTAGAGTCCACCCAAACCCATGTCCATCAAGTCGGTGATGCCATCCAACCATCTCATCCTCTGTTGTCTCCTTCTCCTCCTGCCCTCAATCTTTCCCAGCATCAGGGTCTTTTCCAGTGAGTCTCTGCATCAGGTGGCCAAATATTGGAGTTTCAGCTTCAGCATCAGTCCTTCCAATGAACACCCAGGACTGATGCCCATTAGGATGGACTGGTTGGATCTCCTTGCAGTGCAAGGGACTCTCAGGAGTCTTCTCCAGCACCACAGTTCAAAAGCATCAGTTCTTTGCCGCTCAGCTTTCTTTATGGTCCAACTCTCACATCTGTACATGACTACTGGAAAAACCATACCCTTAGAACCTGGTACTTACATGCACTGAAATTCATACTGTTTTTTTTTTTTGTTTTTTTTTTTGTCAATTGAATTTTAAGCCTTTTATCTCCATTTAAAAATGGAAGACTTTATTTCCTGATAAAGATATTTTAAATACTGTTAGTGAGAAGCATTTTGGGGAAGCAGAGAAGCAATTTCAAATCTTGAAATCATACATGCCTCACGTTCATTCTGAGGTAGACTTAGCTGTTTAGTGAGTTTACTGTACGGGGGGGGGGAGGCCTGAGGGGGCCTGTGGGTCAGCAGCTGAGATCCATTACCCTAGTAACTGTGAGGTTATGCTGGTTTGCCTTTTTATTTTTAAATTGAAGTAACTTTTCAGTTCTGGAATCTTTGCTGGCTAACTCTGTCTATAAGCTACGAAACTTTTTGTCACAGCCTTCTGCCAGGATCTCATTGTTCCTTAGAATCAATATCCATAGCTGAGGCCAGAGTTCTGCTCCCTCTTGCCCTCTGGTTCTTAGTAGGTGGGACCAGGGAGCAAGTAACAGGCTGAATATGTGTTTCATGGATATCTGGCCTCAGATTTGTCACTTTTATCTGAGGTAGGGGAAATGACTGGAAAACTACAGCAATGAACCGTCTTTGCATCTTGTAGAGTTAATAGAGCAAGTAGAGAAATTTAGACTGTGACTTGACTAGACTTGTAGAAGCGGAGTGGAATGGTGGGTACCAGGGCTTGGGAGATGTGTGGGGAAAATGAGACGTTGGCTAGAGGGCACAAACTGTTAGTTACAAGACGAGTAAGGTTTGGTGATCTATGATGATTATAGTTAACAATATTGCGTTATGACAATACTGTATTATACACTTGGAAGTTGCTGAAAGAGTAGATCTTAAATGTTCTCACCACACACAAAAAATGGTAATTATGTGAGATAATAGAGGTGTTGGCTAGTGTGATGGTAGTCATTTTACAATATGTTAGTGAATCAAATCAGCATGTATGCCTTGAACTCACATAGTGTTATACCTCAATTAAAATTTTAAAAATAATAAAAAATGTGGCTTGAATAGGGAAGCATAATTATCAACTACAAGCATTTTATATAAATCATTTACATTTCATATTCGATTATTAATCCTAATCCTGTCTCTTTAAAAATGGTAATTATGTGAGATAATAGAGGTGTTGGCTAGTGTGATGGTAGTCATTTTACAATATGTTAGTGAATCAAATCAGCATGTATGCCTTGAACTCACATAGTGTTATACCTCAATTAAAATTTTAAAAATAATAAAAAATGTGGCTTGAATAGGGAAGCATAATTATCAACTACAAGCATTTTATATAAATCATTTACATTTCATATTCGATTATTAATCCTAATCAATAGCTATTACGTGCATATTGTTAAACTTTATATACTTTATCAAGCATTCGTGTGACTTGAACATTTTTATTTGTTGTTGTTACTGTAGTTATGATTCCACAATAAAAGTTGTAGAGAAAAAAAATGTGCCCAGAATCCCACCACTAAGCTGAATCACTGATAGCATTTTGATATAATTTTATTCTTGTCTATTTTTTACATGGATATATTTATACTATAAATTTATGTTTATATCTGCTTTTTAAAAACTTACATCACAAGGATTTCTGGGTGCCTTTAAGCAACAAGACTAATTTCTTAAGCCTTCTGTGAAAAACAGATGTTATAATATTGGCATATTACAGGTAGAAATTATATTTTAGTCTTAATAAGTAGCTGTTGCTTATATAGAATAGACCTCTGTTCCCATTTATGAAAATCAAGACTTTTTTAATTATTGCTTTTGCTTAACTGATAAGGCTGTTGACAAATTTTTTTATCCTCTGTCCAAGAAACTGACATTTCTCCTCCTGAATTTTTTTGGTAGGATTAGATGGAACAACTCTAGAAAATGTGAGGCCAGTGATTATAGATTAAATGTTCACAAAAGAGCATCTGGCTCAGCTTTTAATTTACTATCCAGTTTGAAATGTCATATTATTCATTACAACTAAAACATTTAGCTCTGGTCCAGAGATTATAAGCTTTGTAAATGGAATTTTGGTGTATGTGGGTGTAATTCAGTAGCAGAACTAGAAGTCAGATCTAAAGAGATTGGTACCTAAGTTGGGAATCAAATGTGATTTTAAAATGAATTCTGCATCCATAGCCAACACATCTAAAAAATATGATTTCCCCCTACTGTTTGTAAAGCAGTTAGGGTTAGAGAGATAGGCGCTCTCCATGGTTTGTCTCCACGACTTAGCATATGGTCTGTATAATGTGTAAAGATGTGTAATTCTTAAATGCTTCCGATTGATGTGAAAGCCGCTGAGGCTGTCTTGTTTTAAGAATGAATTTTATTGTCCATCATGTGTATGAAAGGCAGTTAGATATGGCGCTAGTTACATAATTCAACTTCTTGAGAGGATGAATCCATAAATTGAGAACTGTATGTGATTTTAGGAATCCCACACCTTCTTAGCAGGAAGCAGTAGAGTGAGTAGGCTTCACTCCTGTGTTTTTGTTTTGTTTGCGTTTTGTGGATAGAGCAACTTGCTGAGCTTCGTCAGGAGTTTCTTCGACAGGAAGACCAACTTCAAGACTATAGGAAGAACAATACTTACCTTGTGAAGAGGTTAGAATATGAGAGGTAAGATTCTGCATGTAGTAAGTTATCTATGAATCTTGAATATTTGTCCAACATCCAGGCAATTCATTTCTTCCTTTCTGGAGTCTGTTTTTCTTCTCTTCTTTCATTTTACTAAGTCTTTTAAATTCCTTTTCTAAAAAAAAATAATAAATTCCTTTTCTACTGTCTTTGTATGTGTCTGTGAAATCTGTTTTCTTTTATTTCGATAGCTTGAAGAACATGAAAATATCTCATACAAGGCATGTTGAATCTACCCTTGTAGACATTGTAAGACATTGTAAGACAGAAAATCATGTAAGAAATCGGTTTTGCAGTAAAAGGTATTTTTTAGGTCTGCATACCAAAAATTAGAAAGATTCACCATATTTTAAACTGTTTATCCATTTCTGACATCTTCCTCTTGTAGGCTGTCAATATGCATCTACTACATATATGGTTTTTAATCTAATAGTGTTCAGTAATTTTCCATATATCTTTAGGATTAAAGATTGACACACTTAGAGGTAATAAATTATTCCAGTATATTAGTATGCTAGAGCTTGTTTAATCTTTCCCAATTGCTGGGCCACTGTAGGAGTTTTCCTTTTCTCAGAGTTATGATTATCAACTATAAAAATCTTTGTGCAAAAAGGATATTTTTTCCTCTTATGTTATTTCGCTGATTATATTCCAGTACAGAACTTCTGAGATAGAATGTTTTATTGATCTTATCGCATATATGAAAGATTGCTTTGTAAAATGACTGTACTAATTTATACTGTAAATGTTTCCCTGTAGCCCCACCAACATTGACTTTTATAATTCTAACTTAATTTCACTAGTGTAGGAATAAGGAAAGTACTGTATATACATACAGGAAGCTTAGTTTGCATTTTAGATGGTGGAAGGTGACATTTTCCTGTGTATTTATTACTGTTTCTTCTTACATGCGTGATCTTGTGTATTCTTTGCTCGCTTGTCCAGTTGAGATTCATGATTTTATCTGCTTGTGCCTTTACATGTTGGCGTGATGGTTGCATTCTGTCCTTTTTTTTAGTTTCTTCCGTTCTTGCTCTTTTATGGTTTAGGCTTTTATTATTGTATTGAAAGTATTGGGTTGGCCAAGAAGTTAGTTCGAGTTTTTCATAACATCTTACAGAAAAACCCAAATGAACTTTTTGGATAACTCAATACTATTTGATGACTCATCTGCTGCACCTGCTTAAAATTTCTTTTTAAAAATTCACCTTTCTAATTTCTGTTTTTCAATTAGCTTTATCAATATTTTTATCCTCTATTAAAGATTCAGGTATTTTTAGAATGTTGACTGTGAGCTATTTTCGTGTCTGCTCCTTGTCCTCTCCTATCCACTCTCCTGCTGACTGAATGCTTTATCCGTATAGATGTATGTTTCCAACTTCTAAACATCCTTGAGAATCTACCCAAGATATTATAGTCTAAAAGAATGACTGTCTAATTTAGTTTTCAGTGTGGACAACAGATCAAGGAGTTAAGAGCTCAGCATGAAGAAAATATTAAAAAGTTAGCAGACCAGTTTTTGCAGGAACAAAAGGTAAATTTTAAAAATACTTAAAATATGTTCTTGTTATAAATCTTATAATTTAGAAGTTAAAATTTGTATTTTTGTCATAAAACATTATATTTTTAAGTATTTTAGCCTATGTAATTCTAAAAATGACTTCAGCGGCTTTAGTACTGAGTAAATTAAACATTTGCAAAAATATAACCTCAGCTCTTAAAACTAACTAAATAACTAAATAACTTTTACCTGACTTTTAAAAGTAATTTTGCTGTTTATTTCTCAGTTTGTAAGTGGATAATCATGTTACTGAAAAATCAGTTACTTCGCATTTTATGCGTTTGAGAAATAGGAAAAAAAATTGAGCAACTTTTACTTATCAGTCTTTGTTGTTTCCAGTTCCTTTCTTGAAATACAGAAATGAAATGCTAGCCACTATTTTCATATTTGGGGGGTGGCAAACTCTTTTATTAAGTCACACAGTCCCAGTAGATGAATACTATGGAAGTCCTGCTAGAAATAGAAGGAATTTGAAATTTACAAGTCATGAGGACACTCGTTTTTCACGCCCTGCAGTCTGGTCTGACTAGCTGTCGTGTGTATAGTCTTGTGATTTAGAGTAAAGAGAGATTGAATGGTGAACAGTGTTTTCCTTGGTCTCTGGTGGTCTCTCACCTAAAGGACTAGAAGCTCAGGAAACCTGGTTTCCATGCTCTGTTTTTCACCATTTTGCAACATGATATTGAGGGCATCTTTTTTTACCCATAAAGTGAAACAGCTGCTGTCTGTCTGCAGCCTTCCTTACAGAGACGTGGGGTGGGTTGCGGGGCGATGGCAGGCACGAGTGAGCTGCCTCAGTGGGGCTGAGGCCCGGGGGCAGCCAGCAGACGCTGCCAGGACCCTGCGTGCGCAGAGGGGCATAGCAGTGGTTTGGCCAAAAGTTTGTTTGCTTTTTCTGTAAGGTCTTAACAGAAAAACCTGAACGAGCTTTTTGACCAACCCTACAGAACACAAATGGAGAAGGCAATGGCACCCCACTCCAGTGCTCTTGCCCGGACAATCCCAGGGACGGAGGAGCCTGGTGGGCTGCAGTCCAGGGGGTCACTAAGAGTCGGACACGACTGAGCGACTTCCCTTTGACTTCTTACTTTCACGCATTGGAGAAGGCAGTGGCACCCCACTCCAGCGCTCTTGCCCGGACAATCCCAGGGACGGAGGAGCCTGGTGGGCTGCAGTCCAGGGGGTCACTAAGAGTCGGACACGACTGAGCGACTTCCCTTTGACTTCTTACTTTCACGCATTGGAGAAGGCAGTGGCACCCCACTCCAGCGCTCTTGCCCGGACAATCCCAGGGACGGAGGAGCCTGGTGGGCTGCAGTCCAGGGGGTCACTAAGAGTTGGACACGACTGAGCCACTTCCCTTTGACTTCTTACTGTCACGCATTGGAGAAGGCAGTGGCACCCCACTCCAGTGCTCTTGCCTGGAGAATCCTAGGGATGGGGGAGCCTGGAGGGCTGCCGTCTTTGGGGTCGCACAGAGTCGGACACGACTGAGGCGACTCAGCAGCAGCAGCAGCATAGAACATGAAAGGAAGAGGGCCGGAGGCTTGCTGCTGGAACTGTGGCACTGCGAGCCCAGCATGTCACAATGGGACGAGTTTGTTCTCCCCCAAGAAGCACAAATGTCAGCTTTCCTTTCTCCTGGCAAGTGCAGTTCTCTCTCTCTGCTCTTCTGCTTTAGCCTATTTTCATATTGTTAATTAACTAATATCCTGTCCCGTTCTTTGCCCTTATCCTGCCCTAAATGGAACAAGGTGGAGAGAAACAGAGCTGCGCAGCCTTAAGTTCTCTTAAGAGAACGTCTTTCTAGGATGACACACCAGCACCTCGTTGTGCTCCTCATCCTCAGTTCGTATTCTTCAGCTACCATGACTTGATTCTGTGAAATCTGAGTTGTTTTTCATAGGTACAAATCCATTATAAGCTGTAAGAAACAAGCATAAGGTGTGTTCAGGGATTTTTTTCTAACCAAGTACATGCCTGTCTTAGAAATGACTCTAAGGAAGGGGTCAGCAAACTAACTGCAACCTCCTGCCTTTTTTTTCCATCCTGCCCATCAGCCAAAAAAAGTGGTTATTGCATTTTAAAAATGGTTAAAAAATCAAAAGAATGTTCTATGACATGGGAAAGCTGTCAGAACTTGATCTCAGTGTCTAGAAGTACAGTTTGTTAGAGCACAGCCACACTCACTGCCTAATGCTTTCCTGCTGCCACAAAGGGAGGCAAGCTGCCACAGACTGGTGGAGACTTGGGCGCCCGGTGGCTCAGTGGTAAAGAGCCCTCCTGCCAGCACAGGACACCTGAAGACGCAGGTTCTGTCCTGGGTTGGGAAGATCCCTGGGGAAGGGAATGGCAGTCCACGCCAGTGTACTTGACTGGGGAATCCCCTGGACAGAGGCGCCTGCAGGTCACAGTCCCTGGGGTCACAAAGAGTGGGACACAGCTGAGCCCAGAGGAGACTTAAGAAGACCTGAGTACTTAAATGTAGTGTAGTAAAAATGTAAGTAACTAAGTAGATTAATAGATGCAGCATGATATCCTGGATTGGATCCTGGAACAGAAAAAGGCCTTAATGAAGAAAGTAGTGAAATCTAAATAAAGGCTGGATTTAGTTAATAATGTACTAATGTTATTTTCTTAGTTTTGCAAATGTATCATGCTGATGCAGTGTTAACCCTAAGGGAAATTGAGCGATTGGTAATTACTTTTCTGTAAATGTGGATTATTTCAGAGTAAAAGCTATGTTTAAAAAAGAACTAGTGCCCGCCTCGGCAGCACATATACTGAAATTGGAACGATACAGAGAAGATTAGCATGGCCCCTGCGCAAGGGTGACACGCAAATTCGGGAAGCGCTCCATATTTAAAAAAAAAAAAAAAAGAACTAGGTGGCCCCCTTACCAAATCAACAATATTGTATTTAGAAAGGCATCCTATTTTATTAATGGTATTTATTATGATCCATTCACAGAAAACTATTGCATTAATAATGAATCAAAGGACAATATCTTTGCTAAGTGTTTTAAATGGAGAAGTATTTTGGACCAGTAGTTTGTTGGCTTTTAAGTTTTGTTTGTTTGTTTTATCCGTATAGTAAAGCTGTGGAGTACTTACTGTGGAAGTTGCCTTATAATGTGGCATTATAGCGAAAATGCACAGAGAGGCAGGACGGCTTAGGTTGTGTACCTCATGGATTTTCTCACCTTTGGCCTTTATACTGATATGTTCAGAAATTTCAGTTTATCATTTCATGCATCAGCAATTAAGCTCTGAAAATTGGCTATTGCTTCTCAAGTTCCCAAATCCTGTGGGAGTAAGAAAGACGGTTTGAATCCCTTTCCACACTTCTGCATCTTTGTAATCTTGAACAAACTGTATAACTTCTTTAAGCCTCAGTTTTACTTTGTTTTCCTTAAAACTGTTCATTTATCTCTGCTAGAGGACAGGCTTGAAAACAAGTCGCAGCTGTGGGACATGGCAGAAGCGTTGCCTGGTGCCCTGGGGCACCTGCGCTCGGTGGCCGGAGCGCCCGTCCTTTACTGCGGCGAGCCCTTCCCACTCGGCCCCTGAGCTTCTAGAGTTCCCGTAGGGTTCGCAGTGCTGCCGTTTTCTGTGATGTTGCCAGTGACTACACTGCAGAATGCTTCAGAGCGGGAAAGCATTCACCCTTATGTTGTTATGCATTAAGTATTAATACGGCCACCCAAGCATGTGCACTTGCTCCGTCCCTCTCCCAGTTTTCTGTGAGACAGCTCAACCAGTTAGAGAAAACTGGGCCCCCACAGGACTGAAGCAGGCTTAATCATAACCTGCACCCCACTCCGGTGTTCTTGCCTGGAAAATCCCAGGGACAGAGGAGCCTGGTGGGCTGCAGTCCGTGGGGTCGCGAACAGTCAAACACGACTGAGCGACTTCACTTTCACTTTTCACTTTCATGCATTGGAGAAGGAAATGGCAACCCACTCCGGTGTTCTTGCCTGGAGAATCCCGGGGACGGGGGAGCCTGGGGGGCTGCCGTCTATGGGGTCGCACAGAGTCGGACCCGACTGAAGCGACTTAGCAGCAGCAGCAATCATAACCTGAAGATTCAAGTTTCCCTGGAGGCGATGTGGTCAGGTGAGGGAGGTTACAGGGAGCATTGGCTTGCGTGTGTCCTGCCATCCGTCCTGTGCTTGAGTGGCGGTACACCTGGGAAGAGTTTGCCTGTTTTCCACCTTGCTGCTTCTGCTTGGGGAAGAACCTGAGTGTCGATGCCCTCGATCCCACTTGAGGGGGCGCCTGGGTGCCGGCCTCCTGCTCTCTGCTCTCCTGCTTGGTTAGAACATGCCGTGCGAACCCATGCTCCCCCCAGGCCTCTGCAGCCAGCGCTCAGCAAGACTGCCTTCTGACAGAGTCACTCCCTCAGCATAGCCAAAGGGCGTTATCTCTGCCTAACATTTTAGGCCATTTGTTGTAATTAGACACTTAAAAAAAAAAAACTTATTCTTTGACTTCATATTAGGTGTAAAAACTGAACAAAAAAATAATATTACATCCCACATCTCTTAAGTGTTTGGAATTTGGACCCATGGTATGTATTTCAGAATACTTAGTTTATTTCAGAATATTTAGTCAAAAAAATGAACTATTTTGGAATATTTAGTTAATATTAACTATATATAACATTTAGTTAATATTAACTAAATATTAACAGTTAATAAAATGAACTGTTTCAGAATATTAAGTATTTGGAATTTGGACCCATGGTATGTATTTCAAAAAAATGAACTGTTTCAGAATATTTAGTTAACACAACTAATGTTTCAATAGTTCAACATTTTGGGCTGAAAAATACTGTTAGCAAATCTTAATCTTACAGCAAGAGGCCCACAAGTTTGAATCAAAAGGTGGAAATGAATTGGATACGGACAATCATGCAGTGCCTAAAAACATTCCAGAAGTTGCTGAGAACGGCGCAGGCAGGAATGGAGAGCCCCCAAGCCATCGTGCTCCACACGGGAAAGGTATTGCTGTTACTTGTGTTAAGACGGAGTTGACTTCTCACTTTGGAGTGAGCGTTTTCGGTCATAAAGAATATTGTTTGATTTTACTTCCGTTACGTTTAGGTATCTGTTTCAAATTTGGATCCTTTAACAAAGAAGAGAAAAATAATGTCTGTAGAGTTATAGCTATGTCCAAAGCAAGATTTACAGATACTCATTCGATGTAGCCCATTGCTTTACAAACTGATTGTTACATTCCTTCAATGTACGTAAGGAAAAATACAGAATTATGTTTTTGTTACTTGAGCAGAACAAATCAAACGAGGTGGTGATGCAGGCATGCCTGGAATAGAAGAGAATGACCTTGCAAAAGCTGAGGATGTTCCTGTTGGTAAGTAAAAGTGACTAGATTTTAACTGCAGCAATCATCTTATGTTTCATGTGATTTTTTTTTTTTGAGTAACACCTGGGAAAAGTCATGTATATCTTGGGGACCACTATTTTCAGTTAAGTAGCTACCCATTAATTCCCAGAATATAATTGTTTTAGATATAATTTTTGTGGAAAATTTTGCTAAAGTGTATAAATAGTTGTTTTTGCCTGAAGAGTCAAACATATTTGAACTTTTTCTTGATGACTCAAGTGTTATTGCTCATGACAGTTACGCTGTATGTTCAAGCTACTTAAAGTACATGTGGTTTCTTTCTTCCAGGCTGAATGTTCCTCAATTGTGGTGGTGGTGGTATGCTTTAATATGGCAGAATAATACCCTTACGTAGGCTTTTAGGACTTGGCACGTCGTTTCAGTTAATCACGCTACAGTTGAGGTGGCTCGCTCCCTTTTCCCTCCTCTTAGGGCCACTTCTGCTCAGCGCACGTCTCTGCGTTAACGCGTCTGCTGCTCTCTCTCTGTTTGGGCTGCATCACTGCTGCTGTCCTAATCCCATGCAATTCTTTCATCTCTCTGTTTTTCTTGCCATTTCTGTGTTTGTTTCTTAGCTATCATAGATACCCTTCCATGCTGACTCCAATTTATTATGAAAACTAGGAAGTAACGGCATATCTTTGGTTCTTCTTAGCGGTTTTCCTTCCTTCTCGATCTCCGTGATTGTTTCTGCAGTTATAGCCCGTTGTTTGTGTCTGAAATTGCTGAGTGTCTGAGGCCCAAGTGGGTGAATACCAACGGCGCTGCAGTCTAGGAACATTTAGCCTGAAAGGAGTAAACCGCTTACACTGCTAGTGAACATGAGGCGCGTGAGCGCAGCACAACTGTCGCGAGCAGTAACGCTGAGTCATC
>SJYR01000104.1:270444-298553 GCA_006410655.1 Kobus ellipsiprymnus | reverse complement strand
TTGAAACAGCTCCACTGGAATTCCATCACCTCCACTAGCTTTGTTCCTAGTGATGCTTTCTAAGGCCCACTTGACTTCACATTCCAGGATGTCTGGCTCTAGGTGAGTGATCACACCGTTGTGATTATCTGGGTCATGAAGATCATTTTTGTACAGTTCTGTGTATTCTTGCCACCTCTTCTTAATATCTTCTGCTTCTGTTAGGTCCATACCATTTCTGACCTTTATTGAGCCCATCTTTGCATGAAATGTTCCCTTGGTATGTCTAATTTTCTTGAAGAGATCTCTAGCCTTTCCTGTTCTGTTGTTTTCCTCTATTTCTTTGCATTGATCACTGAGGAAGGCTTTCTTATCTCTCCTTGCTCTTCTTTAGAACTCTGCATTCACATGGGTATATCTTTCCTTTTCTCCTTTGCTTTTTGCTTCTCTTCTTTTCACAGCTATTTGTAAGGCCTCCTCAGACAACCATTTTGCTTTTTTGCATTTATTTTTCTTGGGGATGGTCTTGATCCCTGTCTCCTGTACAGTGTCATGAACCTCCAACCATAGTTCATCAGGCACTCTGTCTATCAGATCTAGACCCTTAAATCCATTTCTCACTTCCACTGTATAGGCATAAGGGATTTGATTTAGGTCATACCTGAATGGTCTAGTAGTTTTCCCTACTTTCTTCAGTTTAAGTCTGAATTTGGTGATAAGGAGTTCACGATCTGAGCCACAGTCAGCTCCTGCTCTTGTTTTTGCTGGCCGTATAGGGCTTCTCCATCTTTGGCTGCAGAGAATATAATCAGTCTGATTTTGGTGTTGACCATCTGGTGATGTCCACCTGTAGAGTCTTTTCTTGTGTTGTTGGAAGAGGGTGTTTGCTATGATCAGTGTGCTCTCTTGGCAGAACTCTATTAGTCTTTGCCCTGCTTCATTCTGTGCTCCAAGGCCAAATTTGCCTGTTACTCCAGGTGTTTCTTGACTTCCTACTTTTGCATTCCAGCCCCCTATACTGAAAAGGACATCTTTTGGGGGTGTTAGTTTTAGAAGGTCTTGTAGGTCTTCATAGAGCCGTTCAACTTCAGCTTCTTCAGCATTACTGGTCGGGGCATAGACTTGGATTACCGTGATATTTAGTGGTTTGCCTTGGAAATGAACAGGGATCATTCTGTCATTTTTGAGATTGAAATTCATATTACTTTTTCAAGTTGTATAAATGGATTTTTCAGTGTGAAAGAATTTCAGTTCATAGACCAGGTCTACAGAGCCATATGAGAACATCATTGTATTAGTCTCTGTAGACATGTACATATATTTCTTAGAGGGCTGAGATGGCCTCACTGGCCAATATTTGAGCAGTTACAGGCATGTTATATCTGTTCATGTACACAGAACAAAATAAGGATGTTACATCATTGTTTTGTATTTAATGTTCATACTTCAGAATTACTATTTTAATGGCTAATTATTGATCAGAGTTTCATGAAGTTCCAAAAACATACTATAAGTAAACACTTGTCAGGATTCCTAAGTGTGAGCAAACTGTGTAATCAGGAGGCTCAATAATTTGGTTAGGGCTGGTAGTTTTACATTTAAATGTTTTTGTTTCCTTCAACCTGAATCTCAGATTCTTTTTTCATTTTAATGATAAAGCTTAACTCTGACAACTCTAAATACTTAGTGTATGTTGGACACCTGCTGTTTCCAGGCATCTGTCATAATCTGCTGGCAGATATGCTGACTCGCCCTTCACTTTGACCATGGAGGGCAAATAGCATCATTCCTTTTTTTCAGCTGAAACCTCTGGCTTTAGAGACTAGGCACTTGAGTCTTAGTTAATAAATCACAGAGCCGTGGTTTGAAGCCTGGTCTCACTCCGGAGCCCACACTTTCTAGTCTGTCCTTTATTCTCGTGGTTGTGCAGCAGAAGCACCTTTGGAACTATTAATAGATACAGCTTCCTGGGGACCATCCCTGTATTCGGTATATTCAGGGTTGTTGTATAAGTTGCTAAGTCGTGTCCAACTCTTTTACGACTCCACGGACTGTAGCCCACAAGGCTCCTCTGTCCATGGGATTTCCCAGGCAAGAATCGCGGAGTGGGTTGCCATTTCATTCTCCAGGGGATCTTCCCAACCCAGGGATCCAACGCGTGTCTTCTGCACTGGTAGGCAGATTCTTTACCGCTGAGCCAGCTGGGGTGCTTGTCAGGGTGGCAGCTGTGAGACTGCGTGCTGCCAGAGCTGAGCGCAGCTGCTTCCTAGAGCCACGCCTTCTGCGCGGCCACAGGCACTGGCCTGCGAAGGCCTGTCAGTCGGAGACCGGGAGTGTGAACCTTTTAAAGATTGTTGCTCTGCCACTGAAGTAAGGAAATGAGAGTGAAGGCAAAGCAGTGTCTTGTTGACTATCTGAGTAGAGGCTGCAGCTGAGAGCTAGCAGAGAGGGCGAGGAGGATTAACCCTAAACTTCCTGTTAATCTTTTTTTTCCTATTCCTATTTGGGCTTCCCTGGTAGCTCAGAGGTGAAAGTGTCTGCCTGCAATGCGGGAGACCTGGGTTCAATCCCTGTCCTTTGGAACTATTAATAGATACAGCTTCCTGGGGACCATCCCTGTATTCGGTATATTCAGGGTTGTTGTATAAGTTGCTAAGTCGTGTCCAACTCTTTTACGACTCCATGGACTATAGCCCACAAGGCTCCTCTGTCCATGGGATTTCCCAGGCAAGAATCGCGGAGTGGGTTGCCATTTCATTCTCCAGGGGATCTTCCCAACCCAGGGATCCAACGCGTGTCTTCTGCACTGGTAGGCAGATTCTTTACCGCTGAGCCAGCTGGGTGCTTGTCAGGGTGGCAGCTGTGAGACTGCGTGCTGCCAGAGCTGAGCGCAGCTGCTTCCTAGAGCCACGCCTTCTGCGCGGCCACAGGCACTGGCCTGCGAAGGCCTGTCAGTCGGGAGACCGGGAGTGTGAACCTTTTAAAGATTGTTGCTCTGCCACTGAAGTAAGGAAATGAGAGTGAAGGCAAAGCAGTTTCTTGTTGACTATCTGAGTAGAGGCTACAGCTGAGAGCTAGCAGAGAGGGCGAGGAGGATTAACCCTAAACTTCCTGTTAATCTTTTTTTTCCTATTCCTATTTGGGCTTCCCTGGTAGCTCAGAGGTGAAAGTGTCTGCCTGCAATGCGGGAGACCTGGGTTCAATCCCTGGGTCGGGACGATCCCTGGGGAAGGAAATGGCAACCCACTCCAGGATTCTTGCCTGGAGAACCCCATGGACAGAGAAGCCTGGTGGGCTACAGTCCATGGGGTCACAAAGAGTCGGACACGCCTGAGCGACTTTGCTTACTTGGTAAGCTTATCAGCCAGTTCTCCAGAAAGGACTGCTTTGAATTTTTAAGTCGAGTAGGAGATGTGTCTCATCTCTGCTGTCTGAGTTTCCGTCCCTCATCTGTGAAAGGCACCACCTGCCTCGCATGGCTCTGAGAGCGACATGGGCTCAGAGCCTGGTTCACACTAAGCACTCAAAAATGGGGGCCACTGTTGTGTAAGCAGTACTGCTGTTGCTTCCTTTGAAATTGCCAGTTTCGTCCCCGCCCTCGGCCCCGGCTCCCCTCTCTGGCGCTTGCTTCCTGTCCCTCGCTCTGCGCGGGCCTTGCTCTCCTCTCTGCCTGCACTGCCGTGCTCTCCTCTCGGGGCCGTCCCTGCGTTTCCTCAGAGCCGCTGCATGTGCTTCTGTCTCAGGACCTTTGCACTTGCTGGTCTCTGCTTAGATTGTCTTCACATTTCACTCCCACCTCTGCCCAAAGAGGCCTCCAGAAATGCCTCCCCTGACCAAACCGCCGAAAACAGCAGCCGCTACACCTTAAAAAAGTGTATCTATTGCTTTAATTGGAGGCTAATCACTCCGCAGCACCGTGGTGGTTTGGGCACACACTGATGGGACGCGCCCCCAGGTGCACGTGTCCCCCGGCCGGAAGCCCCTCCCCCGCCCACCCCCCACCCGTGTCCCTGGGTTGTCCAGAGCACCGGCTTTGTCGCCGGTCATCGATTTACAAACGGTAACATGCGTTTCAGTGCTTTCTCTCAAGTCACCCACCCCCGCACCCCCACGTGCCCGAAAGCCTGCTCTTCGCCTCTGCGTGTCTCGCGTGCCTTTTGCCTGCATGCAGGGTTGTCATTACGTGCCCTCATCACAGGCCCCTGTTTCACTTCACGCGCGGCCTTCTTATCTGACATTTGCACTATATGCTGTAGATACTTATTAATTCGTTTGCTGTTTTGTAACTTGGTCTGTCTCGTCCACCCCTAAGTCATTCCAACTCTTCCGCAACCCCATGGACTGGAGCCCGCCAGGGTCCTCTGTCCGTGGGATCTCCCAGGCAGGAACACTGGAGTGGCTGCCATCTCCTTCTCCAGGGGTCGTCCCGACCCGGGGCCTGAACCTGCCTCTTCTGCACTGGAGGGGTCTTTCCCCTGAGCCACCAGGGACCCCGCACACAGCAGACACTGACGCATAGCTGCTGTTGGATGACTGAGTCTCCAAATCAGCAGCTCCCCTTTATCAGAAAAGCCTACAGAGCCCAGCATCACAGTGGTCGGGTAAAAGCCATCTGCTCTGAGGCTTTGTGTCCTGTCTTTATGGTTGAACAGGTTCATCATTCTTAGGTTGCTCGGTTGCTCAGCCATGTCCGANGCTCCCCTTTATCAGAAAAGCCTACAGAGCCCAGCATCACAGCGGTCGGGTAAAAGCCATCTGCTCTGAGGCTTTGTGTCCTGTCTTTATGGTTGAACAGGTTCATCATTCTTAGGTTGCTCGGTTGCTCAGCCGTGTCCGACTCTTTGCGACCCCATGGACTGCAACATGCCGGGCTCCCCTCCCTTCACCTCCTGGAGTTTGCTTAAACTCATCTCCATTGAATAGGTGATGCCATCCAACCATCTCATCCTCTGTTGTTCCCCTTTCCTCCCACTTTCAGTCTTTCCCAGCATCATGGTCTTTACCAGTGAGTCAGCTCTTCAAATCAGGTGGTCAGAGTATTAGAGCTTCAGCCTCAGCATCAGTCCCTCCAATAAATATTCAGGACTGATTTCCTTTAGGATTGACCGGTTTGATCTCCTTGCAGTCCAAGGGACTCTAAAGAGTCTCCTCCAACACCACAGTTCAAAAGCATCAATTCTTTGGTGCTCAGCTTTCTTCACAGTCCAACTCTCACATCCATACATGACCACTGGAAAAATCATAGCCTTGACTGACGGACCTTTGTGGGCAAAGTAATGCTTTTGAATTTGCTGTGTAGGTTGGGCTTAGCTTCCCTTCCAGGGAGCGAGCGTCTGTAGCTTCGTGGCCGCCGTCCCCGTCTGCAGTGACTTTGCAGCCGAAAAGTAGGCTGCCACCATTTCCGCTGTTTCCCCATCTCTGTGCCGCAAAGCAATGGGACCAGATGCCATGATCTTAGTTGTTTGAATGTTGAGTTTTAAACCAACTTTTTCCACTCTCCACTGTCACTTTCATCAAGAAGCTCTTTAATCCCTCTTTGCTTTCTGTTTGTCTTTGGTAATTTTCCTTAATAACGGTCTTATCAGCGATGTCTATTTTAGCAGTGTCGCTAGTGATGATATTGCCTGGCAGCAGCAGTTCTCTGCTGCTTTCTGTATTTTCCCCTGGCTCTTAGTGGAGAGTCCTGGGTAAAATGTATCGTAACATATGAAGTGAAGTAAACGTTGCTCAGTCCTGTCCAACTCTGCAATCCCATACCATTCAGTCCATGGAATTCTCCAGGCCAGAATACTGGAGTGGGTAGCCGTTCCCTTCTCCAAGGATCGTAATATACAACATAACTCTAATATCATATGTAATTCTTTGTGGTCTTTCAGTGTCTGATTTTTTCCCCATACTTTAGCTCACATTTATTTCAAGCTCACGTTTATTTAGTTTTTCTTAATTTTTTTAAGAAGTACACACAGTCGTGGACCTAGTGCTTACTGAAGTGAAGTCGCTCAGTCGTGTCTGACTGTTGTGACCCCACGGACTGTAGCCCACCAGGCTCCTCCGTCCACGGGATTATCCAGGCAAGAACACTGGGGTGGGGTGCCATTTCCTGCTCCAGGAGATCTTCCCGACCCAGGGATTGAACCTGGGTCTCCTGTACTGCAGGCAGACGCTTTACCCTCTGAGCCACCAGGGAAGCTAAGAATTTACTCTATCTAGTTACAAGCATGCTCACCATAAAATTATTTATCATGATAAATTTAAAAGCATGTAAATGTTACAGATAAGCTTATTAGGCCATTAAATGTGTTCTATCCATAAAATCTGGTATATAGTCCTAAAAAGTATAACTGTGATTGTTTTCACCATGCTGTGTAGCTTGTGGGATCCTAGTTCCCCAAGCAGGGATTGAACCTGGGCCCTCGGCAGTGAAAGCGTGGAGTCCTGGCTACTGGGCTGCCAGGGAATTCCCAATATATCTATGATTCTTTTTTCCTGAAAAAAAGCAGGTTACGAGGGAGCAAGTACAATAGAATCTCATTTTTGTGATTAAAATTAGATGCTTGTATATGTATAGAAAAAATGTCTGAAGAGCTCTATACAAAATTGCAGAGCAAGATTAGAGTCTTAATTTAAGGGTCCAGGTCCCCTAGTAATTTTTTATATCTTCACCTTTTTTTTTGTACCATTAACTGTAGCTATTAATTCTGGCTCCTGGGAAAGCCTCTATCTTGTCTTGGGTGTAAATAAATCACCTTTCCCCTAAAAAAAGCAAGGGAGAGTAAACAAAGAGTCAAAGCAAAAGCGTGGAACCCAGAGTATTTACAGAACACACATTACTTTTTCCTCAGTAGTACAAGCTCTGTCCACCAATTAGCTTAGCTGATGCAGATGGTACTGTGAAGTACTGTGGCAATCCTTTACCCAGACCTTTCAAGTCAAAGCTATGAAGGTGGAAGTTTTGATTCAGTACTATGATACCATTTAGGAATGTTATAGAAGAAATTGAGATGGCACAGAAAACTGTGTATAAAATAGAAAACAACCCGATTATAAAATAGTATATATGATAGCATCATAATTTTAAGGCATATTGTGTAATGAACAGAAAAAACAAGACAGATAATCTTGAAAGGGCAGCGGCGCTCATCTTTAAGTGGTGGAATGGCAGCACTTTGCATCTCTTCCTGCTTCTCTACTCTTCTGGGCTTTTATGGAAATATAGCAATCGTGTCACACTTACAAGGCTCCGTGTTACCACTCCTCGTCGATGGAGCCACCCTGCCCCGGATTGTGTACTGTTTACACTCTAGTTGTGTGAACCCTCCGATACAGGACTGTGGATAAAGAGAACCAAGGGACTTGAGCATGGGGTAGGGGTGTCCTGAACTAGTCCCCCACAGATGCTGAGGGATGACTGTGTGGTTTCTAGTACAGACAAACCACGTTTTATTGTGCTTAGCTTTATTGAGCTTCACAGATTGTGGTTTTTACAAATTGAATGTTCGTGGCAACCCTGTGTCAAGCAAATCTGTGAGAGCCATTTTCCCAACAGCTCTTGCTCACTTCATGTCTCTGTGTCACATTTTGGTACCTCTTGCGATGTTTCAAACCCTGCACTTGCTAAAGGCTCAGGTAACGGATAGTGATTTTTAGCAATGAAGTGTTTTAAAATTAAGGTGTGTACATTGATTTTTTAGACATAACACAACTGCCCACTTGATAGACTACTGTATTATGCGAACATAGCTTTTCTGCGTCCTGGAAACCAAACAAATGCATGTGACTCGCTTTTTTGCTGTGGTCACTTATTGCCGTGGCGTGGAAGTGCACCGACACCTCAGCAGGTGCGCCTGTCAGCTCTAAACTCTTCTGGATGTTGCATAAAGGCTGGGCCACACAGTCGCCCAACCAGGTATCAAATCCATATAGAAAGGCTCTTTTTAATCCAGCTTTTTCTACTTATCTAAATCTGCATGGTTTCTCCTCTAAACAGTCAGCTTGTTCTTGAGCAGGAGGGATCATTACATAAGCTAAGAACATGTAACATGTATGATCACTCCTTGTTTAATCCTGAGAGCGCCCTCTCTTGTCTTCTGTTTTATGCGGCGCCGAGGCCAGCCGGGGCCCGGCAGCGACCAGCAGATTCGTAGGTTGTGGCCGACTCCTCTTTCCAGCATCTCTACTAGATGCTTGGAGCCCTCAGAGGCAGTTAGCAAATCAAAACTTGTTGTTAGGCCTCCAAAGTATTGCTCTTTAAAGATGTTGGCTGATTGTTGCTGTTCAGTTGCCGTAGGTACAGATGTGGGTGTTGAGCATTGCAGCTGGGAATACGAACAAGGAAATGGGCACCCAGTGGGATATAGAAAACCTCAACCTTCTGTAACTTTGAATGGGTTGCTATATTAGGGTGAATTTTAAGCTTCTTGGGCCCTTAAATTTGGAAATCTATATAATAATAAATACATAATAAATAATGAAAAAAATGATGAAATACAGTCACTGAAACAAACTTTGAGGATTATAAAAATAACCCAAATATACTAGATGGGATTGACAAGGCGGTGATGTATTAACAAATAATGTCCAAATTGCAGTTGCTTAAAGCAATAAAGTTTTGTTCATGTAAATGTTCACTTTGCAGTCTGCTGCAGGTTGGATTACTCTCTTTGCAGCTCTCCTCCAAGCTATGTCTTCTTACATTATTTGATGCCACCATCTTCATAGGTAGCCTCCGAATTCGTGGCACAAGGGGAGGGAGATTGCAGCTGATTTGCACAGGAGATTTCATTGGCACACTTAAAAGTGGCACGTTCAGTTTCACTTACATTCTCACAGCTGGAACCCAGTTTCATGGCTCATAACCACAAGGAAGGCTGATCTTCCTCTATGCCTACGGAAAATATAATGAAATAGGGTCATGAAGCATCGCGTCTGCCACACGAAAGTTTTAGAAGAATACAATGGGCCACTAACTGTTTCTTATAGATCAGTGCAGCTCAGTCGCTTAGTCGTGTCCGACTCTTTGTGACCCCATGGACTGCAGCACGCCAGGACTCCCTGTCCATCACCAGCTCCCGGAGTTTACCCAGACTCATGTCCACTGAGTCGGTGATGCCATCCAACCATCTCACCCTCTGTCATCCCCTTCTCCTCCTGCCTTCAGTCTTTCCCAGCATCAGGGTCTTTTTCAATGAGTCAGTTCTTCACATCAGCTGGCCAAAGTATTGGAGTTTCTGCTTCAACAGCAGTCCCTCCAATATTCAGGACTGATTTCCTTTAGGATTGATGTCTCACCCTCTGTCGTCCCCTTCTCCTCCTGCCTTCAGTCTTTCCCAGCATCAGGGTCTTTTTCAATGAGTCAGTTCTTCACATCAGCTGGCCAAAGTATTGGAGTTTCTGCTTCAACAGCAGTCCCTCCAATATTCAGGACTGATTTCCTTTAGGATTGACTGGATGGATCTCTTTGCAGTCCAAGGGACTCTCAAGAGTCTTCTCCAACACCACAGTTCAAAAGCATCAATTCTTTGGCACTCAGCCTTCTTTGGTCCAACTCTCACATCCATACATGACCACTGGAAAAACCATAGCTTTGACTAGACAGACCTTTGTCAGCAAAGTAATGTCTCTGCTTTTGAATATGTTGTCTAGGTTGGTCATAGCTTTTCTTCCAAGGAACAAGTGTTTTTTAATTTCATGGCTGCAGTCACCATCTGCAGTGATTTTGGAGCCCAAAAAAATAAAGTCAGCCGCTGTTTCCACTGTTTCCCCATCTATTTTCCATGAAGTGATGGGACCAGATGCCATGATCTTCGTTTTCTGAATGTTGAGTTTTAAGCCAACTTTTTCACTCTCCTCTTTCACTTTCATCAAGAGGCTTTTTAGCTCCTCTTCACTTTCTGCCATAAGGGTGGTGTTGTCTGCATATCTGAGGTGATTGATATTTCTCCCGGCAATCTTGATTCCAGCTTGTGCTTCATCCACCTCAGCATTTCACATGATGTACTCTGCCTATAAGTTAAATAAGCAGGGTGACAGTATACAGCCTTGACGTACTCCTTTCTCAATTTGGAACCAGTCTGTTGTTCCATGTCCAGTTCTAACTGTTGCTTCTTGAACTGCATATGGCTTTCTCAGGAGGCAGGTCAGGTGCTCTGGTGTTCCCATCTCTTTCAGAATTTTCCACACTTTATTTTGATCCACACAGTCAAAGTCTTTGGTGTAGTCAATAAAGCAGAAGTAGATGGTTTTTTGGAACTCTTGCTTTCTCAGTGATCCAGCGGACGTCGGCAGTTTGACCTCTGGCTCCTCTGGCCTTTTCTCCGTCCAGCTTGAACGTCTGGGAGTTCGTGGATGACTCCGGTTCTCCCCTCTTTGTCTGTTTCCCTTCTCTGTAGTTCTCAGCTTGTTCTCTGCCTTTCTGTCACATTAAGCTGCCCAAGGTTGTGGTGCAACGAGTGATAATTAACCTGTTTACCTGTTGCCTTCATTTCTTATGGGAGAAGAGAATCCCAACAAGTTTTCCTTGTATCCGAAGAGATTCATTTATTTATTCATTCATCAAATTCTAATCGAGCTCCTGTTATATGCCAGGCACTGTTCCAGGCATTGGGAATGTAGCGGTCAACAGGACAGGATTCCTGTCTTGTATTCTGGTCAGATTTATGGATCACCAAAATCTGTTATGGATGGTACAATATTTCAGTTAGTAACCATAAATTGTTAATATGCGAACTACAGGATTATAAAATTAGAATAAGCATCATAGGATTAATGCAGTGTAAATAGATTCATGGTGGTTGGTTTTATAAACCATAATATCAGTGGGAATAATATGGATCTTTTTTTTTCTTTTAGCTTTAAAGAAACCCCCTGTTTCCTTTTCTCAATATGAAAGTCATCAAGTAATCTCCCATCTTCCAACTGGACAACCTCTCTCCCCAAATATGGCTCCAGGTATGAAGTCTTATTCTTAAAATTCCATTTGAAAATCAATGTGCTAGTCATGTATTGTTATGTAGGGAATAAAGCCCGTCATTCAGGAGCACAGTGAAGTATCATTCATTCTTCTAGTTGACATTGTGTATTGTCAAATGATTGATAAAAGCTCAGGGAGAAATCAGTATAAAATTAACTTTGTCTAATGGACTGTTAAGAGCAGAAGAGTTGCTTGTTCTGCCACTCTGGACTACCTTCCCTTTCAGTACTACTGGTGTGTATGTACTTACCTTCTTCAGAGTGTGTTCAAGTGTATCTCCCGGAGGCCTCCTCAAAGCTAAGAGCTCCATCTGTATTCAGCTCCCTACTCTATACTTTTCTGTTTGTTTTCTACTGAGTAGCTATTCAGTTTTACAGGGATGTTCCCATAAAATGAGAATTGCTATGAATAAAATTCATTGTAATAAAGATCTAAATCAATTCATTGATGAGTTAAAAAGAGAAAGAAGGAAGGAAAAGACGCATCCGGGGATACTAATGAGAGTCAGGAGTCGGTCGCTGTGTAGCTGGAATGGCTTTGAGAATAGAAGCTCTAAAAGCCTTATGGGTTTTGACGATTTCTGACAGCAATTTAGAATTTGGAGGGAAGATACGGATGTCACTGGCTTTGCATTAGCCCATGAGGTCTCAGAGAGGGAGTGACCGAAAGACGAGATATACTGTTGGCGAATAAGTTTATAGCCAGTGATAAATGCATCTGCCTGGGAATGGTCAGTAAACATCATGCAACTAAAATCACGTTGGTTATAAGCGTTGATTAAAGAAATAAAGCTTTAAAAATAAAATCCTACCTGCTAACCCAGTACCAGATAACAGTGTGTCTTACTTTTCCCAAGCAGGTCTCATGAAATTTTCCTGCAAAATATGACCTTAATTTCATTATTTTTGTCTTAGATTCTCATATAAACCACAATGGAAACTCTAGAACTTCAAAACAGAACCCTTCCAATCCTCTTGAGCGTTTAGTTCCAGGCCCTAACTTGGAGAGTGAGCCCAGAATTCAAGCAGAAGTTCTAAAACACGCTACCAAGGACCGAGCTGGTGATTTCCATAAATTGAAGCAAAGTAAGAATCAGTTGACAAGTATTATGCTGAAAAGATTTCTTTAAATATATTGATTTACAAGGCTCAGTTTGTATCTTCATTATTATAATCTCTAACAAATGAATGTATAGTAAAGTTTTACACATATAAAGAGAAAGTATGATGGTGGTAAAATTTTAAAGAAAAGTAGGTTTTACATATTCTAAAGAACACATTCAAAGGCTTCTTTTGTTCTCCAGTATTTAAAAAAAAATTCAGGTGAGTTGATTTTTTAAAATGCTATCAGTTCTTATGAAGGTAAAAATCTTTTGAGAAGTGAGTAAAGGTAGTATTTTGTTAAGCTAGTAGGTGAAACCCCGATTAGAGGAGAGGGAAGATCGAGTCTGGAAATGGGCTCTGGGAGCGATGAGGGCTGTGCGGCAGAAGCGCAGCGCTGTTGCTTTTCCGTCCCTTCCAGCTGCGGCTGCTTCATCGGGGCTTTAGGAGAGAACTGAGCAAAGTGGAACAGATTCACAGACTGGGTAATAAGGGTTGACTGCTTAAGTGTTTCAGAGAGATTGATTATGATAAGTGGAAAATACCTGTTTATTTGCATAATTCTCTGATTGGTAGATTTTCAAGTTGTAGAAGAAACTCTGGTAGTTGGCAGACTTAGGAACGGGCCAGCTCTCTCACACTGTCCTTTTCACTGCCTCTGCTGCTTGGGCCTTCCTCCCTTCANTGTTTCAGAGAGATTGATTATGATAAGTGGAAAATACCTGTTTATTTGCATAATTCTCTGATTGGTAGATTTTCAAGTTGTAGAAGAAACTGGTAGTTGGCAGACTTAGGAACAGGCCAGCTCTCTCACACTGTCCTTTTCACTGCCTCTGCTGCTTGGGCCTTCCTCCCTTCAGCCTCTGAGCAGACAGAGCGTCTGAGAGCCCAGTTTGCTTTTGTTTACTTTTAAGGATGGCTTCCCCGGCAGCAGCTCTTCAGAGCAGTGTTTAGGCGTTTACTTGTCACAGGTTGTTTGTATGGTGAGAACTGCACAGTGTTACCTTTTAAAATTGGTCTTATGACAATTATTCATATTTCTGCATCTATACGAACATGTAGTTTATTTACATTTAATTGATTTTCCTTCCTTGATTTTTTAAAGTCTATCTATGTATCTTGACTGAAATATTATATAAAAAATGTTTCTGTTTACAGGGATATGGTAACATTTTAAATACAGTGAAAAAATATTTCCTCCAAATCTTGTTGGAGGATTGGCTTCAAAACTTTTTAGCTCAACAAAAGGAGGTTTATGGCAAGGTCAGAATCTTCCTAAGATAAAGTATCTCAATTTGATCACTTAAGACTTTCTTCTACTTACAGTTTATTCTGTGAAAATTGTTGCCACTCTCTTAGCCCCCAGCCAGTCTTTGGGTGGCTGTGACTGGAAGATCACTACTTTCCGCAAGTTTTCCTGGCCGAGTCCTGCGGTGTGCAGGCTCCTAGCTTGCCGGCCAGGGATGAAGCCCGTGCCCGCGCCCGTGCCCCTGCGTGGTGGGCGCACGGAGCCCTAACCTCTGGACTGCCAGGGAATTCCCTACAATTTCTCTTCAAAAGAGTTTTAAAATCTTATTCTGAACTCTTTTCAGTATATACAGAGAGAGTTGAAGTCAGTGTGAGCACTGTTTTGTGATTCACTTCGACACTATTTCTTACAGCGTTTTAACTTATCAAATGGTTATGTAGTTGTCATTAAAATATGTATCACACACACACATGCACATAAAGATATACACATATATTCCATTGTATTTAGGCAATAACAGTAGCTCACCTAGCTCTGCTGTTTAATTGACTGTTTAAATTATTTCATAGTGTCTCACGTTAGCAGTCCTGGCTAAATTATTCCCCGCTTCTGCTTTGAGTGTTCTTTTGTAAGTGTAATCTCCTGACTGAATTTGCAAAGCACTTGGCTAACTTTATAGCTCCTGTTACAAATTGTCAGACTGTTCTCTAGAACAGTTTCACAGTAGCCAGTCTTTGGGTGGCTGTGACTGGAAGATCACTACTTTCCGCAAGTTTTCCTGGCCGAGTCCTGCGGTGTGCAGGCTCCTAGCTTGCCGGCCAGGGATGAAGCCCGTGCCCGCGCCCGTGCCCCTGCGTGGTGGGCGCACGGAGCCCTAACCTCTGGACTGCCAGGGAATTCCCTACAATTTCTCTTCAAAAGAGTTTTAAAATCTTATTCTGAACTCTTTTCAGTATATACAGAGAGAGTTGAAGTCAGTGTGAGCACTGTTTTGTGATTCACTTCGACACTATTTCTTACAGCGTTTTAACTTATCAAATGGTTATGTAGTTGTCATTAAAATATGTATCACACACACACATGCACATAAAGATATACACATATATTCCATTGTATTTAGGCAATAACAGTAGCTCACCTAGCTCTGCTGTTTAATTGACTGTTTAAATTATTTCATAGTGTCTCACGTTAGCAGTCCTGGCTAAATTATTCCCCGCTTCTGCTTTGAGTGTTCTTTTGTAAGTGTAATCTCCTGACTGAATTTGCAAAGCACTTGGCTAACTTTATAGCTCCTGTTACAAATTGTCAGACTGTTCTCTAGAACAGTTTCACAGTGTCACTAGAGATTTAAGTCTGTGGTAAAACACACATAAAAGGCGCCGAAGCGCACATCAGGGCTTTCAGCACATTCGTAAAGCTGTGCGGTCATCACGGCTGCTTTTAGCTCCAGCACCTGCTCCCTGATTCAGGGGAGCTCCCTGCGCCCATGGCACAGCCCCTCCCCGTTCGCTGACACCCGCAGTCCTCGGCAGCGCCTGCCCTTATTTCTGACTAGGGACTCACCGATTCTGGATGCTTCATGTGAATGGAATCATGCAGTGTGTAGCCTTTTCTGTCTGGCTTCTTTTTCTTAGCATAGTGTTTTCGAGGTTCAGCCATGTGAGCCTTCATTTCTCTTATGGCTGGATATCACTCAATTACGTGAACACAGTTTGTTTACCCACTCGCCCAGAGACGGGCGTTTGGATTGCTCCCACCTTTTGGCTGTTGTGACTAGTGTTGCTCTGAACATTTATTGACAAGTTTTTGTGGAACACTCGTTTTCCATTTCTTAAAGTGTTGTTATATACGTAGGTGTAGAATTGCTGGGCTATCAGTAATTCTGTGCTTAGCTTCATAAGGAAGACTGTTTTCCACGGCAGCTGCACCATTTCACAGTTCCATCAGCAATGCACGAGAGGCCCAGTTTCTCGACATCCTTGTCAGCACTTAATATTTTCCAGTGTTGTTTCCGCTGTTGGCGTCCTAGCACGTGTGAAGTGGTACCTTGTTGTGACTTTCATTTGCATCTCCCTAACGACTGATGACAGTGATCATCTTTTCGTATATTTGTTGGCCATTTATATCTCCTCTTTGGAGAAATGTCTGTTCAAGCCCTTCGCCTGGTTTAGAATTGGGCTGTGTTCTTGGCTGTTGAGTTTTAAGCACTGTTTATGTATTCTGGACACTAGACCCTCATCAGATAGCCGGTTTGCAAATGCTTCCGTCCGTTCCAGTGTCTGTCTTCTTCGTCACTAGAGATTTAAGTCTGTGGTAAAACACACATAAAATGCGCCGAAGCGCACATCAGGGCTTTCAGCACACTCGTAAAGCTGTGCGGTCACCACGGCTGCTTTTAGCTCCAGCACCTGCTCCCTGATTCAGGGGAGCTCCGTGCGCCCGTGGCACAGCCCTCCCCGTTCGCTGACACCCGCAGTCCTCGGCAGCGCCTGCCCTTATTTCTGACTAGGGACTCACCGATTCTGGATGCTTCATGTGAATGGAATCATGCAGTGTGTAGCCTTTTCTGTCTGGCTTCTTTTTCTTAGCATAGTGTTTTCGAGGTTCAGCCATGTGAGCCTTCATTTCTCTTATGGCTGGATATCACTCAATTACGTGAACACAGTTTGTTTACCCACTCGCCCAGAGACGGGCGTTTGGATTGCTCCCACCTTTTGGCTGTTGTGACTAGTGTTGCTCTGAACATTTATTGACAAGTTTTTGTGGAACACTCGTTTTCCATTTCTTAAAGTGTTGTTATATACGTAGGTGTAGAATTGCTGGGCTATCAGTAATTCTGTGCTTAGCTTCATAAGGAAGACTGTTTTCCACGGCAGCTGCACCATTTCACAGTTCCATCAGCAATGCACGAGAGGCCCAGTTTCTCGACATCCTTGTCAGCACTTAATATTTTCCAGTGTTGTTTCCGCTGTTGGCGTCCTAGCACGTGTGAAGTGGTACCTTGTTGTGACTTTCATTTGCATCTCCCTAACGACTGATGACAGTGATCATCTTTTCGTATATTTGTTGGCCATTTATATCTCCTCTTTGGAGAAATGTCTGTTCAAGCCCTTCGCCTGGTTTAGAATTGGGCTGTGTTCTTGGCTGTTGAGTTTTAAGCACTGTTTATGTATTCTGGACACTAGACCCTCATCAGATAGCTGGTTTGCAAATGCTTCCGTCCGTTCCAGTGTCTGTCTTCTCGCGCTCTGATGGTCCTACAATGCACAGAGTTTAATTTTGAGGAATTCCAATCCGTCTACTTTTCTTTTGTGGTCCATGCTTTTGGTGTCACGTCTAAGAAATCTTTGCCAAATCAAAGGTCACGTTTTCCTCTACGGACTTTATAGTTTTTGGTCTTTTTTTTTTTTTAACTTGAGGTATAATTGACTTACAATATTCTATTAGCTTCTATTAGATTCAGCATTTGTATACATTGCAAAATGGTCACCACAATAATAGTTTTAGCTTTCATATGTAGGTTTTTGGACGTATTTTAAGTTAATATTTATATATGGTGTGAGGTAAGGATCCAGTTATACTCTCTAAACGGGTATTCAGTTGTCCCAGCACTATTTGTTGAAGAGACCTTCTTTCCCCATTGAGCAGTCTTGGCATTCTTGTCAAAAATCAGTTGATGACACGTGTATGGGTTTACTCGGGACTTTGAGTTCTGCTCCACTGGCAGCAGGTGCTAGCAGCACACGGTTCTGATTGCTGTCATTTTGCAGTGAGCTTTGAAACTGGGAAGTGTGAGTTTTCCAACTTTGCCCTTCATTATAAGATTATTCTGACTTTTGGAATCTCTGACAATTCCACCTGAATTTTAGGATCTGCTTGTTCAATTCTACTAAAGAGACAGTTGGGATTTTAATAGAAATTGTATCAAATCTGTAGATTGCTTTGGGGAGGATTGTCATCTGAACAATATTAGGTCTATTAATCCATGAAGATAGGATGTCTTTCTATTAATTTAGGGTATCTTAATTTTTTTCAGCAATTTTTGTAGTTTTCAGTGACAAATCTTGTGCCTCCTTGGTTAAATTTATTCCTAAGCATTGTATTCTTTTTTATGTTACTGTAAATCAAGTTGTTCTCTTAATTTCCTTTTCAGATTGTTTATTGCTAATGCACAAATATGTGACTGGTTATTTTCCCTTGGCTTTTGGTTTTAAATTTTTTAATGCAAATTTCTAAGAATATGCTAATATTTGGGTTCATTTCAAAGATTAGAATGTATTTTATTTTCACTCTTTTAGAATAATAGGTATGAATTATTGTTTTTAAATATACTATAAAATATACTTATGTCATATATATTAGCATATATAAACATACCTAAGTCAATATTTTGAATATGATTCAAAAATTTTATGAGTATTTTACATCAAATACATTTTTTCTTTTTGCTTTTGTCCTGCCTTCACCCATTTCTCCTATGTCCCCACCTCAGCCTCTGCCAACTATCAATCTATTCTTTGTATTACGAGTTTTATTTTTGTTTGTTTGTTTTACTCTTTATTTTAGATTCTGCATAGAAGAGAGATTATATGGTACTTACTGTTTCACCTGGCATAATGCCATCAAGGTTCAATCATGTTGTTGCAGATGACAAGATTTCATTCTATTTTATGGCTAAATAATATTTCATCACACATATATACCACACTCTCTTTATCCATTCATTCACCCATGGACACTTAGGTTGTTCCCATATCTTGGCTATTGTAAATAATGCTAATGTAGCATGGAGGTGCATATATCTTTTTGTTTTCATTTGCCATTGCCTTCTCCTTTCTTCAGATAAATACCCAAAATGGAACTGCTGGATCATAGGATATTTTTTTTTTAATTTTTTGAGGAACCTCCATAATGTTTTCTATATAAAACCACACTGGAAGCACTAGTTTACTTTCCAGGAATACAATGGCGCCCACTCCAGTACTCTTGCCTGGAGAATCCCATGGGCAGGGGAGCCTGGTGGGCTGCAGTCCATGGGGTCACGGAGAGTTGGACACGACTGAGTGACTTCCCTTTCACTTTTCACTTCCATGCATTGCAGAAGGAAATGGCAACCCACTCCAGTGTTCTTGCCTGGAGCATCCCAGGGACGGGGGAGCCTGGTGGGCTGCCGCCTGTGGGGTCACACAGAGTCGGACACGACTGACGCGACTTAGCAGCAGCAGCAGCAGCAGCAGTATATAAGGGTTCCCTTTCCTCCACATTTCTCCAATTATGACTGATTTTTGTTTGTTGATCTTGTATCCTACAACTTAGCTGAATTTAACACAATAGGTTTTTATTTGTGTATATTCAAGCATATCCATCTTGACTTATGAGACTCTTCATTTCTTTTATAGAAAATCATCTATCTTATTTGGCCATATATATACTACTAAGTTTTCAGTTTTTTTTTAACCACCAGTGGACTGTTTGATCTCTTTGGAATGTGCTGTGCTGCACTAAGTCACTCAGTCGTATCTTGACTCTTTGTGACCCCCTAGGCTCTTCTGTCCAGGCAAGAATACTGGAGTGGGTTGCCATGCCCTCCTCCAGGGGATCTTCCCCACCCAGAGATGAAACCCACGTCTCTAAGGTCTCCCCCTTGGCAGGGAGGTTCTTTAGCACTGGCGCCACCTGGGAAGCCTGAGCTTGTGTCTAGCACTTGGAAATAAATGGTCTGAGAAGATGCAGGTACTGACAAAGGAAGACTTTATTGGAGAGGGGAGCTCAAGCAGAGAGCAGCAGGGTAAGGGAACCCAGGAGAAGTGCTCTGCCACGCGGTTCATAGACTCAGGGTTAGGTGGTACTGTTAGCTTTCTAGTTATTTCTGGCTAATGATCTCGCCCATGCCCATATTTGGTCTGATCCAGGGCTTTTCCTCCAGTGGCACCCCACTCCAGTACTCTTGCCTGGAGAATCCCATGGACGGAGGAGCCTGGTGGGCTGCAGTCCATGGGGTCGCTAAGAGTCAGACACGACTGAGCGACTTCCCTTTCACTTTTCTCTGTCATGTATTGGAGGAGGAAATGGCACCCCACTCCAGTGTTCTTGCCTGGAGAATCCCAGGGATGGAGGAGCCTGGTGGGCTGCCGCCTGTGGGGTCGCACAGAGTTGGACACAACTGAAGCGACTCAGCAGCAGCAGCAGCAGCAGGGCCTTTCCTCATGGCGCGCACATCTCTCAGTCAAGCTGGTTTCTAGCAGGAGGGTTTCTGGAAGGTTGGCAGGACATATTACGAACTGGTGTCACCTCCCTTCTCTTGGCTGCTCCCCACATCTTCCGGTGGGTCTTTGGTTATTGGGTCTTCTGGTGGTGAGACTGCTCGTGCCTGCTGTTATCACCGTGCTGGCCACGGTGGGTGGTGGTGGTGAACGGCTTCCTAACAGACCATTCAGTTCAGTCCCTCAGTCGTGTCCGACTCTTTGTGACCCCATGAATCGCAGCACGCCTGGCCTCCCTGTCCATCACCAACTCCCACAGTTCACTCAAACTCATGTCTGTCGAGTCAGTGATGCCATCCAGCCATCTTATCCTCTGTTGTCCCCTTCTCCTCCTGCCCCCAAACCCTCCCAGCATCAGAGTCTTTTCCAATGAGTCAGCTCTTTGCATGAGGTGGCCAAAGTATTGGAATTTCAGCTTTAGTATCGGTCCTTCCAATGAACACCCAGGACTGATCTCCTTTAGAATGGACTGGTTGGATCTCCTTGCAGTCCAAGGGACCCTCAACAGACCATTGCTGCTAAGTCGCTTCAGTCGTGTCCAACTCTGTGCAATCCCATAGACGGCAGCCCACCAGGCTCCCCCGTCCCTGGGATTCTCCAAGCAAGAACACTGGAGTGGGTTCCCATTTCCTTCTCCAATGCATGAAAGTGAAAAGTGAAAGTGAAGTCACTGAGTCGCGTCCAACTCTCAGCGACCCCATGGAGTGCAGCCTTCCAGGCTCCTCCGTCCATGGGGTTTTCCAGGCAAGAGTACTGGAGTGGGGTGCCATTGCCTTCTCTGCAACAGACCATTGGAGGTAATGTAATCCCAGTTAGTGTAGACTAGCAGCGTCCACATCACCTGTGACTGACCCTGGACCTCACTGACATTCACATTAAGGCTTGAGACTCCACTGTTAAGTGGTCTCCTCATTCTGTAGACAAGTGAGACTAGATCCAGAGTTCAATTTACTTGAGGCAAATAGCAGAACAACCAGGGCTATTATCTAGGTCCCTTATCCTTAGGTTCACTGTTTTTTTCACTACCTCCTCAGTACTTTTGAAGTTTTGGAAAAATTCTTTAATAGCTCCTTTCCTTGTTCTCTTTCTGGCAGACTCCTAATCATACTTGAAAGCTGTGCTCCGCTGGCATCTCTTTGATAAGCCCTTCTTCATATCCCTACTCTCTTGATCAAGTCAGTCACTCCCTTCTCACACTGTGGTTGACCCTTGAACAACTTAAAGACTGTAGAAGGAAGAAAGCAGTAAAGACAAGAGCAGTCACAAATGCAATGGAAAATAAAGAATAATTAGGAAAGAAAAAATTTTAACATACCCCTAGTGATATTCAATGAAGAAAATATCTTCATCTCCTTCTATTTAAAAGATAAACAATATTCTAACACTTTGACAATAAATTTGAAAACTTAGATCAAATTAGTAGTTTCCTGGAAAATTGATTACAAATATTAACTTAAGATTTAAGAGCCTGAACAAAAACCAATAACATTAAATAAGTTGAACAGGTAATCAAAAGTCTCACCACATCCCAAAAGAGATGCTGGTTTAAGTAACAGAGTTTAACTAGATTACTAAATTCAGGATCATTATGTGAAATTGATAATTAAATCACAAAACAAAAAGACTAGTGAAAATAAGACCCCTGGCACAGATCAAGACAGGAAGAGATGGCACAAATTAACAATATGAGGAATGAAAAAGAATGCATTAACATAGATCCTACAGATAATAATAGTAGAGGATATTTAGCGATTATAAATTAACATTTGAAACACTTCTTGAAAGTTTAGAGAAATGGATGGTAGCCTGGACGAACACCCGTATGCATGCTGGCTCAGGAAGATGAGAAAAGTCTGAACAGGCTCACATCCCTCTGAAATATGGAATCTGTAATTCAAAACTTTCCCTTAATGAAATTTTCATGCCCAAATGGTTTTGCTGGTGAATTCTTCCATTTAAGGAAGAAATCCAACCAATCTAACGTGAACTCTTTGGGAGAACTGAAAAGGTATACTTACTTCCCAGCTCGTTTTACGAAGCCAGCGTCTGTTGGCTCCCACTCCAGCACTCTGCCTGGAAAATCCCAGGGACGGCGGAGCCTGGTGGGCTGCAGTCCGCGGGGTCGTGAAGAGTCAGACACGACTGAAGCAACTTAGCAGCAGCAGCATATGTTGGTTAGCAAAACTAAGGATGCTATGAAAAAAGAAAGTTATAGGACAGTCCCTCTTATTAGCAGAAATATAAAAAAATCTTGAAAAAATGTTAGTAAATCAAGTCCAGAGATAGATAAAAGTTATATACATAATGCCCATGTTGAAATTATTTTCAAAATGCAAGGATATTTAATATTTGAAAAGCAGTCTATGTACTATAATTCACCACATTCATCAGATATATGAGAAAAATCAAATGATTATCTCAATTAATGCAAAGAAAACATTTGCGGAAATTCAGTTCAGTTCAGTTCAGTTGCTCAGTCGTGTCCGACTCTTTGCGACCCCATGGACTGCAGCATGCCAGGCCTCCCTGTCTATCACCAACTCCCGGAGTTTACTCAGACTCACGTCCATCAAATCAGTGATGCCATCCAATCATCTCACCCTCTGTCGTCCCCTTCTCCTCCTGCCTTCAATCCTTCCCAGCATCAGGGTCTTTTCAAATGAGTCAGCTCTTCACATCAGGTGGCCAAAGAATTAAGGAAATTCAGCATGTATTTATTAAAAACAGCAAGCTCTAAGCAAACTAGGATTAGAAGGTAATTTCCTTAATCTGATAGAGTGTCTGCCAAGATCCTGTCACAAGCATCATACTTAATGGTGAATTATCAGAAACTTTCCTCTGAAATCCAGAAGACTGGGATACCCACTATCATCACTTCTGTCCAGCTCTTCACAGTAGGTCTTACTCAGCAAAGCAAAGCGCAAGAAAGGAAAATAAACAGTGTAGAGATGAGAAAGGAAGAAATAAAATTGGTAAGCCAATATTAAGATGATTTTATATGTAGAAAATTCAAAAACAGTATATAAATTATTAAATAAATATATTTAGCAAAGTTATTAGATATGAGATTAAAAGTTAATTGCATTTCTTTATGTCAGCAGTAAACATATAAAATGAAAATTCTAAAAAGAAACTTTTTAAGATTTTTATAAGCTATTTTTTAAAAAAGATTCCACCTAGCAAAAACAAACATTCACCATAAATCACTTTGTTAGGATAAATTTGTCCAGTCAAACTGGTATAGCATGGCTCAAGGGCTCAGAAGTTATCTCCCAAAATCAAGGCAAGAACCAGTCCTGAAGACAAGACTCTCTTTGGAATGTGCCATGAGACAGGTAGAGGAAGCCTCTTAAAATCTCCCCCGTCAAAGGCCTTCCATAATTATTTCCCGTTTGCTTATCCAGACTTCTACTTTCTAAGTTAGATCCAGTCGTTAGCCTCTTTACCGTCTCTTGAATACTGTCTCCACTCGCCCTTATTTGAATGCCCCTTTCTTTCTCTCTGTCACAGTGTAATGCATTTGCCTCTTTCGAGCTGAGCATGATGACCATTAAGCTACGGAAACCTGATGCCTCTTTTTCTGAAACCTTCTTTTCCAGCTCTTAACTCACACTGATTTCTTCTTGTATAACTTTTTGTAAGTATATTGCCCGATAACTATATAATTTATACATTTATACAAATTATACGTTTATATGGAGGAGGCAGTGGCAGCCCACTCCAGTGCTCTTGCCTGGAGAATCCCAAGGACGGAGGAGCCTGGCGGGCTGCAGTCCATGGGGTCGCTAAGAGTCAGACACGACTCAGTGACTTCACTTTCGCCTTTCACTTTCCTGCATTGGAGAAGGAAGTGGCAACCCACTCCAGTGTTCTTGCCTGGAGAATCCCAGGGACGGGGGAGCCTGGTGGGCTGACCTCTGTGGGGTCACACAGAGTCGGACACGACTGACGGGACTTAGCGGGAGCAGCATACATTTATATATATACAAATATATAATTTTTACATTGATCGGCATTTTATTTATATAGTCATATTCACTCACTGTGAACCTTGAGTTCCCCTACTTGACCGGCAAGTAGCGAGTTATGTCGTTCACTCTGTCTTTCTTCTTTTCTTGTTGTTTATCGTACTGTATATATGACAACATGAATTACTATTGTGGTCATACATTCTTGTTATTGATTTTCTTATTATCTCTTGAGTGTTACTGTAGTTGTAGTATGAAAATTTTATGACTGAATTCAAGCTAGTCAGAACATCAGACACCTTTAAAATAAAAAGAGAGAAGAAACTTTGTGAATTGTTCTGTTGGAATATTACAATAGGAACAGGTTGACCAATTCTTTGATTAATATGCCATGTTTGATAATATTAGTTAGATTAATTGTATTTTGCAAAAACCTTTTTAGACTAATTTTTGGTCTCTATTTCATAATTCTGATTAAAGAATGAAAATATTTTCTTGGAGGAAACTGTGTACCTTGAGAAACTCACTTGGTAACTAAAATGTTTATGTATTTAAAACAGCAATTTCATGTTGCATAAAGACGATTTAACTGCTCCAGGCATTTTGTCCATAATATTACATATTAAGAAAAACAAAAAATAGTTTTCGTAAATCTCTTTTTTCCTTCTTATGTTGGCATCTTTCGTCATTAGAGGAAGAGATAATAATAGACACCAGATTTTTCTTTTTTCATCGCTGCCATCAGAAGACAGGCTGTCTTTCTCGCAAAGAGCACCTTTTCTCAGGCTACTCTCTTTTCCTTCGTAACTCTTGTGTGTCCATTCACTTTCTCCCCCTCTCTCTCTATCAGCTTGCGTGTTTATCGTGTATGCCCAGCTCTGTTCTGGAACCGATTTGAGACGGCGTCTGTGCTTTTTGTTAGCCCCTTACTTCAGTTTCCTCCTGTAAACGGCTCCCCCAAAACCTGCGTGAGTGTGATTTGCCCTTTAACTGCTTTTAGTCAAAAGAGAAACTGATTGACTGTTTTTTATTTGCTGTATAGCTGTTACAGTGTTATATTATTTCCACATGTACGGCTTGGTGGTTCCAGGTTTAGAGCTCATACTCCATTTAAAGTGGTTCTAAACTGTCGGCCGTGTTCCCTGCGCTGGACAGTGTGTCCGCGTGGCTCGTTCGCTTTGCACGTGACCGCCTGTACTCCCTGCGCCTGTCGTGGGCGCCCCTCGCTCTCCCTCTGGTAACCGCCGACGGGCTCTCTGCGTCTGGGAGTCTGTTTCTGTCTTCTTGTATTCTTAGTTTGTTTTGATTTTTAGATTCCACATCTAAGTGATAACAGAGTGTGTATCTTTCTCTGACTTCTTTCACGAAGCATAATGTCCTCCAGATCCATCCATATCATCGCAAATGGCAAAATTCCCTTCCTTTTACAGTTAAGTGCGTGTCTTATGCATGCACACCACGTCTTCTTTATCCATTCACCCTTTGGCGCACTCTCAGGTTGCCTCCCTGTCGTGACTGCTGTGAGTAACATGCTGCGAGCAGCGGGGTCCGTGTGTCTGCCTGGTCTGGCGCTTGCGTTCCCCTCAGACGCTCGCCCACGAGTGGCGGTGCTGGTCCCGTGGCAGCTCTGCGCTCAGTTGTCCGTGGGACTTCCGTTCCCGTCAGCGGTGCACAAGGGTCCCTTTCTCCACGCCCTTTCCAGCCTCTGTTGTTTACCGGCTTTTTTATGCTGCCTGTTCTGATGAGTGTGAGAGGCGCTTCACTGTGGCTTCGGCTTGCGTCTCCCTGGTTAGCTGTTGAGCAGCTCCTCATGTGCCTGCTGGCCATCTGTATGTCTTTGGAAAAATGTTCATTCAGTCCACTTTTTAATCAGGTTGTTTGTGTTTTGAGGCTGTTTATGTATTTTGGATATTTTCTGATTGACTGTCTATTAATTGGCCTGATGACATGGTGAGCCGTCCGTGGAATGGACCGATACCTCCATAGTTCTTTCTTTTTGAACTTAACCTTACTTAACAAGCAGAGGAAGTTTGTCTCATTGCAATGTGAATTTTAAAAATATAATTCCCAAAATTTTAAACCTATCACAGAGTTTTTATAATTTCTAGAAGTCTTAAATCATCAGCACATTAATGATATCCATAGTTTAGGGATTGGAATAAAATTTACTTTTATGCTACTTAAATTTAATGTCGGATAGAGTTTAAATTGTGTTTGGGAGTCAGGTCTTAGTTTGCGTAACGTTTTCGTTTTTGGCGTCCATTTACTGAATAGCTTTCTACAGCACGAGTCACATCGGCTGCTCTTCTTGAGCCTGGTCGCTATGAGCGTGCGCCCTGTAACAGCCTGCACAGGCCGGCTTTCCTAAGCTTCCTCTGTCACTGACTTTCAGAAGTCTGGTTTGGGAAATGAGAAAGAATAGATCAGAATTACTTGGGATGTTTTTCAAAACACACACTGCTGGGGATTCTGATAATTTACTCTTTGCCGTGCCTCCTTGGAAATGCATGGCTGCGGTGAATCACTATTGCTGAAGAAACTTAAGATAGCCCACCAGTGTGTTAGTTTGTCTTATTTTCCAAAAAGAAACTGCATGGTTTCTACAAGCCTACATGGTACTCATTTATTCTGATGGGAAAAGTTACCAAACTTCTTCCTGGAAAGTAATATTTTATAAAACAATAAATGACTACAGTTTTCATATATGTATTATATCTACTCATAAAATTTTTGGTTCTTCTCCTAAAGTGTTAAGTTAGACAAATACTTTTATCCAGAGAAGTTGTTGGTTGTTAGGAAAACAGTTTTGAAAATTGTGCCCTTTTCTTTAAGAAAACATTCAAACCTTAAGGAGTAAGTACTGAAATTAATACACAGGAGAAATTCTTAAAATTATTTTCGGTCTTCATTCTTATTTCCTTTTATCTTAAATAACCTTCAGAAAATGTATCTTTTTTTGTAACCAGTATCCTGAAAGTTGCCAGGTTTCACGTGTCTGCTTTCTGATCTACCTCCAATATAGGACCTTCTTTTCTTTTCCCTTCACTCTTGATTTAATCCTCTGCCCACTTCGCAGGCCGGTTCTTTGATGAGAATGAGTCCCCTGTTGATCCGCAGCATGGCTCTAAACTGGCGGATTATAACGGGGACGATGGTAACGTAGGTGAGTACGAGGCAGACAAGCAGGCTGAGCTGGCCTACAATGAGGAAGAAGATGGTGATGGTGGAGAGGAAGACGTCCAAGGTGAGCGTGGGCCTGGCCTCCATGCTGTGACCGTGAAACCCACCTCCTGAACCTTCTGGTTGAATTTGTGTGGAATTTTCCCCACTTGTTAGCAGTACGATCTTCGTACAGAGAGGCATTCTGTGCAGGTTTCAATTCTGTTTTGAAAACCATTTTGTGATAGTGGTATTTACAGATCTTTAAACAGATCATTTTAATTGTTTTCATTTTTAGTTATTGTGTTACATGTCTTAGTGACTGTAGTTAATTTGAAACTCAAACACTTCAGAAATTTTAGCACTAAATTGTTTAAACTGGCTCTAGACTTTACCTAAGGCAAATACTCCCGGAAGAGAATTCTTTTCCAATTTCTCATCTGAAAGCGTCTCCTCATTCTAGGTACAGATTTTGACCAGACGGCCACAAAGGGAGTGGTCTCTCCCACACTGAAGACAAGGCTATTTCACTAATGATTCAGCAGAGGAAGTCTGGTTTTCAAATTTTTCTGAGAGGTTCAAAGTTTATCCTCAACAGTTTGTGAAGACTTGTCTGTTTTATGTTTAATACACAGATTCAACACATTCCCCTGTTAACCGTGTCCCTTCTGAATCTAACTCAGTGAAGCCCAGAACCCACCTGTGTGCATGCACCCTGCCCATGCATGCATGTCCGAGCGCGCTGCTTTACTGCGAGTCCTTAGGCCTGTTTTCTGCCTGCTTATCATTTAGTAGTATTTCTGGAGCTTTTCCTCTTTATAAAAATTGATTATGAAGTTAATGTGTGATGTATTCAATTTTATAATACATTGCATGAATTATTTTTCAATGTAACCTGTCTTGATTTCTTTCTTAACTCTTTTTAAAGTAATTAAATTTTATTTCGGTTCCTGACAAGAATTATCTCTGTAAAACTCAAGAAAATACAGTTGTCCTAGAATGTTACATATTTAATAGAAAAGGGGGAACTAGTGATGCTGACTTCCACCTAGGCATTATTTTGATTGTACATTCTAGTTAGAAGAACGGTTATTGGGAATAGAAAGAGATTTATGGTTATATAAAGATATATTAATGAGAACTTTGGGTATCATTGAGAAAATTGTACTCATCCATTTTTCTATTCTCATCCATTTTTCATAAATCTTACCATTTCTTCCTCATTGCTTTTGTAATTTGTTTGGATTATATTTATTTACAATTATTATAATGTTGTTTAAGGCTTTCTCATGCATGTATATCATATCACCAATTAGACTGTAAGCTCTTGGAAGGCAGGAATTTTCATTTATTTTTCCTTCTATTTTGTTTGCGTCATTTTCTGCCTTCATTTTCACCCCCCCCCCCCCCCCCCCCCCCCCC
>SJYR01000104.1:257542-270260 GCA_006410655.1 Kobus ellipsiprymnus | reverse complement strand
CCCCCCCAAATAGCCCTTAGCATCCGTAGGACTCTTGGTAAATATTGTTAACTGATCATTTTGTGCCTGTCCCATTGAGCTTTTATTCTTATAACTGTGACCAGGTTGATAACCCATTAACTTCTGGCCTTCTAACCTTGCTTGGTCTAGCTTTGAGCATTCCCCGGTCTCCTCCTGTCGGCTCACTGGGTAGCTCTGCGGTTTATTAGTGCCGTCTGCTTCCGTGGTGGCTGAACTCGCTCTCACACTTTGGCCCCTCACTGGCGCTGGCTGCAGGGCGCTCATTCGCTGTCTTTCTGCCTTTTGTGCGACTGCCTTCGTCTCCAGTCCTCCCTGCTCTCCTCCCTCCCGCCCCTGGTCCTCACGGCCGCTTCCACGTTAGGCCCCGGCCCTCGCGCCACCCTGCCTTTCCTTCCACCAGAAAGTCAGTCCACTGATTCTGGTGCACACGAGGAAACGACCCAAGGGGATGCCGCAGTTAAGGAGGGAGGGGATGGTTCAGTTCCAGGGGCTTCCTCATCTGCACGTGGATCTTACCTGAGCAGGGGGTTGCCATCTGACTCTTTTTTATCCCATTTTGAGGCTCACTAGATGAGAGCGGCGGGAGAAGGCGATGGCACCCCACTCCAGTACGCTTGCCTGGAAAATCCCATGGACGGAAGAGCCTGGCGGGCTGCAGTCCATGGGGTCGCACAGAGTCGGACAAGACTGAGCGACTTCACTTTTCACTTTCGTGCATTGGAGAAGGAAACGGCACCCCACTCCAGTGTTCTTGCCTGGAGAAGCCCAGGGACGGGGCAGCCTGGTGGGCTGCCGCCTCTGGGGTCGCGCAGAGTCGGACACGACTGAAGTGACTTAGCAGCAGCAGCAGCAGCAGCAGCAGCAGCAGCAGCGGATGAGAGCGGCAGCAGGATAGGGCGGCTTCCACGGGACTCCTTCACCGCAGGGGCGGAAAGGTGCCTGAGCAGCGCTCCAGCAAACGCAGAGGGAGGCGCGTGTGTGAGCTGAGGAAACAGGACTATGCCGGAAACCCAAATAATCCTAAATATGTTTCAGAGATTTCTAGATACAGTATTAACTGTCTAAAACGTGGGAGGGAAAATTATGGTTCTTCTCTGGCTTATCAGCAATATGTGCTTCAAATGATTACTATTACAGTAGTTAAAAGAATTTACCCATAGGTTCTGTGTAGAAATAATAGCTGGGCTCCCAGCTCAGGTTGCATGTGAAGCCAAAGCGGGCAGTAGACTGGGGAAAGATTTTTCGGGTCTTTTGTACTCACTCGGCCACCGTTTCTTCATCCGCAGTGTAAGCGTGTTGAGCTAAAATAAAACAGATGGTCCTTCTCAGTTCTGAAATGTTGTGGTCACATTCACGGTGGAATCACTATACACAAGTGTTAGGGACAAATGTGTTTCATATTTCAGCATGCCTAAAACAACATCTTTCCCCCAAACCCTGGAGACAAAGTGGAAGCTTTATGCTACCACCGAGACTGCAGGCAATGTCAAAAACTGGAGCTTGTGCCTTAGAAGCGCTTGAACGGTTCCACCATTAGGGGTCTGCTCTGCTCTCCGTGGGATTAGGAGCAGGTTTTTTTGTTGTTGTTGTTTTGTTTTTTCTCAAGCTGTTGTTGGGTCCCTTGTATTAGAGACTCTACCTGTGGGACTGAGGTTCTAGCTTCAGCTAAGGACACCGACTTTGGTCTCTGAAATTCTGAATTACGAAATGCAGGCTTTGACAGCATCTCTAGCTTGGCTGGTAAAGAATCCTCCTGTAATGCGGGAGACCTGGGTTTGATCCCTGGGTTGGGAAGATCCCCTGGAGAAGGGAACGGCTACCCATCCCAGTATTCTTGGGCTTCCCTGGTGGCTCAACTGGTAAAGAATGTACCTGCAATGCAGGAGACCTGGGTTCGATCCCTGGGGTGGGAAGATGCCCTGGAGAAGGGAACGGCTACCCACTCCAGTTTTCTGGCCTGGAGAATTCTATGAACTGTATAGTCCATGGGGGTCGCAAAGAGTCTGAGGCGGACGCGACTGAGCGAATTTCACTTTCACTGCCAACGGGAAGCTGAAGAAGTCCAGATTTCTCTCTGATCTGTTTCTGCATGTTGGTCATTGGGGTCAGTACTGCCTGCAGTGTTTCCTGCAGAACTAAGTGGAGTCTGTTTTTCCTGTATTTCCAGTCCCGGTTTGATTTTTAATTCCTGGTTTCCTGAAGCGTCCTGACTGAGAGAAATATTTTTTTATGTACATTGCTAGAAACATTTTTTCCCAGTGAAACAACAATGAAAAGTTAACTAAAAGATGAAATCTGGAAACACTACACATCTGATGGACGTATCTTTTAAGTCGCTTTTATTTTAATGATGTGGATGTTTACAAATTCCCTTTACTCTTATCTTTAACCCTATAGCAGCTCCATATTGCCAAATAGATATGGAGTGCACATCACTGAGTAGAATCCATAGGGCCCAAATCCCTGGATTCTGGAGCCAGGCTGCTTCTGAATCGCAGCTCCGCCACTTGCTAGCTCTGTGACCTTGTGAATTACCTATACCTCTGTGCCTCAGAATCCTCAACTGTAAAACAGGGGTAAATATAGTGACCTGACTCAACAACTGTTAATGTGGATTGTATGATTTAAATATTTGTTCAGCACTTAGAATAGGATCTTTCACACGGTGAGCACTATATAAGTGTTCGTTGAATAAAGTAATTTTAAAAAATAAAACAATTACCGAATTGTTCCCCCTGGTTTGCATGCTTTACAGGATGGTTGCGCTTGGCCTGTGTGTTAACCTGCGCGCCTTAACCGAGCCGCACTGCCTCTTTCCCCAACGCGTTCTTGGTTGGTAGAGCTTGCTTTTTGGAGGCGGTTCTTTCTTGACTCAAGAGCGAGTTTAGGAATTATTTGATAAATCATGTCACTGAGTTATTTACAGATTTCGCTGCTTTGTAGAATGAAATGAAATATTAGTCCATATAATTATATTTAGTGGCTGTTCTACATCAGATTTGGTTAGGTAATGTCGTTGTATTTATAGATAAATGGAAAGAAGTTGTTGGTAGAACGTGGATTCTGGTGAGAACAGCTACGCTGGGAGTGAACTCTAGTTCGTGTAGATGACAGCTCAGTGTGAGAGAAAGGCGAGCAGAAGCGCTGTGAGATCAGGGAAGCAGGGTGAGGACGCCACATTAGAATTTGCTGTGAAGCATAAATTAGTGAGACCAGCAGATCAGGAGTCAAGACTGCCTTCTTATGCATTAATATACTTTGAAGTAGGAAAAACAGTTGTTATCCCTATTCTACCAAGAAGGTAATCAGAAGTCTAAAGAGGTTTAGGAACAAGATCAAGTTTGTTAAGTGCCTCAGCCAGGACTAGAATTCAGTTTTTCTGTTGCCATAACTGCTCTTGTTTTCTCTTTACAATTATTTATTTTAAAGTCTCAAAGGTAATCTCATTTTTCCTTTTCGCAATTTTCCTGTTAGTTTTATAGAAATTCTCCTTTGTATAGCAGCTCTCCCCACGGCTCTGTGGTGCTTGTTCTTGTCTAGTTACTAAAGTCCTGAAAGGTGCTTACAGCCACATACTGAGTCCCATAACATGGGTCTTCAGGAGAGCTTTCCGCAGAGGTGCCTGTGATCATCTCTCTTTCAAAACCAAGATAATTTCTTAAAGTACAAAGAGTTCTTTAACAAGAGAATGATTAATATATTTTTAAAATACAAATGTGATTATGGATATAATTTCAGCCTTTGCAAATAACAGATTTGGGGTTATCATTCCTATTGAATTACAGTATTAAAAATATGAGATCAACTTGCTAGAGTATGAAGAATGGTCGAGAATTTCTATAACTTTTAACAGGAAAGTTATTGAAGGGTGAGAGAAAGTTGGTTTGTTTGGCATTGTTAATGACTAACTGTAAAGAAGAAATAAGAACATGTCATTATGGAAAGTTAATACATAGTACAGACACTACTTGGGGAGAAGGGAATGGCCACCTACCCAGTACTCTTGCCTGGAGAGTCCCGTGGACGAGGAGCCTGGGGGCTGCAGTCCACGGGGTCAGAGTCGGACGCGACTGAGCAGTCGCTTCTTGGTGCACGCTTGGCACATCGCATACACAGCTCCCGCAGCTCAGGGCTCTCTCCTGAGCAGAGCGCCACCGCAGACCGTCCTGGAGGAGCTGAGAGGAGGGCGCCTGTTCTTTCCCAGTTACGGTAGCAGTACTTTCAGTCTCAAAAACCAACCTATTGGGTAACTGTAACTGAACCGAAAGGTAACGAAAGTTATTTTTAAGGCTGTGGAGGAGCCAAAAGATGTCATTAAAAACCATGTACTGAAAAATAGAGAGCCTCTTAAGCTCTAATTAAAATACTAATTTTAATACTCTGAGCAGTCTTATTTCAAAGCCTGAGATAGAAATACCTATGAAACTAGAAGGAAGACTGTTATTGGTAGTTAAGCTGAGAGTGGTGAAGCGATAGGTGATGGCCAAGGACCCAGAGAAACCTGTCAGTAGCCAGATAAGTCGGCCTCTGAGGCACTCTATGGTCGTCTAGTATAGCTGCTAAAAGTGACTTTGTGGATGTTAGTGTCTAGTTATATTTTATAGTAGTTTTTTCTCTTTTTTGGTCAAGAAAAGTTTTTTCTTTAGTTAATATACTCCATTTTGGAAGTTGCTGGTAAGCTATTTGGAGAAGAGCAAAGAAATTCACTAAAATATGGGGGTAATGAGTAACCTTTAGTTTCCTTTTATTTTCTAATTTTTACATGATGGTTATGGATTAATTGTATTACTAGAAAAAATGTTCATTTTTTAAAGGCATGAAAATGTATAAAGAACAGTTCCTACCAAAGCGTTAAAGGACTGACTTCCGTCCACACAGAAATAAGCGTCCGTATAAAGGGCCCGCTGCCCAGTGCTTGTGGGCCCCACAGCCTTGCTAACGGTCTAGCTCTGCTTCTCTCTCACCCTGTTTCTTCTTTCCCACCCTTCTTTCTTCCTTTCTCTCTTTCCCCCTCCCCTCCTCTTTCCCTTCCTTTGCTTTTTTCTTCTCGATCATCAAAAGATTTGTTAAAATTAAGTGATCTTCTAAAACAGTTACAGACTTTTCACTCATTAACCGAGCATCTTAAGAAACAGAACCGCATTTACAGAAGGTGTAAGATAAGGAGTAGAAAACTACGCTTAGGCTGAAGGGAAAAAATACATTATTTGATTGGATTTTTGCAAGTGATTTTAAAAATAGTATTCCTGATACCTGATTATTTTCCTTATAGATGATGAAGAGCGAGAACTTCAGATGGATCCTGCGGACTATGGAAAGCAACGCTTCAACGATGCCCTTTAAGCCGTGAAGGAAAACCTGAGATAACCTAAAGTGCTGTAAAATGGAATCATTTCTACTTTGTCGATTTTGACTTTTGTTGTAAAGATCAGTTGTAAAGATACATTGAGATAGATTAAGGAAAAACTTTAATGAAAGAACGTACCCATGTACATATGTGAACTTTTCATATTGTATTATTAAAGCAGAGACTTCAGAGTCATGTTACAGTTGAGCCAAAAATAAAGTAAGAAAAACTTTAATCTTTGCATTTAAAGCAAACTAATGTATATTTTACATTTGATTGAGCCTAATTCTTTCCACAAATAGACAAACAGGAAAAATGGTTGTACAGTTTATATGTTGCGCACAGCAGAACCACAGTGAGAACAACTATTCAGCTGGAAACCTTTTTATACACTAATATATTCTTGTTGGCCCAGCAGGTGTTCTGTTCCATCCACTCTTTTCTCATGCTGTTCAAGGAGTTATACCTACAATAGTTTCATAAAAGAGAGGGGCACCTGAAGCCAAGCACTGGGCAGCAACGGGCAAACTCACCCCCTCCTGTTCCCATTCCACGCGAGTGCCGGTGTGTGTGGTAGGTGAGCTTTCAGCCGAGGCCTGATGTGAGCAGAGAAAACCTGTGAGGACGTGACAGTGTTTCTGAGCTGCACTTACCTTACTTCATGAAATTGTGAAATGCATGACTGACGATCTATTTTCTATTTTTATTTTTTCACATAATATCAATCCTGTTTAACTATAACTGTTACTGGCTAAAATTTTTATATTTTCAGAGTTGAAGTTGGTGAAGATATTAATGATTTAAATGCCAGATTCAGAAAGAGGCTAAATCAACCTTGAAATGAATTTTCAGTTGGTATTTCAAAGCTTCTCTGGTAGTTTTAGTGACCTTATTTGACTAGGCTTTTTCAGAAGTATTAAATTAGCAGTTTTAACAGGTTTTTATTAATGCACAGATAAACTGAAATACAGTGAGGTCTACAGCCATTTTATTAAAATAGCTTAAAAGTTTGTAATGAAGATGAAGCTTTCTGTCTACTTAATATGTTAAGAGCCCATAAACCTCATATTTGCTAGACTTAAAAATTATTTTAAATGCATTTGTCTTTTTTGACACCCTTCAGTAGAATATGTCAGCTAGCTAATCCTTATTTTCTGATTGAAGGCACTTTTAAATCTTATCCCCCACCCCCTAAATAAAAGGTTTTGATCATGAGAAATTTAAACTTGTTAACTCTGTTTTTCAGAAGGGCTACTGTTAATTGCACAGGAACATGAGATGCTTTTCTTTTACACCCCCTATAACTCAGGTTCTAGTCAAAATTCAAACTTACAGAGGTTAAAAAAAAAAGGTTGTTCACTTATTGGAGGTGTAAAAATTCTTAGACCTCTGTTTAAAATTATTTAGCAACCAAGAAAAGATGTAGTGATTTACTAAAATTGTTTTTTCTACCTTATCAAAGTAAGTAATTCATGCTTTTGCTGTGACTAGAGTCAGGCCTATAATGATAGTTTACAGCATTTTTTAAAATGGAATTAAAGGGAAGTGATGTATACCTTTTGGAAGTTAGGGTGGGAAGATGAATCTAAAACATATTCCTAGTAATACTGTATATTTAAATACTATAAAATCTTTACAAATGAAAACCATAAAATTTCCTGCCTTAGTTCCTTTGTCATAAAAACAATCACTTGGTTATATGGTAGCTATTACTTACACAGCAAAATTTCTTCAATTAGCAGTCTAGACATTTTATAAACTGAGAAATCTTGGATCAATTGATAATATTTCTGACTGTATTAACATTTTAGTGCTATGAAGTACTATGTGAATCTCTTAAAATCCTGACATTCTACAGTCTGTATTAGATGTCCTGGTTTTATAATGTTTTACTTCTGCCTTACAGTTTATGTTTTTTAAATGTATTTTTGCCCTGAATTCAGTGTTAATTTGATGGAAACTCTGCTTTTAAAATCATCACTTACTGGGTTCTAATAAATTAAAAGTTAAACTTGTTTTCCTGTTTTTCTGATTCTTATTCATATACAACACATTTATTCCATTATAAATTAAACAAAAAGTTCCAAGGCCTATAAAGTTCCAGATAATCAGATTTTCATATAACTGAAACGGTGCAGTTGTGAGGCTAGAGTCTCATGAGCAAGGATGACAGAAACGAGGCTAAAAGCAGTACGGAAGGGGTGAGACGGGGGCACCGCGCAAGTTCGGGTTACTTGCTGCTGCTGCTGCTGCTGAGTCACTTCAGTCCTATCCAACTCTGCGACCCCACAGACGGCGGCCCACCAGGCTCCCCCGTCCCTGGGATTCTCCAGGCAAGAGCACCGGAGTGGGCGCCGTCGCCTTCTCCAGGGTTATTTGCTACTGACCCAATAAAGAGCAAATGCAGATATAAAGTATACACGAAAAAAATGGTTCCAGAGAAAATGTGAATATGAGCAAAGTCATTTCTCAAACATATCCCTTTATTTAGAAGTCTTAAGATTATATGCTTTTTTTGACTTCTCATTAGAGAAGGGGACGACAGAGGATGAGATGGCTGGATGGCATCACCGACTCAATGGACGTGAGTCTGAGTGAACGGGAGATGGTGATGGACAGGGAGGCCTGGCGTGCTGCGATTCATGGGGTCCCAGAGTCGGACCCGACTGAGCGACTGAACTGAACTGATAACAAAATTTGCTAGAATATGAGGGTAGAGAATTAAAAAAAAAAACCCGACATATTTATGAGGCAGACAGTCACTTTCCGTAATGGCTAACTTTGGAAACTTCTTTCACTACCATCGAGTGAACGGGAGATGGTGATGGACAGGGAGGCCTGGCGTGCTGCGATTCATGCGGTCCCAGAGTCGGGCCCGACTGAGCGACTGAACTGAACTGATAACAAAATTTGCTAGAATATGAGGGTAGAGAATTAAAAAAAAACAACCCGACATATTTATGAGGCAGACAGTCACTTCCCGTAATGGCTAACTTTGGAAACTTCTTTCACTACCATACGGCTCCAAAAAGACAATGTGACATGAATTCATTTTCAAAGTTTAAGTTACTGAGTCTTAACATCACATGTGGGCCATTAACATCAATTCTAACTGGACTACATCTAATTCCTTTTAAAAGATACCCTTTACTTAAACCGACTATCCCAGAAAAAAAGACGGGGTGGGAGGGGGGAAATCTCATGGTCCATGCAAGCGAATGCATACAGGGTGAATTCCTCCTGGACTTGGGGACAGCTGAAACAGGGACTGGACGCTGGCAGCTCTGCTTCCCCGCTCACTGCTGCTGCTCTCCACCTGCTGTCACTCTGTCAGGCCAGCTCCCCACCCCAAAGCTCCAACCGAGAGTCCCAGCAGGTCAGGGTCTCTTAGTTTGGCCCCGAGAGACGCTGCTCCTCCTTCCTCAGATCCACGTCAAAGACTCTGAGGGAGGCCGCCTTCTGCTTCTGGCTAGGATTCAGTGACTTACCTAGCCCTCCTGGGTTAGTAGCAACTACAGAATTGGACAAGATATTGATACATTAAGCAACTGTTTTCAGGTAGCACAAAACTGAAACTTCTCAGAGAGGAGAAACTTGAGCAGTTGAGCCCCCCCGTCACCCTGCTCCCTGAGGTGTAAAGAGGCTGGAGTGCAGGCCGAGATGAAGATCACGTGGGGAGCAGCTGAGATGCTGGAATCTGTGGGGTGGAGTGTCCGAGAAGGAAGCTATTTAGAGAGGTGGCCTCAGAAATCCATAAAGGGGTCCCCAGAAGTCCATGCCTGAGGATAGGGCATATAACCATCGCAGGAGCACCGGATACTTAACCGAACAGCAGTTGCGACAGAGATGAGAATGGAACAGAGATACCCAGGTCAAGCAGTGCTGGCAAAAAACAGTGCTGAGGGATGCTGGGTGTCTGGGCCTCCGAAGGAGGAACTCTCCTTAACAACAGTGTATCCAGCTAAAACACTACAAAGACTGCACTTCAGGAGTATGAAGACCATGCCCCGGAGTAAGACCTACTGTAGACTGCCCTAACACGCTCTGGCACGACTGCAGGGGAGTCAGAGTGTGGGGATTTGAGTCCTGCCAAGTTAGAACTTAGGAAACGCCCTGCCTTCCACAGATACGAACCAATGAAGCGTAAAGCCAGGCCTACACTAGCTGAAGATGACCATCCAGGAACTGAAGTCCTGGCTAGAGCTAGAATCACCAGTTTTCAGGAGATCACAGAATTCAGAATCTCTACAAGGGATACACAGTACTCAGTATTCAATTAAAAAATTACTGGATATACAAAGATGAAATTGTGATCCACAGTTAGGAAAATTGAGATGGCCTCTTTCACTGTTATTTGATAATGCAGGTGTTAAAAATATGTTCAGAGATTAAATGAAAGTATGAGTGAACAGAGAACCTTGGCACAGTTACAGAAACCTAATGATAGAGCCTATCACACAGAGTGAGGTCAGAAAGGGAAAAACTGTTGTGTATTAACGCACATATATGGAATCTAGAATGATGGCACTGATGAACCTATCCTCAGGGCAGCGTTGGGAGACGGCAGACATAGAGACCAGACTGTGGACACAGGGCAAGAAGGGGAGGGTGGGATGAATGCAGTGAGTACCATGGAAACATACACGTTACCGTATGTAAGATTAGAGAGCCAGTGGGAACTTGCTCTGACACAGGGCGTTCAGCCCGGTACTCCGCAACAACCCAGAGGCCTGGGATGGGCTGGGAGGTGGGAGGAAGGTCAAGAAGGGGGCAACATAACATATTATACCTACAGCTGATCCATGCTGGCAGGAACCAACACAGTGATGCAAAGCAATTGTCCTCGAATTAAAAATAAGCTTAAATGAACACCTAATGAGAAGTCTAGACTTGCAAGTACAATAACTGAAATGAAAAATCGACTGGATGGGTTAGACAGCAGATTGGAGGTGGCAGCAGAATGAACTCGAAGACACACAAATGTAGTTTTCTGTATTTGGAAACGGAGGGCTGAAATGCTGTGACCTTGAAACGTGAATTTGGAATTCATTTTTCAAATACTTATTATTAAGTCCTCAAGATGCTGTCCACCCCACTCCCTAACACATAAGCCTAAAGAATCCATCCTGAAAGAACACAGATCATTCTTTCGGTTCCTCCTGGAGTAGAGAGCTGTTCTGAGTACTAGTGACAGCTGCTGCCTTCATGGGACTTGCATGGCAGAGGGAGCAATAACTATTTTCTATACTCAGTGATAAATGCTATGAGAAAGATTAGATCTGAATAAATAAATGATGCTGGAAGAGTGCTATTTCAAATAGGATAACCAGGGAGGGCCTTTCTGAAGATGTGGTGTGAGAACAAGCCATGTGAGTATCCTGTGCAACAATACTTAATAGAAATATAATGCAAGCTACCTGTGTGACTTGAAAATTTTCTAGTAGCCTCCTTGAAAAAACAGGTGAGGGAATTCCCTGGCAGTGGTTAGGACTCCATGCCTTCACTGCCAAGGGCCCAGGTTCAATCCCTGGTAAGGAAACTAAGATCCCACAAGCTGCATGGAGCTGTCAAAAACATAATCGACTGGATGGGTTAGACAGCAGATTGGAGGTGGCAGCAGAATGAACTCGAAGACACACAAATGTAGTTTTCTGTATTTGGAAACGGAGGGCTGAAATGCTGTGACCTTGAAACGTGAATTTGGAATTCATTTTTCAAATACTTATTATTAAGTCCTCAAGATGCTGTCCACCCCACTCCCTAACACATAAGCCTAAAGAATCCATCCTGAAAGAACACAGATCATTCTTTCGGTTCCTCCTGGAGTAGAGAGCTGTTCTGAGTACTAGTGACAGCTGCTGCCTTCATGGGACTTGCATGGCAGAGGGAGCAATAACTATTTTCTATACTCAGTGATAAATGCTATGAGAAAGATTAGATCTGAATAAATAAATGATGCTGGAAGAGTGCTATTTCAAATAGGATAACCAGGGAGGGCCTTTCTGAAGATGTGGTGTGAGAACAAGCCATGTGAGTATCCTGTGCAACAATACTTAATAGAAATATAATGCAAGCTACCTGTGTGACTTGAAAATTTTCTAGTAGCCTCCTTGAAAAAACAGGTGAGGGAATTCCCTGGCAGTGGTTAGGACTCCATGCCTTCACTGCCAAGGGCCCAGGTTCAATCCCTGGTAAGGAAACTAAGATCCCACAAGCTGCATGGAGCTGTCAAAAACAAAAAAAGTGAAATTTTGATATTTAACCAATATGTCAAAAATACTATCATTTCAACATGTAATCAATAGAGAATGTTGAGATGTTTTATATTCTTTTGTACTAAATCTGAAATCTACTGTATATTTTATACTTACAGTACATCTCATTTTGGACACTAAATTGTCACTGGAAATACTTGATTGGTATTTAGAGTTTATAAAACTTATAGTTGAATATCTATGGATTCATGCCCAGGTATACTTACAATAGTCTTTACTTTTTAGGGAAATTTAAGGGCTTCCCTGGTGGCTCAGAGGTTAAAGCGTCTGCCTGCAATGCGGGAGACCTGGGTTCGATCCCTGGGTCGGGAAGATCCCCTGGAGAAGGAAATGGCAAGTCACTTTAGTATACTTGCCTGGAGAATCCCATGGACGGGGTCACAAAGAGTCGGACATGACTGAGCGACTTCACTTTCTTTCACTTACTTTGAGGTCGATAGCAAAATTGAATAGAACATAGCAGAGACCCAATATACCCTATTCCTACACACATACACACACACACACACAGACACACACACACACAGTTTTCCTCACCATCAACATCCCACACCAGTGTAGAACTGTTTCAATTGGTAAACCAACGCTGACATATAACATAAAGTCCTTAGTTTATGTTGGGATTCACACTTTGTGTTGTAAATTCTGAGTTTGGACAAAAGTATGATGATATGTAATCACAACTATAGTATCATAGAATAAATTCACAGCTCTAAAAATCCCTATGTTGAACTTATTCCTCCTCCCTTACCCCTAAACTCCTGGAAATCACATCTTTTTTACTGTCTCCAAAGTTTTGAGTTTTCCATAATGTCATATAATTGGAATCATACAGTATATAGCCTTTTCAGATTGGTTTAACTTAGTAATATGTGTTAAGATTCCCCCAAACCTTTGCAGGTACATTCACTGGATCATCAAAAAAGCAAGAAAGTTCCAGAAAAACATCTATTTCTGTTTTATTGACTACACCAAAGCCTTTGACTGTGTGGATCACAATAAACTGTGGAAAATTCTGAAAGAGATGGGAATACCAGAGCACCTGACCTGCCTCTTGAGAAATCTGTATGCAGGT
>SJYR01000104.1:235890-247894 GCA_006410655.1 Kobus ellipsiprymnus | reverse complement strand
ACTTGCATGTATACAGGTAACTCTAGTAAATTTAAAACATTATATGTGTTGGAATATATGTATATTCTATAGAAAGGATAGAAATATGATGAAGAACAATAGACTGGAGTGACAGATTTCCCATGGGCTTTTCTCATGAGTATTGTAGTACTCAGTTCTTAAGAATTCATAATTTTATATTTTTTCTAGAATAGCACATCTTGTAAATTTTATTGGTATGAATTCTTTTCAGGCTGTGTAATAGAATGCTCTTTTTACAATATGTGTAAGTTACGTTGCAGGTAGTTAAAATTACAACAGTCTTCAAATTGCTATCCCTTTAAAGCTTAGGTGAAAGAAATACAAGTCTGTCCTCAGCAGAAGTACATGCTGTCTCATTCTGTACATAACAAATACTGATTTTTGCCCTAATGGTATTACTGCGGAGTATATACAAAGTTTTAAGTTGGGGTCCTGAAACAGTGGTTTTTTAAAAATCATTTTCCCTTTTCATCCCCTTGTCCTCTTTCCCTGGCTTTGTGAAAAGTCCCTTGCTTCAGTAACTTGGTGGGTCTTCGTGGCTGTGCCGGGGCTCCTGCAGTTGCTGCCGAGGTGCCTGGGCCCATCGCTGTGGCGGCTTCTCTGGCTGCAGGGCGCGCTCTGGACGCACGGGGCTCGGCGGCTGCGACGCACGGGCGCCCTGGTGGTGGCCCGTGGGCGTAGTTGCTCTGTGGCTTGTGGAGCCTTCGGGGCCGGGGATCGAGCCTGTGTCCCCCGCACTCGCAGGCAGATCCTCACCCACTGTCCCACCAGGGAGCCCAGTGATACTTTAAACACATAGGTCAGTGGCTGCCTCAGTGGTCAACAAACTGAATGCTGCCATCTTTAAAAATCAGGGCAGGAACTTCCCGGTGGTCCTGTGGTTAAGCATCTGCCTTCCAGTGCGGGGGGCTCGGGCTCCATCCCTGGTCGGGCAACTAAGATCCCACTTGCCGCCAGTAACTAAGCCTGCGTCCAGCTGCAGAACATCCCGTGTGCCACGATGAGCACCCAACACAGCCCAAAATAAATAAATGTTAAAAAAAAATCAGCTTATATTTTCATTGAGCATTTACTCACCAATAATCTAACAACCCATATGTTTTGTTTCTGTAGAAAAATTGATCATGGTTTTAGAGAAAGCATTTTTAAAAAATTTTCTTTGTTCATTGAAGAAAACTTTAAAGAGTCTTAATTTCATGAACCTAACTCAGCAGCTCCTTTATGTTTTGCACATTTCCCCATGTTTTTCTGCTTTTTATTATGTTTATATTTAGTAGTTTTAAAGAATTCTATAATGTTATATAGTTTTAAAACAGAAAATTACATATCAAGTAATAATAACCTAAAAAGACCACTTTATCACACACTTTGTTGGGAAGGGCTTAATGAAAAGAATCTCCCTGTCTTTAAGTTGATGATTCGTATAATACTCCTCTGCTTAATCTTTCTGGTCTGGTTGACTTTTGACTTTTGCTGGGTGATAAGTGGGAGAGACCAAGAAATCTTTTCCTTCTGTAAAATCTTTTAATGAAGGGCTTGGGAAGGTAGTGGAGGGTAGAAGTGGACAGTTGTAGCGTCTGAGCCTGTCAATTTCAGATTATACAACTGGAAGAGACAGTGAAAACAGACGCTGACGTTTTTGTCATGGGTGTAACTAAGGCAGTGATTTTTTTTTTTTTAGCATTTTCTTTCTCAAGTGTCAATTAGGTAGTGCTACTGTTTGTAATAGAGTATAAATTAATAAACTTACAGAAATTTAGAACTAGAGGAGACCGAAGGGGTCATCTAGTCTTTGTTTCCTTATGATGAACCATCTGAAGACTTTTTACATGTAGTAAATGTTTGTCTTAATTAGGGTGCTTCTACATGAGTTGTATGTGATAGAATAAAAACAGCTCAGATTAATTAATGACTCATCTCCTGTTTTGACAGATCTTTTTTAAGGTAAAATTTACATGTAGTAAAATGCATAGCTATGATGTCCAATAACTTCTTTTGCTGTTGAGGAAATGAAATGATTGCTAGAATGCAGGTCTTAGCCAGTGTCTAATCAGTGTTACAGCTAACGTGGTAGATTCAGGACTGATGCCTCCCAGTCCAGGGGCTATTCCTCTAGTAACTCACTCAGGAGCCTACTCCAGAACTTTGCAATTACAGTTTCTTTATATAGCCAGTTTATAACTTACAGGGCTTCCCTGGTGGGTCAGAGGTTAAAGCGTCTGCCTCCAATGCGGGAGACCTGGGTTCGATCCCTGGGTCAGGAAGATCCCCTGGAGAAGGAAATGGCAATCCACTCCAGTATTCTTGCCTGGAGAATCCCATGGACGGAGAAGCCTAGTAGGTTACAGTCTGTGGGGTCGCAAAGAGTTGGACACGACTGAGCGACCTCACCTTCACCTTATAGCTTACATATTATGTATATTTTATGGGGAAACCCAAACTGTTGCCTTTAAAATTTGATTTGTGATCATTTTAACAGTTTTCATTTTTATGTCTTTTGGCCAATTTGTTTCCCTTTTATTTAGCAAAAATTTGTTTGAAAGAATGCACATTAGGTTAGCGTTAGATAATTTGTTAAGAATCCTTTGACTACAATATACTATTTTGTTGTTGATAGAAATTTGTGTAGTTAAGACCTCTGTAGCAAATTATCAACTGAGATTATGCTCATATCATTATTGTAATCTTGTTCACACAAGACTAATTGCAGCCATAATTGTTGGCATCCAGTATTGCTTGGGGTCAGGGATTTTGTGAAGAGGAAGGAAATCTTATGAGGAAGGAATATTTTTAGTTTTATTTGTAGACCTCTTTTTGTGAGCAAGAATTGATTACTGCAGTGAGGATTTTGTGTTTTGGTGATACAGTTTTTTCTCCATTCTGTAGCCTCTTTGAGGGAAATGAAAAAAAATTACAATTTAGTTCAGCAAAGATTGCGCTGTTATGTTTGCCAGCTTGTTGGAGTTATAAGATCTCTGCCTTCAGCACTCTTACAATCTAGTGCAGTTAAAGATGTATAAACAGATTATTTTAATACGATTTTTTAAGAGCTACGGAGAGATGGTCGCAGGTTTATCCAGGCATGCGCATGTGGGGGTGGTTACTTATTGGGGTGTATGATACTTGGGCTGAGCAGTAAATGATGAGGATAAGAATCAGTTGAAAGGAAGGAATGTGAAGTAAGGAGAGAAGGAGAAGCAGGATATAGCAGCGTGGGCAGGAAGCTGTTATTACTGGATTGCAAAGGGGGAGGCAGCAGACAGCAGTGAAGAGAGATTTGGAGAGGAAGATCTTGGAGGGCTCCGTATATATCGCTAGGGTTTAGTCCTTATTTTGAAGGGAGTTGGTGGGCAGGAACAGGCAGATTTGTGGAGTGCAGAGGATGGATTTAGAGTGGACAGACAAATATTTCAGAGGTTGAATCGTCAGGATTTGGTGACTGACTGTAGGGGACAAGGGAGAGAAGAATGATGAGGTGTTTAGGATGACTTCCGGCCTGATTGGTCAGGCAGATGACTTGTGATCGAGAGTAGAGTGGGGGGGCTTCCCTGGCAATCCAGTGGTAGAGACTGTCTCCAGTGCAGGGGTGCACGGCAGGAAAAACGAACAGAGAAGCGGCAGAAAAAACGAACAGAGGAGCGGCAGGAAAAAACGAACAGAGGAGCGGCAGTGCAGAAGGAGCAGGGGTGAGATGGGAAAGGTGAATTCAGCTTTGGGCAAGTTGAATTTGAGGTGCAGAGTGGAAGTTTTGAGAAAGCTGTTAGATGAGAGTCTGAAATTTTAAAGATGATAGAGAAGCTAGAAGACAACGAGTTAATTATGCAGTTTGGAAGAGCCCCCACCCCCACCCCCAAAGACTGCAGATGCTTAGAAAGCAGACTTAATTGCCTCATTTTAGATTGTTGAACAATCAACTTTTTTATTCCTGAAATGAGATCTGGTTCAAATGTTGAAAAAGTGGAAATGTTTTCTATTCTATACTTTTCCCTCTAGCGTCATGAATTCTTAAGCTTGAAATGCTGCTCCACTCTTTGCTATGTTTGCTTTGTGATATAATCTACTTAAATTGTATCTGTTTCAGTGGTAGATTTATTTCCCTGACCTCATTTAAAAATCCTAAAAGATAATGCTGTTAAAGTGCTGCATTCAGTATGTAAGCAAATTTGGAAAACTCAGCAGTGACCAGTGGATTGGAAAAGGTCAAGTTTTTGTTTCAATCCCAAAGAAAGGCAATGCCAAAGAATGTTCAAATTACTGTATAATTGCATTCATTTCACATACGAGCGAGGTAGTGCTCAAAATCCTTCAAGCTAGGCTTCAGCACTATGCAAACCAAGAACTTCCAGATGTACAAGCTGGATTTAGAAAAGGCAGAGGAACCAGAAATCAAATTGCCAACATTTGTTGGGTCATAGAGAAAGCAAGAGAATTCTAGAAAAACATCTACTTCCGCTTCATTGACTATGCTAAAACTTTTGACTGTGTGGATCACAACAGACTGTGAAGTATTCTTAAAAGAGATGGGAATACCAGACCATCTTGTCTGTCTTCTGAGAAACCTATATGCAGGTCAAGAAGTAACACCTAGAATCAGACATAGAACAACAGACAAGTTCAAAATTGGGAAAGGAGTATGACAAGACTGTATATTGTCACCCTGCTTATTTAACTTCTATGCAGAGCACATCATGCGGAATTCCGGGCTGGATGGAACACAAGCTGGAGTCAAGATGACTGGGAGAAACACCTAAAACCTCAGATATGCAGATGATGTTACTCTAAATGGCAGAAAGTGAAACAGAACTAAAGAGCCTCTTCATGAGGCTGAGAGAGGAGCGTGAAAAAGCTGGCTTGAAACTCAACATGCAAAAAAGTAAGATCATGGTATCTAGTCCCATCACTTCACGGCAAATAGTTGGAGAAAAAAATGGAAACAGTGACAGAGTTCATTTATTTGGGCTCCGGAATCACTGGATGGTGACTGCAGCCATGAAATTAAAAGACACTTGCTCTTTGGAAGGAATGCTATGACAAACCTAGACAGCGTTTCACTTTGCCAAAAAAGGTCCATATAGTCAAAGCTATGGTTTTTCCAGTAGTCATATACAGATGTGAGAGTTGGACCATAAAGAAAGCTTAGCACCGAAGAATTGTTGCTTTTGAATTGTGATGCTGGAAAAGACTTTTGAGAGTCCCCTGGACAGCAAGGAGACCAACGAGTTAATCCTAAAGGAACTCAACCTGGAATATTCGTTGAAAGGACTGATGCTGAAACTGCAATACTTTGGCCAGTTGATGCTAAGAGCTGGCTCGTTGGAAAAGACCCGGATGCTGAGAAAGGCTGAGGGCAGGAGAAGGGGACGACAGAGGATGAGATGGTTGGATGGCATCATCGACACAATGGACGTGAGTTTGAGCAGGCTCTGGGATGTGGTGAAGGACAGGGAGGCCTGGTGTGCTGCAGTCCATGGGGTTGCTAAGAGCTGGGCACAGCTTCCCCTGAACAACAGCTTATTCTCCAGTCTTCACTCGTATTATTTCATTATTGCTGAAATTCGAGAACTTACCTAGTAATGGAACTCTAAAGAACTTAGAGGATGGTTAATTTGTAGTGTAAATGGTAGAATTACCAAAATCAGGCTGTATGTGTATCTGTAAAACTTTTTTAAGTGTAGGTAATGAAGTTAGACTATTGCAGAGATTATGTGGGTAATTTCTGGCAGTACTTGGCCCAATTAATATGTATGGGCTTTGGTTTTGATGAGGAAACGTTGGCCTCTTAAAATAAGTTGGAAAGTGTTCCCTTCTCTTTGGACGAGTTTTGTTTAGATTTGGGTTTTGCCGGGGTTAGTGTGGGGGAATTGGTTTGTTTGGGTTTTTGTTTGTGTTTTTTTTTTACATTTTTTGGTAGAATTCTTGAGTGAAGTTGAAGTCAACCAGAGTTCTTAACCTTCCCCAATTGATAGAAATTGGCCAGCGGCCAGATAAGAAACTCAGTCAAGGCTTTACTGGGGCCCTGCTGCAACTGATGGGAGTGAGACCAAGAACAGGTTCCCTTGTTCGCTTGCTCCTTGCATGGCGGGAGTGCAGGGATGTGTCCAGGGCCGGAGGGCTGGCTAGGGGGTCTGCCCGCCCCTTAGGCGGTGCAGGGGGCATGTTCATTGCCTTGCCTTTGCTGGGACTCCCTGCTTTTGTTCCAGGCTCTTCAAAAGTGGCTGTTGGGGTTTTTTGGGTTTCTTTGTATCTTTTGTCCAGAATTTGCCCCAACTGCTCATGCAGACAGTTATTTTTAGTCCCATACAGTTTCTTTGTAATTTTGTTGCTGGAAGAGAGGTTTGTCCAGGTGCGAGCTTTGGAGTACTACAGCAAAAGGGTCCTGGGTCCCAGCCTGTCAGAGCCCTCTGGGTCTGGAATTTTTTATGTTTGAGACTTTCTCTGCAATTTCAGTTTTTTTAAATATGGGCTGATCAGGTTACCTGTGAGCTTTGGTGGTACTTTTTTTTTTTTTTTTAAGAGGTTTGAGCATTTCATCTAAATGTTCAATGTGTGGGCATAAAATTGTAGTAGTCTATTATTTTTCTGCTAACAGCTGCAGGATGAATAGTCGTGCTCACTAAACTATTCTCAGTATTGATGATTTATGTGTTCTCTCTTTTCGCCCATTCTGGCTAGAGGTTTATCAATTTATTGATTTAAAAAACAAAACAACCAACTTTTGGTTTTACTGAGTTTTCTGTTTTTAACCTCACTGATTTTCGGTTGCCTTTTGACAGTGGGTGGTATTTTCTTCTTTTGGAGTGTGTGTTCTGCAGTATTTTATTGAATTCTGAATATTACAAGTAGGACAGTAAAGACTGACTGGTGTTTATGCCTGGCAAATTGCGTGTCCTGTGGCATAGTCTAAGGGGTCTCATTATGCCGAGTCTTGGTTTTGTTGTTTCATGGGAGACCTCAAGTGCACTGTGGGCTTCAGCTTTCTCTGGTGTTACTTTGTGCTTAGGCTAGAAGTGGAGGTATGAGAAAGCGTTCCTCAGCTTTCCCGACTGACCCCAGATTTCGGCTCTCCCCGCGTGCCTGTGGCTCTCTGGAATCAGGGCGCCCCTGCCCTTTCCCAGAGGTTAGTGCAGTCGGCGCCTGTCACATGCGCTGAAGGCCGGGACTCCGTGGTCCTCGTCCAGTCTCAGGCCTGGATAGGCCGTCAGAGCCGGCGGGCTTTCAGTGACGTTGCCCCGGTGTGCCAGTCTGGGCATTGTGTCTCTACACATCTTGTTTGGAAGAACCTGCCCTAGGTGGTCTGAGCTCCGGGCCCGAGGCCTGCCCCGCAGTCGTGCGGAGGGGTGAGTAGGGCTCTGCTTGCACTCTGCCCCGTCCTGGTGATGTCTGGGCTTGCGCTCTGGGGCACTGCCCCGCCCTCAGTGTTTGCTCCTTAGAGCAGGAGGGTCTGGTGGGGCGCCCCGCTGCCCCAGGCTTCGGCTCTCTCCAGCCTCGCGCGCCCACGTGGTGAGCGCCGGTGGTGGTCCGTGGCGGAGGGCCTGTAGACAGGTCTGGGCTCCCGTGTGTCTGCTGCGCCCAGGACTGCTAGCCTGCACTCGCGGTAGCAGCTTGTGTTCGCAGCCGAGATGAGCCCTTCTTACTGCTTCTGTGGCAGCACTGCCCCTGCTCGCTCTGCCACAGCTAAGCCCGGCTGACATCCTGACTCCTAGAAAGGGCTTGTCTCGCCTTGTGTCTTTGTTTGGTTGGCCTGGGTCCGCAGCTCTCTCTTTCTTCAAGAAAAGTTTAATTCTGTAGTTTTTGTTATACTGGTAGTGGCATTTCCCCCAGCTTTTTCCTTTCCATAGGCAGAACCCTATTAATGCATGAAAATGAGTCTTTAGGTGAAACTCCAATCACTAGTCAGAGGAGCTCTCTTTTCTGGAAGCTGTGGTCTGTAATTCCGTGATTGCTTCGGTCTCGAGTTGCTTGGGATAACTCCCTTGACTTCTTTTTGGTTTGAACCAAAGGAAAGGAATTAATTAAAATTTTTTGTTAATGATAGACTATTTTTACAGTGCTGGTTATTTTTTTTGAAATTATCTGGAGAGTAACACACTTTTGCCATTGTCTCCATTTTATTTTCTTTCTGTCATAAAATGGAAATAATGAAAAAATGAAATGGAAATAATGAGCACTACTTTCTGAAGGACAGCGATTCATTATGTATCACTTTAGCCTTTTCTGTAGCTGAAGCAGTTACTTTACGTTTGGAAAGTGGACAGTTGGGTCTTCCAAAGTCAGCCTACCGGAAACCAACACAGTAGTTTTTACACAGTGCTTTGGTTGTGTGTGATATTTGGTTGGATTATGTTTCTGTATTCAGATAAGCATTGACATTTAAACCTTTATTTTAAAGTATTAAATATAGTTCTGTTATTTTGGGGAGTTGGGGGGAAATATTGCAAATATCTAAACTCCTCAAAATTAGGCCTTAAATGGCAAACTAAAAAAGATTATATAATCTTTAAACTTTGTGTTTAAAACAGGGAAAATTATGGCTAACCAAGTTGCTAGAGTTAAATTCTTAGACATTTATTAAATGAGGAGAGTGACAGTACATATTTGCAGGATTTGCTCAGTTTAAAAATGATTTTTTGTTTAGAGTTCATTTACTATTTCTTAATATGTGCATTATTATGCAGTAAGCTCCGTCTCTCTCAGCATTCTAGCAGATCCTAGTCACCTTTAAACAGGAATGCTACCTTAGAGGTTTCTGCTTTGGTTGGGACAGTTGAACCAAAGTTTTCTTCAACCTTAGTATTTTAGATTCTTAGGGAAAAAAATGAGAAAAGGGCATCCATAGGCATTTAAAAAAATGTGAAATGTTGGTGACCTATAAACAGAATTAAAATGTTTAGTTTTATTAGTTAAGATTATAATTTAAAATAATTTTTAATTAGCCAACATTTTGAAAATTAAAAATAAATTCTGAAGTTTATTTAGTCAGATTCTTTGTATCCTGCTGGTTGAAACCATCTTTCCAAAAAATATTTTGTTATATTTTCCAGGCAAGAGTACTGGAGTGGGTTGCCATTCCCTTCTCCAGGGGATCTTCCCGACCCAGGGATCAAACCTGGGTCTCCCGCATTGTAGGCAGATGCTTTACCATCTGCACCACCAGGGAAGTCTAGTATTTCTAGAGGTATTACCAAATGTTAACAATTTTGACCTAATGAATTCCCTTCTAAGAAATTAAGAATCAGATATTTGGATTGAAATTTGTATGTAAGGTTATTACATCTGAAGTGATATTAGTGAGTAATTATGAACAGTTTAATTTTCTAACAGGTCGGTGGCCATATAAATTGTAGAACATTTATCTGAATTTTGAAATATTATGTGGCCATTAAAAATTATGTTCTCAGATTTTTCAGAGAATATTAGTAGGGAGTTAACAGAATAAAAAGGAGGAGGAAATGGCAACCCACCCCAGTATTCTTGTCTGGAAAATTCCATGGACAGAGGAGCCTGGTGGGCTGCAATCCGTGGGATTGCAAAGAGCTGTACACTACTGAGGTACTGAGCGGTAGTATAAAAGGGGAAGAGAGAGGCCAGGTCAGAACCGTAGTATAGCTCTAACTGTTGATTAGAATATTTGTATGTGTCTAAAGAGTAATGCATAGCCAGATTTCAGTCATCTCTGGACTGAGGAATTATGTGAGTTCTTTTCGTGTTTTTGTGCTTTTAAAGACTTCTAACAATATATGTTTTAGATAAAAAATATATCCAGTTGAAACAGAGGATATTTTAGACTAGTAAAGGATCAAGGGTGAATTTTGTCTTTCATACACTAAATAGCAATCCATTCCTCTCCTTGGATTGTTGTAAGCCTGGCATATAATACATATTCACAGCTTCTCCCCCCGCCACCGCCCCCCCCCACGTTTGGGTTATTTTTTTCCTGTTTCGTTGCATGTCTCATAATTTTTTGTTGAAAACCAGTCCCTTCGATAACATATAGCCACTCTGGATTCAGAATTTTTTCCCTGAAGGTTGGTTGTTTCGTAATTCCCATAGGCAAAATCTGTGGACTGTGCCTTCCTGTAGGATATAGCTGCCGATGACTTGCTTAGTTTGTTGTTGGTGTTATTTGTTTTGTTTTGTTTTTTTAATTTTTGTTTTAATCTTGAAGCTTTACTGGGGCACACCCTGCTGTCTGCATTGCCTTGTGGTCAGCTAATGACTGAACAGATATCGTGCCTGAGCACCTTGTGCAGCGATGCTTCTGTCTCTTACCTGCGGGTTCATGTGGGGTGCACATTCAAAGTGCAGGCCTTTTGCCGGCCTTTCCCAGCTCTTATTTCCCACTGGTTCAGTTTGAATCTCCTGTGTCCTTACATCCGGCTGCAGAGTTGGCCAGGAGTGGGCGGCAGCTTGTGCCTCTGTAGCCACTGCTGTGCGCGTACGCTGCCTCTGCCAGGAATATTGTCCCAACAGCCCCAGTGCTCAAGGGTGGGGAGTCTCGGCCCTCCTGGTTCTGCCACAGAAATTATCACTGAGACCAGCACTGTCACTTACACTGACGATGCACCCGAATGCGGTCATTGTCCAACTGCTCTCAGTCATGTGAGCCTTTTTTTATGGTGACCTCAAAGCTACCAGTCGTCTCAGCCTGCCAGACTTAGGGTGCTTGCAGATGGGTGTAGAACGGAGCAGCCCCGAGCAAGAATGACACAGGCTCTCAGTGTCTTGTTTTGTTTTCAGACACTTTGGTGTTTTTACTAACAGCGGAATGCTTTTAAGTACTCTCAGATTGTTGATTGCCTTTGGTTGATGTCCATAGTGCTGATATGGTATGAACAGTATGATATGGTATGAACAGTATGAAAAGGCAAAAAGATAGGACACTGAGAGATGAACTCCCCAGGTCTACTACTGTATGAAAGAATCCCTTAGAAGAAACGGATTAGCCATCATAATCAACAAAAGAGTCCGAAATACACTACTTGGATATAATCTCAAAAACGACAGAATGATCTCTGTTTGTTTCCAAGGCAGACCATTCAATACCATGATAATCCAAGTCTATGCCCTGACAGTAATGCTGAAGAAGCTGAAGTTGAACAGTTTTATGAAGGCTTACAAGACCTTCTAGAACTAACACCCCAAAAAAGATGTCTGTTTCATTATAGGGGACTGAAATGCAAAGGTAGGAAATCAAGAAACACCTGAAGTAACAGGCAAATTTGGCCTTGGAGTACAGAATGAAGCAGGGCAAAGGCTAATAGAGATTCGACAAAGAATGCACCCGTCATAGCAAATACCCTCGTCCAACAACACAAGAGAAGACTCTACACTTGGACATCACCAGATGGTCAACACTGAAATCAGATTGATTATATTCTTTGAAGCCAAAGATGGAGAAGCACTATAAAGTCAGCAAAAACAAGACCGGGAGCTGACTGTGGCTCAGATCATGAGCTCCTTATTGCCAAATTCAGACTTAAACTGAAGAAAGTAGGGAAAACCACTAGACCATTCAGGTATGACCTGGATCAGATCCCTTATGATTATACAGTAGAAGTGAGAAATGGATTTAAGGGACTAGATCCGATAGACGGAGTGCTTGATGAACTATGGACAGAGGTTCGTGACATTGTACAGGAGACAGGGATCAAGACCATCCCCAAGAAAAAGAAATGCAGAACCCAAATGTCTCTCTGGGGAGGCCTTACAAACAGCTGTGAAAAGAAGAGAGGCGAAAGGCAAAGGAGAAAAGGAATGATACACTCATTTGAATGCAGAGTTCCAAAGAATAGCAAGGAGAGATAAGAAAGCCTTCCTCAGTGATCAATGCAAAGAAATAGAGGAAAACAACAGAACAGGAAAGGCTAGAGATCTCTTCAAGAAAATTAGACATACCAAGGGAACGTTTCATGCAAAGATGGGCTCAATAAAGGACAGAAATGGTACGGACCTAACAGAAGCAGATGATATTAAGAAGAGGTGG
>SJYR01000104.1:169920-235172 GCA_006410655.1 Kobus ellipsiprymnus | reverse complement strand
CCAAGCTCAACATTCAGAAAACTAAGATCATGGCATCCGGTCCCATCACTTCATGGGAAATAGATGGGGAAACAGTGGAAACAGTGTCAGACTTTATTTTTGGGGGTCCAGAATCACTGCAGATGGTGACTGCAGCCATGAAATTAAAAGACGCTTACTCCTTGGAAGAAAAGTTATGATCAACCTAGACAGCATATTGAAAAGCAGAGACATTACTTTGCCAACTAAGGCCCGTCTAGTCAAGGCTTTGGTTTTTCCAGTGGTCATGTATGGATGTGAGAGTTGGACTGTGAAGAAGGCTGAGTGCCGAAGAATTAATGCATTTGAACTGTGGTGTTGGAGAAGACTCTTGAGAGTCCCTTGGACTGCAAGGAGATCCAGCCAGTCCATTCTGAAGGAGATCAGCCCTGGGGGTTCACTGGAAGAACTAATATTGAAGCTGAAACTCCAATACTGTGGCCACCTGATATGAAGAGCTGACTCATTGGAAAAGACCCTGATGCTGGGAAAGATTAAAGGCGGGGGGGAAAGGGGACGACAGAGGATGAGATGGTTGGATGGCTTCACCGACTCCATGGATGTGAGTTTGAGTGAACTGTGGGAGTTGGCGATGCACAGGGAGGCCTGGCGTGCTGTGGTCCATGTGGTCGCCGAGGGTTGGACACGACTGAGCGACTGAGCTGACCTGCTGAGGTGGTCTTTGCCGTTTGTCCAGGGGCACTGCTGGTCTTCGAGGGCAGGGTTTGTTGGCGTCCTCGCTGGCGTGGTCAGGCTCTGAGGGGCTGTGTTCTGGCTCTCCGTCCTGCGTCCCTGCTGTTTGGCTCCATGCCATGCCTTGGCTCTCAGGAGCCTGGTAGATGACAGACGTGGGCTTAGAAACCAAAATATCAATAAAGTAATCTCACAGCAGTCTCAGGAGCAGTACAGATACTGGAAGATTTGAAGATAAAATGTACGATTACCTAAATATTATGTAATTTTTTTTGTTTTTGGCAGTGCTCTCCCCACTCTTCCCTACTTTCTTTTTTCTTTTTTGGCCGTCTTGGGTGGCACGTGGGATCCGAGTTTCCCTACCAGGGGCATCCAGTCGGTGCCCCTTGCAGTGGAAGTGTGGAGGGCTAACCACCAGGGAGGTCTCTCCCTGACTTCACGTGGTGAGTGAATCGCACCTGCGCTGTCAGAGAGCACGGCCGCGTGCCCGGCGGCGTCTGGGGCCGATGCTCATGTTCCACAGGCTCCGTGGCTTCCGCAGGGACACCTGCGGCCAGTGTGGCTTCTGAAGTGCTTGTTTAAGTTTTTCAGGAAGGATTCCCTGAGCACAGTATTCACCGAATTCTTACATATTGGTAATAGCTTGTCCAGAGCCATTATTTTTGCAAGTTATTTTTGTTGGATATAAAATCTTTGGTTTGTATGTTCTTCCCTTGATTATTTTATTTTAAATATATTATTCCATTTTTCATCTGGCATGAAGCATTGTTATTGAAAAATTTAGAATAGTCTAATTTTGATATAAAGTCACTTAGTGAATGTCTGCAGACTGCTGCCCGTGGACTGACTGGCTGCTTCTAAACACTGGTTTGCTTGCTTTGTACACAACTGTGTCCATTCGTTTACATGTCGGCTTAGGCTGCTTTTGCTATAGAGTGCCATAGATGGTACAGAAACCAGAGAGCATGGTGGCTGACAGTGACGTCTGAATTTCATTTTCATTGAATGATTCTCGATTTAAGATAGGTTCATTCATAGGTATTTCTGAAAATATTTTTTAAAAATTTAAATCAAATACAAACAACTTTCTTTGTGAAAAATTCCCCTATCGATTTGCTCTATGGGAATTTTCCTTTTCTAGGGAGTGATGTGCTGAAGAACAAAGAAATTAAAACAAAATTTGTACACTGTAAATAGAGTTTTTAAGTAATATATGCCTTGAGTAAATCCCTTTGGAAGTTCGCGTCGACTTTTCAGGAAAAAAGGCACATTTATTTTATTTGGGGATGACAGCTCAGAAACTGAGCACCATTTGGGGATGAAAAGCAAATGGCCATCCAGAAAGAGAGTTTAGTACTCCTCCGGTGAAGCCTGTGGCAGCCCACTCCAGTATCCTTGCCTGGAGAACCCCATGGATGGAAGAGCCTGGGGGGCTGCAGTCCATGGGGTTGCAAAGAGTCGGACACGACTGAGCGAGCTCCCTTTACCGGTGAATGAAGCCTTTGAGTTTGGGTTCTTGGTTGAAATAGATTTTGTGTGTGCGTGTGTGTGCACTTTCTGTATTTTAAAAAAAGGAGGCATCCTAACTCTCTTTCTGTGGACATTGTGTTGGGTTATTAAAGACATCACTTTTTCAGCTTCCTAATTTGTCTGAAAGACCCTACTCTTTGCCAAGAATTTCTGTACCTTTAGGAGTTTAGCGTGCCTAACGGGTCAGACCTTTCTGGGACCGCAATCACTGCTGTGAGTAGTTGTATGTCCTCTGCACTTTACAGCCTTTTCTAAGTCCATTTTCATTTTGAGTGTCAAGATGAATGTATTCATTATACAGGGGAAAGAATAGTTAAGGGGCTATAGTTTAGTGATGATTGAAGCAGGATTTGAAGTAACATCGCTTAATCCTTAGTACAGTGGTTTTCATTCTCTTCTCAGTCGTCTCTTTAACAGATTCTAATTCAGGGACTATTCTCAACTACTGAGTCTTGGGACAACTTTGCCAGTCATTAATTTTCTCATCAGTAAAATGAGAGAGTTCAGATTGATGCCCTCCTGTTTTCTTTCTGATGCGAGCTTTTTCCTTTATGTATTTTTCTGAGGCGCAGCAGATGGACAGAGTTTCAGGTACACAGCTAGGTGATTCAGTTATACATATACATATATATTATTCATTTTCCGTTGTGGGTTATTACAAGATCCATCCTGTGGACATGCAGTCTCTAATATGACAGCCGCTAGGCACAGGTGGCTATTTAAAATTAAATTAATGAAAGTTAAGCGGCATTAGAAACTCAGTTCCTCGGTCACTGACGACAGCTGCAGTAGGCGCGTGGTCTCACACGGCTCCCGTGGCTGCGTGTGGGGCGGTGCAGGCGCAGTGTCTCCGTCGCCGCAGAAAGGCCTTTTGGATGGCGCCGCGCCTGGATGTTCTCCGCTTGGATTCGACGCTGAAGCCGCGGTGGCCATCTGAGGACACTGAAAGGGGCTAGGAGCTGCAAGTGCCGATGGAGGCAGCCTGAGAGTTTGAAGGTTGTCTTCCTGGTGGCTCCGCTGGTGAAGAATCCGCCTGCAGTGCAGGGGACCCCGGTTCAATTCCTGGGTCAGGAAGATCCGCTGGAGAAGGGACGGGCTACCCACTCCTGTATTCTTGGGCTTCCCTGGTGGCTCCGCTGGTGAAGAATCCGCCTGCAGTGCGGGGGACCTGGGTTCGATCTCTGGGTTGGGAAGATCCCCTGGAGAAAGGAAAGGCTACCCACCCCAGTATCTTGGCCTGGAGAAGTCCATGGGTCCGTTGGGTCGTAAAGAGTCAGACATGTCTGAGCGACTTTCACTTCACGAGACACTGACTGTAGGCCCCTGTTGCTTGATGCATATCTTTTTTTATTAGGAATTTAGCGTTCTATTCATACTAGATCAAACAGGTGGAATCAAAATGTCATAAGGTTTTTAGTTGCTGCTGCTAAGTCGCTTCAGTCGTGTCCGACTCTGTGCGACCCCATAGACGGCAGCCCACCAGGCTCCCCCGTCCCTGGGATTCTCCAGGCAAGAACACTGGAGTCGGTTGCCATTTCCTTCTCCAATGCATGAAAGTGAAAAGTGAAAGTTTTTAGTTAGGCAAAAATTTGTAAGTTTCTAAAATACATATGTTGTATATGTTATTTATATATATCTGTACAAACCTTTTCTACTATGCTTGATAAAGGTTGAGAAAGAACATCAAAAAAAAGAGAGATGGAAAAATTGGAAAACGTAAACTTAAGTGAAATGGGAACACTGAATGTGAAACAGGGAAAGCGAAACAAGCAAGATGAAAGATCAGCATATAGTCCAGTTGCTTTTAAACGTGACTGCTCGTTAGAAACATGTCTGGAGCTCTGGAGAAAAACATCGATACTTGGAACATTTGTAGTTTTCAAAAATGTCAAGATGACTCTGATACGCATCTGGGTCTGAAGAATGATTACAGGCGTCCTGTTAAGTGGCAGCTCTGTGTGATGCGGGGCTCTGTCCTCTTCCTGTTGGCCAGTCAGGGTGCAGTAGCGTTAAGTGAGTAACAGTTGCATAGTCACAATGGTAAGAGATGCTTGTCAGTTTTCACAGTTTACAGCCTGACAAAAAATAAAAAAGTAGTTGCAACTGCAAGCCATAATGGGGACGTGGTTAACAATATAAAGTAATTACAGACGGGGCGGGGGGTGGGGGGGCACGCCAAGCAGAGTGGCCTGGTAAGTGGAAGTGCACGCATGCACTTGTTTACATCTGCCCAGCCAGCCTCTGTCTTTTGGTTGGTTCATTTGATCCTGTTACCGTTTTCTTAATTGTTTTGGATTTATTTTCTGTAGGTAGGTCTTTTCCTTCTCTTGTTTCCTGTCTAGAGAAGTTCCTTTAGCGTTTGGTATAAAGGTGGTTTGGTGTTGCTGAATTCTCTTAGCTTTGGTTGACTGGAAAGCTTTTGATTTCTCCATCGAATCTGAGTCTTCCTGGGTAGAGTGTTCTTGGCTGTAGGTTCTTCCCTTTCATCACTTAAACGTGTCATGCCACTCCCTTCTGGCATGTAGAGCTTCTGTTGAGAAATCCGCTGATAGCCTGATGGGAGTTCCCTGTATGTTACTTGTCATTTTCCCATTGTTCCTTTTAATATTTTATCTCCGTCTTTAACTTGTGTCAGTTTGCTTACTGTGCGTCTTGGTGTGTTTCTTGGGTTTATCCTGCCTGGGACTCTCTGTGCTTCCTCAGCTTGGCTGACTATTTCCTTTCCCATGCTAGGGAAGTTTTCAGCTATTATCTCTGTACATGTTTTCTCAGGTCCTCTCTCTTCTCCTGGGACCCCTGTAGTACGAATGTGGTTGTGTCTAACCTTGTTCTAGAGGTCTCTTAGGCTGTCTTCCTTTCCCTCCATTCTTTTTCTGTGCTATGTTTTGTGACAGTGGTTTCCACTGTTCTGTCCTGCAGGTCATCTGTCTGTTCTGCCTCAGTTATTCTGTGTTTTCTAGTGTACTATGCATCTCTGTTCTTTAGTTCTTGCAGGTCTTTGCTTTTCCCAAGATCCCGGATCATCTTCACTGATTATTCTGAATTCTTTTTCTGGAAAGTTGCGTATCTCTCCTTCATTTAGTTGTTTTTCTGGGGTTTTATCTTGTCCCTTCATCTGAGACATAACTTTCTGCTCTTTCTTCCTAATTAATTTTCGATAATATGGTTTCTGTTTGAGCCACTGTGGGACTGTGGTTCTTTCTTCTTCTAATAAAGGAGGTGCAGAGGCAGGAACTGCTGAGTCGCATCAGTCGTGTCCAGCTCTGTGCGACCCCATAGACGGCAGCCCATCAGGCTCCCCCATCCCTGGGATTCTCCAGGCAGGAACACTGGAGTGGGTTACCGTTTCCTTCTCCAGTGCATGAAAGTGAAAAGTGAAAGTGAACTCGCCCAGTCGTGTCCAACTCTTAGTGACCCCATGGACTGCAGCCTACCAAGCTCCTCCATCCATGGGATTTTCCAGGAGTGGGGTGCCATTGAGCTGGTGGTGGAAAAAACTGGGTCTTGCTCTGATGGGCAGGGCCTTGCTCAGTAAAACCCTAACCCAGTTCCCTGCTGGTGGGTAGGGTTTCGCTGCCTCCCTGGTAGTCGCTTGGCCCTGGGTTCTACAGGCCCTGTAGGGGTCAGTGGTGACTTCCAAGAGTGTTCACGCGGAGGGGGCCTGCCCCACCTGCAGCCACCAGCACCCCGTCTCTGTGCTGAGCCCCTGCCGACCCCCACGCCCACAGGAAGCTCTCCAACGCCAGTTGGTGTCTCTGCTCAGCCTCCTGTGGGGTCACTGCTCCTCTCCTCTGGGTCTTGGTGTGTGCAAGAGTGTTTGTGCCCTCTAAGACTGCAGCTTCTGTTTCCCCTAGTCTGTGGAAGTCCTATAAACAAATCCCGCTGGCCTGCAAGGCCAGATTCCCTGGGGATTCCCTGTCCCTCTGTCGGATCCCCAGGCTGAGAAGCCTGACGTGGGGTTCACAGCCTTCACAGCGGCGGGAGAACCTCTTGGGTATTACTGTTCTTCGGTTTGCAGGTCACCCAGCCGCTGGGCATGGGATTTGACTTTATTGTGACTGCGCCCCTCCCGTCGTCTCGCTGAGGCCTCTTCTTTGTCTTCGGGTGCGGGGCGTCTTCTTCTGGTGGGCTCCGGCGCCCTCCTGCCCTTGGTGGCTCAGCGGCTAGTTGGAGTTTTGGTGCTCTCGCAGAAGATGAGCAGTGTCCTTCTACTCTGGCAGCTTGAGCCAGATGAGTTTGATTTTTAAGGAGCGTTACAGATGGTAAGATCAAATCCTGTAAAACGATGGACTCAGTCTCGCCACACTTGTGTGCTTGTTGGTTATTAGAGTTGTGTTCTTGGAACTAATTCAGTCAATGACTTAAGGGTTTTTCCACTACACTGTGATCTCCAGAGGGTAAAAACCTTCTCTCTCTTGTTTTACCAGGTACTTACTTAACCAATAAATACTTGTTGAATGAATGAGTGATTAAATAAATGATAATGTCAGCAAGGTTGGAGGCAATATAGTATTCTGAAAGGAACGGGCACATCCTATTAGATCACAGGGTGTAATATTTCAGAAGTTGTGGGAAGGTTATTTGGAAGAATGTAGTAGAATGCAAAGTGCTGTGTCTTTCAATTAAAAAGTTAGTTTCTTGGGGATTCTCGGGTGGTCTCGAGGTTAGGGCTCTGCACTGTCGCTGCTAAGGGCCTGGTTTTGGTCCCCATCAGGGAAACTAAGGTTCCACAAACCTAGGTAAACTGGACACCTTTGGGTATGCTAGGCTTAATTTTAATAACCTGTGTTATTTTTCTTTTATAGTTTTACATGTGACACCCATAAAAGATGAGGCTGAGAACACGGAAAGCTTCTCAGCAGTCAAATCAAATCCAAACGCAGCGCACTGCCAGAGCCAAGCGGAAACACTCGGAAGCGGACGACAGCCTGCCTCCAGGAGGAGAGAAGACGCCGAGGAGTGAGACCGGCCTGCTGTCTTCAATTAAAAAGTTCATTAAAGGGAGCACACCCAAAGTAATGGTTTCACCTGCTAACCCATCACCAAAAAGGGGACTTAGAGTGTGTTCTTTACGCTTACAAAGATGAGAACCCTAGCATTGCTAGAGCCCCATTTAACGAAGTGTGTCTCCATTGTGGTGTTGAGTAGTTACGTGTGAAATGTTTAATGGTTGGTCAAGAAAAGGGTATTCTACTTAACTGACTCAGTTAGCCTTCTGTTTTTTCAGCTTAGTATTATGGGAAGTAAAAGAAATTTTTTCTTAGTCATTTGAGTTATTTCTTTTCTTTTTTTTAATTCATTTCAAACATAAGTTAAAGTTTCTTGTTAATACTGATACGTTGTCTGATTAGGAAGATGATTTATCTGTCTGAATTCTAACCCTTGTGCAATGAATATGTTTTATTCATTGAAGGGAGAACAAAGTTACTAAAGAAAGAATGGGGAGTTCCCTGGAGGTCCGTGGTTGAGACGCTGCACTTCCCCTGCCATGGGCCTGGGTTAAGTTTCTGGCCAGGGAACTAAGACCCCACTGGCCATGTGGCAAAAGAGAGAGAGAAAGGGCACCAGCCAGGGGGCATGCGCCCTGGGTTCATACTTGATATTCCAGACCAGCTCGAATTCCGAGGAAAGCCATTTTCCCCTCTTAGCCTCAAGAAGACAGTAAAATGGGACTAATACTAACTGCCGTGTCTGCCTCAGAGTTGTCTTCAGATTAGATGGCAAACAGGTGGAAAAGCAGTTTGAGACGTTTTAGTGTGCTCTGTAAATAATAGTGTTCTTATCCATTGTATGTTGGTTTTAACATCACTATTGACTACAGTTGTGTTCTTTGGATTATTATATATGAAAAGTTTCTTATAGTGTAAATTTGTCACTTTGGTAAGTAGAAAAGTAAAATGTTATTTTTTCATAATGATAGATTTCTTTTGCTAATTTTAAGTATAATTTTTAAAGTTTCTTTGAGTTAACTTACATAGGCCTATAAGTATTCTAGTATTATTGTATAAAAAAGATGAAATTCCTTCCAGAAACAGGAATGCCTGAGTCCTTAAATTCCCTTGGGTTGTCCTTAGTCCTTTGATGAGAACACCACTGTGTCGTGCTCGTTCCCGAGCAGCCCTGACTGCTGGGAAGTCCTTCTTCACCCACAGGCTCTCTTTCCCCTCGTGCAAGTGCAAGCACTCAGTCGCCGTCCTGGCTGAGCAGTGCTGGTCTTCATTATATGGCATTCTGTGATAACAGGTTAGCATCTTGGTCAGCTGCTGCTTGGTTGCCTTGTTCCTGAAAGGTAACAGCCAGCCATGAAAATAGGCTTGTTGGCTTTTCCCCGTGTCTTCTGACTTCTGCTCGTGTTGTTCGCGCCTGCTTGCTCTCATTTATAGGCTTGTTGGTTTTTCCCCGTGTCTTCTGACTTCTGCTCATGTTGCTCACGCCTGCTTGCTCTCATTCACCAGTCTTCGCTCTCTGCTGGCAGCAGACTTTCCCCGTGTCAGTTAAGATGCTCATGGTTGTCACTCATTTTTTTTTAAGCCAAAAACTAAAATTCTGTTATTAATGCCTATCCATTAGTGATGGGGCCAATAAAAACCTGTTTGCAAGCTAATATCTTATTCATTAATTTTTTGAGCAAGGTTTTCACCACAGCTACAAATTTTTAATTCATCCGAGATTTCATTATTATAGTCAGTAAGATTATTGTGATAATTAGTATTTGAATGCCTTACTGAAACCAGAGTACACTGGTTCTTCTCCCATCTACTACCCTTTTGTCGGAAGTGAATCAGAAGACTGTTTTGTCATTTAACTCCTAGTGAGGGTATGCTGCTGTGTTGTGTATTTGCTAAGTTGTGTTGACTCTGCAACCCCATGGACTATAGCCCGCCAGGCTCCTCTGTCCGTGGGGTTTCCCGGGCAGGAATACTGGAGTAGGTTGCCATTTCCTTTTCCGTGGGATATCCCAACCTAGGGATCGAACCTGCGTCTCTTGCACCGGCAGGTTTTTACCAGGGAGCCACCTGGGAAGTCTACACTGGCTTCTCACTGTTGATTCTTTCTTATCTAAATTGTTATTAAACCATCTTCTTAATAATGCATTATTCTTCTTAATGTGTTTTACTGTGTATTTATGTTAATAGTAAACTAATAACACCTCTTAAATGAACAATATGTGTTTATTAAATTAAATATTCTAATGACTTTTATATCAAGTTAGGGCTAGAATACAGATTAAAACTTAATAGCAAAATGTTAATAAAAATGGATCAGTGATACTAAACTGGCAAGAATGCCGGCAGCCGTTGGAACTAGAAGTTGACTTCAGTTCAGTCTCTCAGTCGTGTCTGACTGTTTGCCACCCCATGGACTGTAGCACGCCAGGCCTCCCTGTCCATCGCCAACTCCCGGAATTTACCCAGACTCATGTCCATTGAGTCGGTGATGCCATCCAACCATCTCACCTCTGTTGTCCCCTTCTCCTCCTGTCTTCAATCTTTCCAAGCATCAGGGTCTTTTCAAATGAGTCAGCTCCTTGCATCAGGTGGCCAAAGTATTGGAGTTTCAGCTTCAACATCAGTCCTTCCAGTGAACACCCAGGAATGATCTCCTTTAGGATGGACTGGTTGGATCTCCTTGCAGTCCAAGGGACTCTTTTCCAGCACCACAGTTCAAAGCATCAATTCTTTGGCACTCAGCTTTCTTTATAGTCCAACTCTCACATCCATACATGACTATTGGAAAAACCATAGCCTTGACTAGACGGACCTTTGCTGACAAAGTAATGTCTCTGCTTTTGAATATGCTCTGTAGGTTGGTCATAACTTTTCTTCCAAGGAGTAAACGTCTTTTAATTTCATGGCAGCAATCACCATCTGCAGTGATTTTTGGAGCCCCCAGAAATAAAGTCAGCCACTGTTTCCACTGTTTCCCCATCTGTTTGCCATGAAGTGATGGGCCTGGTTGCCATGATCTTTGTTTTCTGAATGTTGAGCTTTAAGCCAACTTTTTCACTCTCCTCTTGCACTTTCATCAAGAGGCTTTTTAGTTCCTCTTCATTTTCTGCCATAAGGGTGGTGTCATCTGCATATCTGAGGTTACTGATATTTCTCCTGGCAATCTTGATTCCAGCTTGTGCTTCCTCCAGCCCAGCGTTTCTCATGATGTACTCTGCATATAAGTTAAATAAGCAGGGTGACAGCATACAGCCCTGATGTCCTCCTTTTCCTATTTGGAACCAGTCTGTTGTTCCATGTCCAGTTCTAACTGTTACTTCAAACTAGAAATCATCACAGTAAAGAAGAGCAGAAAGCCTGGTTGATATGCAGAGACTGAGTTTCAAAAAGCCAGAGTCATACGACAGGCATGAGAGCACTATCAGACAGCTGAGAGGAAGATAGCAAGACCTGGCTAGAAAGTTCAGTCTTAACCATATGATTTTAAAAGTTCAAAAGAAGAGAAAGCAAAGGAACCAAAGAAGCCAGTGGCTGCATAAGAAACTTTCTACCTAGCTTGGATTTAAAAAGGACCCTGTGGAAATAAGAGAAGTGGTCTCTCACCCAGTCAGAAAAACTGAAGACAGAGGATGATGAGTCATGAAAAAATGCAAGGGTACAGGTTTGTCCTAGACAGAATAAGCTGCAACTTTGAGCTGATGATAGAATATAAATAAATGTCCAAGTCAGTAGCGTAGAAAGACTCAATTCTTTCTTACTTTCATCAAGAAAATTTTCAGTCCTTATATAAGGTAGGTGATGCTGTGAAGATTCTATCTGACTGCTTTGAGACAGAGTCGAATTGCACCTGGGCTAGACCCCAGCCTGTCCCTCGCTGGAGAGGCAGTCGTGCGTAGCAGGCAGGGGTGCAGGCTCTGAGACCAGGCACGTCAGTTTCAGCTCGTGTCGCTGCTGACAGCTGTGTAACCCTGGCCAAGTTGCTTCCCTCTCCTGTGCCTCAGTGTCCTCTCCTGTAGTGTAGGTGCTGGTGACAGCATTATGTGGCTTGAAAGCGTAAGCATTTATAAGAACGTGTTTTCTGAAAGCGCTGAGAATGACACAAGGCACGCAGGAGTGCTCGGCAACTGTTCACTGACTGTGATACTCGCTTTTATCTTGGACAGGCTATTTATTGTAATCATTATCGTTATAATTAACACTGTAAGTTATCTAAATTCACTCAGCCTGAGCTTCCTTTTTAATCTATAAAATACCAAATGAAGGTTATAAAGTACCTGATTCTCAATAAATACTAGCTGCCAACCCCATCCAAATTCCAAAAAGACACCACCACTGTATTTAAGATACTGAGATAAAAGATAGCATTTTAAATACTGTTTTAGATCCCTTATTCTCACATGTCAGTTTTAGAATTAGCTTGTCTCTTTCTCCAAAGAAAACCTACTGGGATTATAATACTGTATCACGCGTATATATCATTTGGTGAGACTGTACATCTTAACTGTATTGTCTGCCAGTTCATGATCATGATATATCTCTGTGTTAATATAAGTGCTTTTAATTTTTTGCGCTAATCTGAAGGTATCACACATACTAATCAGTTCTGTTCTTAGGTATTTGATGTTTTATGGTGCTGTTTCGAATGATATGATACATTTAAAGGTTTCACTTTGTTTGTTGCTAATACATATAAATATAATTAACTTTCTGTGTTGACTGGGGTAACTTAATCATTCTGGTCTTTAAGATTTCATAGGGTTTTATACATATATAATCATATCATATACCAGATACGGTTTCCTTTTCTGATTTCTAGACCTTTTTTTTTCTTTTTCTTCATCATTGCATTGGTTAGGACCTAGGACATTTAGTCGAAGTGGTAAAAGCAAACATTTGTCTTGTTACTGGTCTTAGGAGAAGAGAGTCTGTTTACATTAGGTATGATGTTAGCTAAATGTCTGCCATAGTTGTCTTCTGGCAGTTTGAGGAAGTTCCCTTCTGTCCCTAGTTTGCTGTAAGGCTTTATTGTAATTGGATTTTGTCAAAGACTTTGCTGCATCTAATGAGATGTTCTTCAGATTTTCCTCTTTTAATGTGGAGTAGAACATAAAATTTCTACTGAAAACTAAGCTGTGTGGCTGGATGCGGTTTGCTGCTGCGTGTTGTTGCTATTGTTCTTAAAGAGTTTCTGTGTCTTGCTCATGAGGTTTGGTCTGTAGTTTTGATCTGTGATACTTTTGAGGTTTTGGGAGCAGACTTGGGCTGGCGTCGTGACGCAAGAGCGGCCCCTCCGCTCCTCTGTTTCTGAAAGAGCTCGCAGTGACAGAGCACCATCTCAGCCTTGGACTACTAGTGGAAGTCAGTGGTGAATTCTGGAGGGGTCTTCGGAATGTGACCGGGATTTCTTTGTGTGATAACGTTTTACTACAGGTTTGAGCTTTTCTGTTTCGGTTTGAATTTTGGTCATACGTGTTTTTCAAGGAATTTGTCTATTCATTGACGTTGTCAGTCGTTAGATATAAAGTCTTTGCAGTATTTCTCTACTAACCTAATAATCTCTGTAGGATCTATAATGATGTTCTTCAGACTTGGGCTGGCGTCGTGACGCAAGAGCTGCCCCTCCGCTCCTCTGTTTCTGAAAGAGCTTGCAGTGACAGAGCACCATCTCAGCCTTAGATTACTAGTGGAAGTCAGTGGTGAATTCTGGAGGGGATCTTCGGAATGTGACCGGGATTTCTTTGTGTGATAACTTTTTACTATAGGTTTGAGCTTTTCTATTTCGGTTTGAATTTTGGTCATACGTGTTTTTCAAGGAATTTGTCTATTCATTGAAGTTGTCAGTCGTTAGATATAAAGTCTTTGCAGTATTTCTCTACTAACCTAATAATCTCTGTAGGATCTATAATGATGTTCTTCTTTTCGCTCCTGATGTGAACAATTTATTTTTGATTTGATCCCTTTGCAGCTGGAACTTCATCCTTTTTCAAAGAACCAACATCTGTCTTTGTACATTTTCTCTTTTCTTTCCACTGTCTATTTGATTTCTACTTGTTATTTTTAATATTTTCTTCTACTTTATGTTTGGTTTACTCTTCCTTTTCCAGTTTATACAAGCGAGAACTTAGATTAGGAATTAGTGAACTTTTTCTGTAAATATTTCAGATAAGTAATATTTAAGTCTTTGCAGACTGTCTTGTCTGAAATTGCAGTTACTGCTCAACTCTCCCATTGTAGATGATGCATAAATGAATGAGCATGACTTTGGTTGTTGATATTTGATTTTCATGTAATTTTCATAAAATAGCGTCATCATTTCATCCCCACCTCCCCCACCACCATATTAAAATATAGAAACTACTTTCGGTTTGCTGGTCATACAAAAACAGTGTCTTAGACTTGGCGTTGTACTTGGAGAAGAAAGTGGCAACCCACTCCAGTGTTCTTGCCTGGAGAATCCCAGGGAGGGGGGAGCCTGGCGGGCTGCCGTCCATGGGGTCACACAGAATCGGACACGACTGAAGTGACTTAGCAGCAGACTTGGCGTTGTACTGTAGTTTCCCAGCCCCTTGCTTAGATCAGTAATACTGCACTTCAGTTTTTTCTAATTCACATATTTAAAGCTATGCGTTTCAAAGTACTGCTTTCCCATGCATTCTGACTGTATTTTTATTACCTTTTGGTCCATGGATTATTTAGAAATGTTATTTAATTGCCAGATCAGATATTTGGGCATTTATTAGATATCTTTTAATTGCTTCTAATTTAATATTACTGTGACCCAAGAACATATACTGTGTGACTTCACTTCTTTGGTGTCTTTTGATATTTTTTAACATATGGACTATTTTGGTAAATGTCCCATGTGTTTGAAAAAAATATGCACATTCTGGAATTGATTAGTACACTTCTGTAAATATCAGTTAACCAGATAGTTTGATAATATTCAGATACTCTATGTCTTCTTTTAAATCCCATCTCTTAATTATGAACTCGCCCCCTTTCAGTTCTGTCAGTTTTTGCTGCGTGTGTTTTGAAGCCCTCTTGTTAGGGGCATACACGTTTGTGATTGTTGGGTATAAGTTATTACCACTGTGAAGTGTCTCTCATCTCTGGTAATACTATTGGCCTTGAGATTTACTTGGCCTGATACTGATAACCACACAGCTTTCTTTCTTACCATTTGCCTGATACACCTTTCCCCACCCTATGTATTTGTATTTAAATTGGCTTATTTACATTTAATGTAGTTATTAATATGGTTCAGTTTAAAGTTTCCCGTCTTGTAATTTATTCTGTATTTATCCCATTTGTTATTTTTTACTCTGTTTTAACTTGCCTTCTTTTTGATGAACTAGTTATCTTTAGAATTCCACTTTATCTCCTACATTGACTTTTTAACAATTTTATGAGGTATAATGAAACACAGTAAGACACACTGATTTAAATTATATGTTTTCATGAATTTTAACAGAATTATACACCCATGACCAAAAAGTATCCTTGGAGTATTGCAGACCATCTCACAGCATCATCCTAGACAACCATTGATCTTCTATTATTACAGATTGTATAAATCTTCTTTAAAGTTACCTATGCACATAACATGTCCAGCTTCCTTCATTCAGCATAAAGTTTTTGGGTTCATTTGTGTTACTGCATGTATGTGTAATTTACCGCCTCTCTCTCCTGTGCCCCGAACAGCACTCCATTGTGTGAGTTTCGTGTCCCGGGACCTCCCAGGCGGCGCTAGTGGTGGCGAGCCCGTCTGCCAGTGCAGGGGACATACGAGACGCAGGCTCAGTCCCCGGGTCGGGAGATCCCCCAGAGGAGGGCATGGCAGCCCACTCCGGTGCGCTTGCCTAGAGAAGCCAGTGGACAGAGGACCCTGGCCGGCTGCCCTCCATAGGATCGCAAAGAGTCGAACACGACTGAAGTGGCTTGGCACTCACGCACCACTTACCATAGTTTGTTATCCACTTGAGTTATTTCCGGGTTTTGGCTATTGTGAATGAAGTTGCTATGAATATTTATGTTTTGAATCCATGTGTGGACATTTGTTTAAGTTAAACCTGGGTGAATAACTAAGATTGATATTGTTGGGATTATATGATAGATACATATAATGTAACATTATTGAGATACGATTCACATGGCCTAAAACTCACCCGTTTAAGACATAGGTTCGGTAGCCTTTACTATATGCACAGTTCTGCAGTCGTGACCACAGTTAAGTTTAAGCCGTTTATATCCTTCCCTAAAGACACTCTGTACCCTTGGACTGCCACTTGTCAGCTCTCCCTTCCAGCTCAAATTCTCTCCCCATTTGTTGGGAGTGATTTTTTACATTTTGTCTTGCGAATTCATTAGTGGTCCCCCTTGAGCAGCTGGTTCTTAAACTTTTTGAACTTAGGATCCTTTACCATCTTATAAATTATTGGAAACCCTAAAGAACTTTTTGCTTATGGGGGTAATATCTATCTATATCTCATTAGATACTAACTGAGGAATTTTGGAAATATCAAAATTTTAATTCTAAACCCATTACATGTTGGTACAATTAATATTTTAACTATTTTCTAAAGACAAAAAGGGAATTAGTGGGAAACAGGACAGTGTTTGCAGTTTTATGACCCTCTTCTTCCTCTAACACTTCCTCTCTCTCTAAGTCTATTCCGGCCATGCTGGCTCTTCGCTGCTGTGCAGGGCTCTCTGGCCGCACGAGCGGGCTGCCCTCTGGTGGTGTGCGGGCTTCTCACTGCAGTGGCCTCTCTTGAGGAGCACAGGCTTGGGGCTCGAGGGCTTCAGCAGTTGCAGTTTGTGGGCTCTGGGGCTCGGGCTCAGCAGCTGTGGTGCTTTGCCACCAGGGACCGAAACCCGTGGCGTCGCAAGGCAGGTTTCCTAAGCCGCTGGACCGCCAGCGAAGCCCTGTAGGCCTCTCCAGCGGTCGCTTCACAGGATGTCGTTTGTGGTTGTCATTGAAACACAAAAAGAAAATTATATGTGTATCTAGAAAGCAGAAGAGTCTGCTAGCATACTTTTAGGTAGTTGCAGATTCTATGCAGAAGCTTGACGAGCGGTGTGGTCTTAAGCTCCTGCCCAGTGCTGCCTCGGAAGCGCTGCAGTCGCCGTTTGTTGGTCTGCCTGCACCGGGGATGAGCCTTCTTGCCTACAGACGGCTTTGTGACATCACGCACTGTTTTTTTGTTGGGAAAATAATGGTTCGCTTTATTACGTGAATCTTCCACATATGTATCCACGTTGACATATTTCATTATTTAATGTTTAGACATCACATTTCTGAACAGCCACACTGGTCTCAACAGAACAATATCGGGAAACTCTTGAGATTAACAGTGCTTTGTCCAAGGTTCCTGAAATGCCAGTTTTTTACCTGAATGCTCAAATTTTATTGTTGGCGACAAAAAATGTATTAGTTTTTGTTGAGTTGCTTTGTTCATTTTTCAGAAAATAATCTACTTCAAGTAAAGATAGTTTTCTATCGGAAAAAGTGGTCTACACTTGATCTTAGCCAAAAGGCCAAGAAGTGATCAAAAAAGTGATCTAATTCAGCTCACAACTCACCAGTCAGTCAGATGCTTTTCCTCGAGACAGCTGCGGAAGCACAGTGTGCAGCAGACGCGCTCTGTGTGCTCCCATCTTGTCGTGTAGAATCCAACACATGCTTAAGGGTTGGGAGCTAACTCATGTTACGGCTTCATCAGGGACATTCTTGAGTATAGCTGATTTTTTTCCCCATGCAAGTGCGTGGCTGTGAAAAATACAGTAACCTCGGGTGTCCACGTTTTGGTTTGTGCTCAGGTGGCAGTAATCAAAAGCCTTTTTTTAAATTTTGCATAGTCATCACAGACATTGATACAAGTTATTCCAGGATAGACTGAGATGCAAAAAATTAATTCACTTGTGTTTGTCACCGTGCACTCATGGTAAAGAAGATCTTTGGTGGTTAGCTGACACTAGTATCAGATAAGTGCAAGTCACACGCCGGTGCTAACTCGTCTTCTGTTCTCAACGGCCAAGTCTCGCGGTGATGTGCTTCATCCCTAGAAGGTGGAAGCGCCTGCTTCTTTCTGTCTGGCTTGCCTGCTGGTCTGTCTGTCTGTCTGTCTGGCGGTGCTGCGCGCAGGCGCTCTCTGGCTGTGGCGGGAGGGTCGGTTTCTGCTGCGGCCCTTGGCTTCTCACGTGGCGGCTCCTCTGGTGCCACACCGGCTCTGGCGCCCAGCCGTCGTGGCAGAGGAGCTTGTCGCTCCACGGCGCGTGGGGTCTTTCCGGGCCCGTCTCGAGCCAGTTTCCTGCGTTGGCACGTGGGCTCTTAGTCACTGGGCCACCAGGAAAGCCTCTGCTTGTTTCTTTTACTGACTTTCATTGAGCAGGTTTTCAGCACTAACTACTGTGTAAGAGTTTGTAAGTCTCTCATAAGTATATACCTTTTTTCAACCGAAGCAATATAACAAACTTATTTTTTGAGACACCTCATTGGGTTTTATAATTTAAGTTTGAAAGGCTATAACTGTTTTGGCTTTTAAAGATCTCATTGTGTACATCTAAAATTTTGTTTCTTTTTAAAAACCTGAATGATTGTTCTCAAACGACAGTGCAGCTGAATTGGCACTATAATTCTATTTGAATATGTTCTGTTGCATAAGACAATTTTGCAGCCAAAGGGACACTAACTTTATCTTATTTTCATTTGTAATTTACAGTTGCATTTAGTTTCCTTGCAGTACATTTCCCCCTTTCATGAGCTATGGCATTCTATGTCATTTTCATCACTAGGAGTAGTGGACTGAGATCACAGATCACCCAGCTCCCTTTTTCAATCCAATAATCCATTCTTGATTATAAATTATAATTTTTTAAAAGAATTACTAAATTCTAAAATAACTTTAGAGTAAAATTTAAAGACCAAATTTAATAATGTTGCAAAGCAAAACAGTGCAAGTACCTTTATTGTGTTTCCATATATATGTAGAGAGAGAAGAAACTCTGAGACTTCAGAATACGTTATTGGATTATGATGAGGCTGCAGAGGTTTTGGCAGTCATCAGTGTTGAAGACAGCTAGAAAGAACGTGTTAGAACTGTTGACACAGAGATGCTTAGAATTGACTCGTTTGCCTTAGTGGTATCCATTCCTTATTGCAGATCTAGAATCCCATCTGGTGTTATTTCTTTTATGCCTGCTGCTGCTAAGTCACGTCAGTCGTGTCCAACTCTGTGCGACCCCATAGACGGCAGCCCACCAGGCTCCACTATCCTGGGATTCTCCAGGCAAGAACACTGGAGTGGGTTGCCATTTCCTTCTCCAATGCATGAAAGTGAAAAGTGAACATGAAGTCGCTGAGTCGTGTCCGACTCTGCGACCCCATGGACTGCAGCCCACCAGGCTCCTCCGTCCATGGGATTTTCCAGCAGGAGTACTGGAGTGGGGTGCCATTGCCTTCTCTGTTCTTTTATGCCTAGATAATGTCATTTGTTATTTCTTACCAGCTAAAAATGAATTCTGTCAGCTTTTCTCAGAATGTCTTTAAAGTGAACAGTTTTTAAAATGTCTATATCTCTACTACCAGTTTTTACTGTAGTGTATATGTTCTGAGCCTGTAGCCATCACTCGTGGCCTCTAGCCCTTGTTCATCTTGCACAGGTCCTGTGTGTGTTCAGTGTGTTTAATGCTCTCCTCAGTCCTCTGGTTGTTGTCTAGAGTCATTTTTTGGCAGATGCCACGTGAAGCAGACACAGAAACAATATTCTGAGTTCTGTGCTTTGAAACCACTTGTACTGCATATGATATCCTTGTCTCACAGTTTCTCTTCCTGATTTTTAAAAGTGTTATTCCATTTTCTTCCAGCATTAAATGCAGTGCTTTCAAAGTTTGATGATAATCTAATTTTCTCTCTTTAAACAAACATTTTTTCCTTGTTCTCCAAGGGATTTTTTTCTTCAAATTCCGGCAAGTTTAGGGTCTGCCTTGTTTCTCTGGGCGCACGGCTGTGGCCCAGCAGCGCTCTCAGAGGCCCCGGCAGCCCAGCGGCTAGGTTAGGGCCTGGAGCCTCCCTGTCGGAAGCCCTGGATTCAGCCCCTGGTGTGGACTTCGAAGACTGTGAAGCTGTGTCGCACAGACCAAATCACAAAGCAAAGCCAGGGCGCGTGCACTTCTGGAGGGAGCCCTTGGGTGTGCGTGTGCGGAGAGCTCTGTGGTGCCCGCCCTCTCCCCCTGGGCTTGGCTTCGGCTTCCTGCTCAGGGGCCACTGTTTTCTGTCTGTTGGGTCTTCCTTAGTATCTGTTACATTTTGATGTCTTAAACTCCCCTCCTCCCAGTCTTACCTTCTAATTCTCATAAAGGCACATAGTCTATCCTAGTCTTTATTTCTAAGATATTTTTCTCTTTTCTTTCTGTTTTGTTCTGTCTCTTCATTTGTGAGTTTTTTCTAACTCTGATGTATGTGTCATATCACTTTTTTAATGTCTTTTGTCATTTTTGAAATAAAGGTATAATTTTAATCTGCTCTCTTAATGCATTTTTGGGGGGTTTCACCACAGGGCTCTTAGTTTCTTGACCAGCGATCGGCCCCCCCCACCCCATTCAGTGGGAACATGCAGTCTTAGCCACTGGGCAGCCACAGAAGGCTCTCTCCCACATGTTTTTCTGAGATGCTTTCTTTTACTTCTCCTGTGTTTTATTATGGGCTTCCCAGGTGGCTCAGTGGTAAAGAATCTGCCTGCAAATGCAGGAGACACAGGTTGGATCCCTGGGTTGGGAAGGTCCCTGGAGAGGGAAATGGCACCCCACTCCAGTATTCTTGCCTGGGAAGTCCCATGGACAGAGGAGTCTGGTGGCTACAGTCCATGGAGTTGCAAAACAGAAGGACAGACTTAGCTACTAAGCAGCATTTTATTACAATGATTTTGTGTAGAATTTGAGATCTGTGCCTTCTTTTCTGTCATTCTTAACGTGAGTTTTTCTAAATTTTTAGAATATTGTATGGTTCAGGGTATCTTTTCTAATTAATTTTGTTGTTTTTTGAATAGTGTTAAAAATGCAGTGATTGCTTTCTGAGTTTTGCTATATGTTTACCCCTGTTTATTTTTGCTTAGTTGATAAGTTGTGTCTGGCTCTTTTGCAGCCCCATGGACTGTAGCCCGAGAGGCTCCTCTGCCCATGGAGTTCTCCAGGCAAGAACACTGGGGTGGGTGCCATTTCCTTCTTCAGGGGATCCCCTGTCCCGGGGGTTGGGCCTGAGTCTCTTGCTTGGCAGGTGGACTCTTTACCCCTGAGCCACCTAGGAAGCCTTCTTTATCCCTATTCATTGTTCATCTGGAACTTCTCTTTGCCTTTCTGTTGCGCCTCTTTCTGCAGTGAAAGCTCGACTCCGTTCCTAGCGGTTCCCCCACGCGAGGCCCTCTCCTGTAAGGGAGCTGCCGTTGGCCAGCGTCAGAGCTCCTGGGGGCCACACCACTCCCCTCCGGCTGTGGGTCCCTTTGCTGCTGGGCTGAGCCGCAGCCGCCTCCGCCCTGCCTGATCCGCTGTCATCAGACGGGCCTGCCGCGCTCTCCGTCGAATACCTACCCCGTTAGCAGCCGGGGGTGGCTTCTCCTGGCCTCAGACGGGTCCCATTCTGTGTTGGATTGCTTTGCTTTCTTCAGCACTGATAAAGAGGATTCCTTCAGTATTATAGCTGTTGGTTTGTCCTCATCTGCTTGGAGTCTGGGGGAGAAACCTTGTTTCCTGGTTTTGTTATAAATGTGCTGTTGGGTTTTTGTTGCTTCTTTAGTTCTCTGTATTTCCTTTGGGATTCAGAGATTGAAGAATGCTGCCTTCCCAAGACTTTCCCCTTAAAAGCATGTCTTAGAGGCAACTTTGAAAAACGCAGATTCCAGAGAAGACATTGTAGGGCTCTTAAAAATTTTTTAAATAACCTGTGCAGTAATGTAGAAATGTTAATTTTCCTAGTTCCTCTTCTAAAACTCGTCCTATATCCAAAAATGTCCCCAGATTATATGCATGAGTGTTTAAGAAAGATGAGGATTTGGTGACAGATTTCAGAGTTGGAGCTTCATCAGACATTTAAATGCATTAGTCTGAAGGATAGAGCATCATTGTCAGTGACTGCAGAAGCCTGTCCCTGGTCTCCCTGGCTTTCCGTGTCTCTTCAGAGGCGTGCGCTGAAGCGTCTTGAGTGTGCTCTCAGCTGCCCGCGGCGCAGTGTCTCTGCTGTGTGCGGTGCCTCCACACGACAGTCAGCTTAAGTGCTGTTGCTTAGTTGCTCAGCCGTGTCCAGCTCTTTTGCGACCCTGTGGACGGTAGCCCACCAGGCTCCTCTGTCCATGGGATTTCCCAGGCAAGAGTACTGGAGTGATTGCCATTTCCCTCTCCAGGGGATCTTCCTGACTCAGGGATCGAACTCTCACCTCCTTCACTGCAGGTGGATTCTTTACCACTGAGCAGCCGAGGATGCCTGTTAGCTCTTACATGTTGATCTTGATATATATTGATAAATAGGGAAATAGTTTCAATATAACATGAGTGGGTTTTGGTTTATATATGATTTTTTCTAAACTGGACAAGGGATTCCTGAATGATGGTGGTAGAATTTTATGCTACACAGTTTTTAATTAAAAGTAGTGACCTGTGTCAGGGACTCCCTCCTGAAGAGGTAACCCCCTGGTCTGTCATGGACTCCTCTCCTCATCTGGCAGTTTGCATTTCCTTTCGTGTCCATTTTTGCAGTCTTCCTGCCTTCAGGCTCCACTTTTCGGCTTCCATCAACCTTTGTTTCTACTTGTTTTAAGTCCCTTTTACTAAACTCTGAGGTGGCCTTTCAGCTGCTCTTAGCTGCTTACTGGGGTGTCCGGGTCCTTTCTGGACGTCCCTGCCATTGGTTCTCTGGGTGCTGCGGCTACAGGTTTACAGGGCCTTTGGCTCATCTGCCTCCGTGTGCCCTTCTTGACCCCCGTGGACCCATTTTTCCCCATAAACCTTGTTATTTTTAGGGTTGCAGAGTGAAAATTTTCCAGGAATGCATGTATGTATTTACATTATAGCAGATATACTAAGAGACTTCTTCAAGAAAATGCTGGAGCTTAGAGTAGTAAGTGTAATAAGGCTTTGCACATTATTTCTATTCTTGAGGACTTTATGGAAAGAGCCCCTATAGTTTTCTTGTAATGAAGATCCAGTGTTTCGGATTTGAGGCTTCCTGGTCACCATTTTTAAGTGCAGGGGAGCAGTAGACAGTAGAGGAGTTACGCTGTGGATCACTGACACAGTATTTTGTGCTAAGGAGATTGTCTTGGTGAACCTGCCTAAAGTTAGAGAAACGAGTGAGAAAAGTAAAGTTCAGTATTGAGTGATACTTGCAGTTTTATCTTTTTTCATTTGATCCAGATAGGGAGTTGTGGAATTATAATTTTGGCTATTTGTAATACCAGAGTTTGTTTCAGAGACAGTAAAATAATATTCAACTTTTAGAAAATGCACAGTAGTATATTATTATTTGCTGTGGAAAAATCTAATCCTTATCAGATTTCAGGTATTGAAACAGCAAGAAATTATAGGCCAGTATTACAGTAATGTAAGAAAATTGCTCATGTAGGAGATGACTGGAAGAATTGTCCTAATGACAAAAAATGGAGGTACAGATGGAAAAAGTTCAGGTTATTGCATGGAGTGTACTATTTTAGTCAGTAATACAGATCTTCCTTAACTTATGGTGGGGTTATGTCCTGATAAGCCCCTCGTAAATTGAAAGTGTTGTAAGTTGAAAATGCACTTGTACACCTGCCCTACCTGGCACATAGCTCGGCTAGCCTTCCTTTAACATGCTTGGAGCGCTGTTTAAGTGTTGCATGTCTTAGCTAGCGTATTGAGTACTGTACTGGAAGTGAAGGTGGCTGTACGGATGCGGAGTGGTTGTGAGTGGTCGGGATCGGGTGGCTGCCTGTAGCCGGCGTCGCATGAGAGCGGGCTGCCTGCACGTCGCTGGCCTGGGGAAGCCGGCGTCGCATGAGAGCGGGCTGCCTGCGCGTCGCTGGCCTGGGGAAGAAACAGACTTCAGAGCACAGTTCCTACTGAGTGTCAGGTATGCCTTCACATTCTGACTTGTACAAGTCAGAGAATCTTTAAGGCAAACCATCATAACTGTGTATTGCAAAATAGTGTGAACTGGCAATGTGGATTTGCCCCCTACGTAAGGAAGCTAATAGAGAACTTTGTTAGAGAGTAGACTCTTTAGTGTCGATTTGGACCTTTTGAGGATTGAGGTTGGCATTAGATGGATGGCGGTGGACAGGCCCTGTTGTTTTTATGTCATTTTTGGTTATACGTGATATGCCAGCAGATTCCAGTCGGGTACACTCAAGGAAATGACCCCTGTTCTTCTGAGTGATTGTGAGGTGTTTGTGTACAATAATGACGCTAATGGATACTTCCATGACTCTTGTCAGAGTGTTTTCTGTGTTTCCTTCTGTTGTTAGATATTTCTGTTTGTTTCTCCTTGATATGAAAAAAGAGAATAAAGCATTTTACAACATACTTCATCTCAAAAATCTGAGAGGAGTGACATATGTTAGTTCCAGGCATATAGCCTGAGTCAGTATCTTATGTACAGCAACACGATCACCACAGTAAGTCGGGTTAGTATCTGAAGCCATTCCTAGTTGCAGATTTTTCTTGTGGTCAGACCTCTTAAGGTTCACTCTTACGGGCACTTGCAGCCGTGCAGCGCAGCACTGTAAGCACGGCCGCTGCGCTGGCGCCGTGCCCCCAGGACCTGCAGTGCTGTGTGGCCCTTTGTGCCTTTCGAGGATGCTCACCAGCTGTTTCGCTCACCCCACCTCCCTGCCTCCAGCAGCCACCAGCCTGTCCTCTGTGAGCTTGGTGTTTTTTGGTTTTGGTTTTTAATTCCACATGTAAGTGAGATCAAACGTATCAGTCTCTCTCTCTCTCTGACTTTTTTCGCTTTAATGACATGCCCTTTAGGCTCATGCATGTTGTCACTAGTGGCAGGAGTTCGTTTTTTATGGCTGAATAATATTCCACTGTTTGTGCACATGCATCTGTATCCACTCCATTATTTATAATAGCCAAGATACGGACACAGCCTAAGTGTCCATCAGTTGGTAACAGATAACATTGGCTATTGCAAATAATGTAGTGAACATATTTCATCATTTTAAAAGTGTGTAACACGTAGAGAATCCCCTGGTGGCCTCGTGCTTAGGACGTGGCGCCGGTGTCACTGTGGCCTAGGCCCAGTCCCTGGCTCGGGAGCTAGTCGCGCAGAGCGGCAGAAGAAATGGAAGGCAAAAAAATGCAGCCCACCCAGCAGACTGACTCTGTTCAATGCGTGTTTTTTCTTCTTATATCTTAAGGAAGAGAGAGAAAACCCTTCAAAACGGAGTAGAATTGAACGTGATATAGATAATAATTTGATCACATCGACACCAAGAGCAGGAGAAAAGCCTAACAAACAGATACCTCGAGTAAGACGGAAAAGCCACGTGAACGGAGGTTTGTCAGTGCTTGCCTGTTGCTTTATTAGGTGAAGCAGAGATCACTTGATATGTTTTTTTCTCTGTTTTAAAAAAATCTACTTTGAGCAGTTTCTGCCTTTCTATAGTCTTGGTATTAAGTGTGAACACCATGAAGTAAATTGGAGTTTACCTTCCCAAGGTACATCTACTTTGATGAGTTAAAGTGACAGTTAAAGGCAGAGCAACTAGCTTTATACTGTTTGGCAGGAAAATATATATGAAAGTTCTTAAAGCAGTAATAATTTTTATTATGAATAATAATGTATGAGTAATATGTTATTATATATAATATATTATGAATAATAAACAAATCTTTTGAAATGTGTATAAAGAGTTTGTTCCTGGATTATGAAATTTCAAAGCTCAGGGGCGGCTTGGAGCTCTCGGGTCAGTGTTCTCAAGTAGGGGTGTCTCTGCCCGCCAGTGGATATTTTTCAGTGTCTGGAGACCTTTTGGTTTGCTGCAGCCTGTGGAGAGGTTGCTGCTTGCATCTCGCAGGTAAAGGTCAGGACACTGTTAAACGTCAGGCAGTGCGCTGGACATCCCATAACAAAGAATTATCCAGCCCAAAGCCAGGAGTGTCACTGTTCATAAACCCTCTTCTAGGTCAGTACCAACATCAGAAAGGAGTAGAACAAGATGGATAAGCAGAGAAAGCTTGAATAGCACTTTAGAGCATGGAGTGCTGCCTTTAACAAATGCGATTTTAAATACAACAGTAATAATAATTCCTCAGTCTCTTTCCTCTTTTTTTATGATATTTTTTTCTCAACTTCCTTCCTCTTAATGCAATGATTTATCTCTAGAATTGACCGTCAGGGAGAAAAGGGATGGGCAAGTTAACAGATCCTCTAGCAAAGAAAGAAGGAAAGAAATGTGGTAAAGTTGTGGAGGGTTGAGGATGATTTATTTAAACATTTCTAACTATGTTTTCCCAAAACCCATTAAATATTTTATTTATAAGAAACTTAGGGAAAAACTGGTTATTCTTCGAAAGCACTCTGAAGTGGTGCCGCAGTACCCATAAGTGGCGTCTGACACTGCCGCGTGCGCGCTCTCTCTGTATATGTAGTCTTCAGTAAAGCTGGTTGCCTCTATTTTTCAGCTGTTATTTGTTAGACATAGAAATAGAGGGTAAATTTTGTGAAGTAGACAGCATCCCAAAATGTAAATAAACCAAGGTAGAATCTTTACATTTATGTTTTTCATGTTGTAACTTGCTTGCTTTACTTACAAAGGGTTTGTTTCATTTTCTTTTAAACAATGTTGAATTTAAGGCTTCCAGACTATATAACTCCAGATATAAATCTGCTTTCTAAAAACTCAGTAAATTTAGCATTTACAAAGCATTATAAATATATTTATGATAAAGATCATTTGATTTGCAAGCAACTTACCTCAAGATTTCTTTAAACAATAAGGTTTTAAAAATTAATGTTAATCAATTTTCATTATTTTGAGGGAAGAAGTTTCTTAGTGAATGGTTTAGAACACATTTGTGAAAGTTATGTTTTCTAGATTGCAACTCTCTTCTTTTCTTTCTTTCTTAGAAGCTGGTAGTTATGAAATGACAAACCAACATGTAAAACAAAATGGAAAATTAGAAGAGAGCCCTTCCTCTGGCAGTCCTCCAAGGACTACGTTGTTGGGGACCATATTTTCTCCTGTCTTCAACTTTTTTTCACCAGCAAATAAAAATGGTAAATATAAATCATTAACCATAATTAAAAGGTCTATTTTTTTTGGCATATTTTTGTTAGCATCTTATGTTTGTTTTCAGCTTCATTAAAAATATACAGTTTCTAAAATGTACTTTTTTTTTGTAGTGACTGAAATAAATGTAGGTTATGTTTAATTTTGTGTAAGTTAATGAACTCTGCTTTAACTATCTGAAAAGCTAGATGATAAACTTAGGGCTGGAGGGAAAGTATATTTTTTATGTGTTAGAATGATTCTTGCATCTTTAGAGTGTGTACAGGAGAGAATTGAGAAGCATTTTCTATATTCTAGAGATCAGTAAAGTAGAATTTGTTGAATATTTTAAGTGAGTTGAGACCAGGTTATTTTTTGTAATACAATTTATTTTCATTATCATTTGCTTGGTTTTTTTCCCACCTGTAAGAATCCTCGGTTTAGACAAATAGTCAAACTACCCTAATTCAAATGAATTTAAGATTTCCATTGTATAATGCCTTTGCAAAAAAATGGCCTTCTCAACATATTTTTCAAATATTTTCTGATGCACCGTAAAGCCTGACTAGATGAGGCGGGCGGGGTGTGAGAGAGGTGTGTGCAGAGAGAGGAGGCTGGCTTTTCTCAGACACGAAGATCACGTGTAATAGAAACATATATGAGAGAGACGCTAATTAGAAGATTAGGCGGTTGTCGTAGGGGATTAATTATTTGAATTTTAGGTTTCAGAGGGGAATGGTTTCTCCATGATAGTGTCCAGGCTGTGCCCATGGTAATAACTACTAAAGAGCATGACGAGTGTAGATGGAGCTGATACTTGAGGATTCCATAAAGAAAATGGAGAGAGGATTTGGAGGATTCCAGACAGAAATGGAGAGTTGGGGTCAGTCCATAGTGGGAGAAAGATTGGGCAGCAGGTGCATCTCGGTGATGGTTGCATGTAACCGAGGAAATCGACTTCTTTGTTAACGAGGTGGAATCTTGTTGAGAAATTGTTCCTGTTTCTTGGAATAAAAAGGTTCTTATGGTTACGGGAACAGTTGACTCATTTTTAGAGAACTATCTCTAGTTTAAAACAATCAGAAGCTGGCTGAGGCTCGTGGGAAAGTGTGTGTGTGTGTAGCTGCCCAGCATGCAGTCGGCACTTCGTAAACAGCACGCACTTCAATGAGCAGAAGCGCTCTCGTCAGCACTACTGGATTACACTTGACCTTGAACAGCATGGGTTTGGACTGTATAGGTCCACTTACACAAGGATTTTTTCAGTATAAATACTACAGTAGTACGCAGTCTGGTTGGTTGAATCTGAGGATTTGGAACTGTGGATGCCGAGGGCTCACGGTAAAATTATTCTCAGATTTCTGACTGCATGGGGTTCACTGCCTCCAGCCCCTATGTTGTTCAGAAGTCAACAGTATATATTGATACTTCAAAGTTGGTGAGAGACTAGATCTTGAATGTTCTCACCACAAAAAAGAAATAGTTATGTGGCAGGGTAGAGGTTTTAGCTAATGCTCAGTTGGTAATCATATTTCATTATATAAAGTATTAAATCAGTTAATTATATCTCAATAAAAATATTTTAAAGTTCTGAATTGACTCATTAACTATAAATGGGTATTTCTAAGCTATTAGAAATATCTTAAGCTACTCTTAAGAAAAACTGTTCACAAATATCACTCTAGCTTATCATAGTCTTTATTCCTTATTGTTTGAAATGTCTAGCGAAGACTCACTGAATAATGGTGTCCTCGGCTTTGTTTCTGTTCCGGGAAGTTTTTCTAACTATTGATGAATTTTTATTTTCGTTAAATATATCTGACATATAACATGGTGAAAATTTCAAGTTGTACAACATGTTGATCTGATAATTTATATATTGTTCTGTGATCATCAGCTGATTACACAATCAGCTAGCTTAAAACGCAACATTCAAAAAACTAAGATCATGGCATCCGGTCCCATCACTTCATGGCAAATAGATGGGGAAACAATGGGAACGGTGAGAGACTTTATTTGGGGGGGGCTCCAAAATCACTGCAGATGGTGAGTGCAGTCATGAAATTAAAAGTCGCTTGCTCCTTTGAAGAAAAGCTATGACTAACCTTAGCATATTAAAAAGCAGAGATATTACTTTGCTGATAAAGATCCATCTAGTCAAGGCTCTGGTTTTTCCAGTAGTCATGTGTGGATGTGAGAGTTGGACCATAAAGCTGAGTGCCGAAGAATTGATGCTTTTGAACTGTGGTGTTGGAGAAGACTCGTGAGAGTCCCTTGGACTGCAAGGAGATCCAGCCAGTCTGTCCTAAAGGAGATCAGTCCTGGGTGTTCATTGGAAGGACTGATGTTGAAGCTGAAACTCCAATACTTTGGCCACCTGATGAGAAGAGTTGACTCATTGGAAAAGACCCTGATGCTGAGAAAGATTGGGGGCAGGAGGAGAAGGGGACGACAGAGGATGAGATGGCTGGATGGCATCACCGACTCGATGGACATGAGTTTGGGTAAACTCTGGGAGTTGGTGATGGACAGGGAGGCCTGGCGTGCTGCGATTCACGGGGTCGCAAAGAGTCGGACACGACTGCGCAACTGAACTGAACTGTGATCATCGTAGTGATGATTAGCATGTGCTGTTACGTTATATAATTATTTTTTAGTGGTTGGATTGATTGACTTCTCTTAGCAGGTGTGATGATTGCAGTAGTGTTGTCTGTGTTCACGATAGAGCACGTTATGTCTCTAAAGCGTATGTATTACTTGCTTTAAATTCGTGTCTGTCTTCCTCTCCCACTGCGTGCTGTTAAGTGATGATTAATGTACACTGAATCTTACTTTCAGGAACATCAGGGTCCGATTCCCCAGGACAGGCTGTGGAGGCCGAGGAGGTAGTGAAGCAGCTCGATATGGAGCAGGTGGATGAGATCACCACCAGCACCGCCACGTCGGCCACCGGGGCAGCTTACTCAGCTCAGGCTGCTCACGCGAGGCCGCCAATGAATAATGGCTGTCTCTTATACACATCTTCCTCTTAATGCAATGATTTATCTCTAGAATTGACCGTCAGGGAGAAAAGGGATGGGCAAGTTAACAGATCCTCTAGCAAAGAAAGAAGGAAAGAAATGTGGTAAAGTTGTGGAGGGTTGAGGATGATTTATTTAAACATTTCTAACTATGTTTTCCCAAAACCCATTAAATATTTTATTTATAAGAAACTTAGGGAAAAACTGGTTATTCTTCGAAAGCACTCTGAAGTGGTGCCGCAGTACCCATAAGTGGCGTCTGACACTGCCGCGTGCGCGCTCTCTCTGTATATGTAGTCTTCAGTAAAGCTGGTTGCCTCTATTTTTCAGCTGTTATTTGTTAGACATAGAAATAGAGGGTAAATTTTGTGAAGTAGACAGCATCCCAAAATGTAAATAAACCAAGGTAGAATCTTTACATTTATGTTTTTCATGTTGTAACTTGCTTGCTTTACTTACAAAGGGTTTGTTTCATTTTCTTTTAAACAATGTTGAATTTAAGGCTTCCAGACTATATAACTCCAGATATAAATCTGCTTTCTAAAAACTCAGTAAATTTAGCATTTACAAAGCATTATAAATATATTTATGATAAAGATCATTTGATTTGCAAGCTGCTAACAAAATAATATGCCTACATTTATGAGCATATTTATTATAAATGCATGAGTTTTACATTCTTAAGCTCTGAAGTCCCTGTGTAGCGGTAATCTCATACCTTCAGGTTTGTTTCACGTATGGATGCCGTCCACGAAGAAGGAACTTCTGTTCCCGGGTCTCTGTACACAGACCTCGCAGCCCCATCTGGACCCTTTGAGAGGCCTACCGTAACTGGTAGGTCCCTGAGCCAGCTGGAAATACAGACATGTAGGGCCAGCATTTATTGCCCAGCTTAAGAGTAATGCTGAATTCAGCAAGCAAGTCAGCACGAATTATGCACATAATTTATTCCTGGGTGGCTAAGACTTGTAAATGAACTTACTGTTGACCTGTCACTTAATGCTGATTGCTTTCCCCCAAGTTACAGGCCTGTGAGATACAGACTGAAGCCAAGGCTCTTGACTTTTTGTTTGATATTTTTCTGTTTTTGTGGTTCTTTATTAACCTTTGTACTTATTTTTTCTGACGCCTGTGGCGACAGAGAGAGGATTTCTGAAACTTTAGTTTCTAGTGGGGAAAAGTAAGATTTACTCCATTTCTCGTTCATTGTTTGTTGCTGTAACACTTGTGTAATTGAACACCTGCTTTTTGTGACGGACACCGTTTATAAAGATGAGTAAGATATGCTCATTAACCCTGAAGAGGATATGATTTAGCAGATGAGCCAGGTGTACACAGAAATCACTGTGCAGTGTGCTGATGCTGGTAAGGCAAGTGAGTGAAGTGTGGAGGTGGCGCGCTGCGGCCCCTCTGGGAGGAGCAGGAGAGGAGAGTGCGCGAGAGCCCTGCTGGGGTCGGGGGACGGGGAGGCAGAAGTGCTGCTGCTGCTCAGCCTCAGGAAGGCCGCCAGAGACAGCGGGAAGGGAGGCGGCCGGCTGCACACTGGCGTGGTTGTGTGGCTTTAGATAACCTGAGCTCTCTGAGGTGGTTTTCTTAGCTTTAAAATGGGATAATAATTTAGAACTTCGGAGACTGAGATGAAATGTGCTCTAGCATGAGGTGTTCAAATATTGTGAACACTTCCTCTCCCCTCTTTCTGTGGGTAAGAAGAGCTTGAAGCAGTCAAGTGGTAGAAGATGTGTTTTCTTTTTGTCCCCTTGTCCTCATGAATCGGTAACTGACATAAAATTGTTGGAGATGAACAAAATTCTGCCTTACATCTGTCTTCATTTATTGAGCATACATACTGTATTGACTCTGAGAAGGTATTAATACATGAAAATAGTAAAAAAAAAAAAAAAAAAAAAAAAGGTCAGTTTTTGTCCTGAAAGGCTATTATCCACTAGTATTCCATTCCTGGGGCTTCCCTCGTAGCTCAGTCAGGTAAGAATCTGCCTGTGGTGCAGGAGACCCAGGTTGATTGCCAGGTGGATAAGATCCCCTGGAGAAGGAAATGACAACCACTGCCGTATTCTTGCCTGGAGAACCGCATGGACAGAGGAGCCTGGCGGGCTACATACAGCCTGTGGGGTCGCAAGAGTCGGACACGACTGAGTGACTCCACCACCGCCGTTCCATCCCTGCAGATAAAGGGACGTAAGCGGGAGCTCACTCAGTCGCGCCCGACTCTTTGCGACCCCGTGGACTGTAGCCCACCAGGCTCTTCCATCCATGGGATTCTCCAGGCAAGGATGCTGGAGTGGGCTGCCATTTCCTCCTCCAGGGGAACTTCCCGACCCAGGGATTGAACCCGGGTCTCCCGCATTGCAGGCAGGCGCTCTACCCTCTGAGCCCTGGGGCAGCCCTACATTCCCTGTAGATAGCTCACAGCAGTTTCTGTTGCGGCCCATTAGTTCTTTCAGGCTGCTGTAATAACAGGCTACCATTAGGCTAGGCGACAGATAAACACCAAATATACCTCATAGTTCTGGAGTTTAGGGAGTCTAAACCCGAAACCCCAGCAGGCTCAGTGTCTGGTGGATATCTGCTTTCTGGTTCGTGGACAGCCATCTCTTGCTGTGCCCTCATCTGCCAGAATCTGTTGAGCTCTTTGGGGCGTCTCTTTTTAAGGCCATTGATCTCATCCATGAGGGCTCCACTCTCATGACCTAATGACTTCCCAAAGACTCCATCTCCAGACACCATCGTTCTGAGGGTTAGGTTTCAGCACATGAATTTTGGGGAAACACACACACTCAGTCTAGCCCACCGTAAACTTTCATTTCTGAGACATTACCTGTGTAGCTTGTAGGGTATCTTTGTCCTCTCATTGAATTTAAGTTACAAATATTAGAAAATTCTCAACATAATTTCTGAAGCTCTATCAATTGATTGAATTTTATAGAATTTTTTCTTGATTATTTTTAAATTACTTGTAAGTGAGAAGTAAAATAATGGGTCATCTAAAGCACTGATCTCTATGTAGAGCATCATTTCTTAGCTTCCAAGATCGTAGGCAGCCTTGAGGTCCTGTGTAAGTCTGTAGGGGTTTGTGGGCCTCTTCAAAGACTGTTCATGGACCTTAAGTTGAAACCGCCTTCGACTCTTTTTTCAGCACACACATGCACATATTAATGTTTAACTTTTGGCTGTGTCAGTTCTTAGTTGCGGTGCACAGGCTTCATAGTTGCAAGACGTTAGTTCCCCGACCAGGGATTGAGCCTGCGTTTCCTGCATTGAAAAGCAGATTCTTAACCCCTGCACCACCAGGCGAGTCCCAGCATGTATATTGACTGCCGGTATGTGCAGTGTACTTTGTGAAGTGTTACAGCTGTAAGAGCACCACGAAATTTTTCTTACACATACAAACATCATTCAGTTAGAAATGGGGATTCTGTGGAGTGTAGTTCCCTAATAATAAGCAGCAAGTTTCCTCTTGGTTGTCAGGGATTTAAATCTTGTTAGCCATGATACAGCTTGCCGCTTTGTCTGTGATGGTTTTTTTTCCCTTTGGATCCAGAGTTAGATCTCTGTGTTAATAAAGCTACTTTTAAATACTGTTTATAAATTATTTCTGTCTTATCTTTAACCTAAAATGCACAGGGCTTCAGGACAATCTTAATAAAAACAGTAAATATGTATACTTCGTGGAAGCATTGGGTAAAAGCAACATTTTGTTTTTCCCTTTATTAAATAGCACCAGTAACACCAGATAGTGGATATTCATCCGCCCACGCAGAGGCCACCTATGAAGAAGACTGGGAAGTATTTGATCCGTGAGTTCTTATTTTTTCCTTTCCCTCTTGGGACAGAAAGAAAGTGCATGTGTACAGGGGTGGCTGAATGGTATAGTGCAAGGAGCATCTTACTGTAGGTATTAATACTTCTCCTGAGTTACTGAAATACTAATTTTCAGTTTTACTTACATGTTTTATAATTTTGGTTTACTAGGTTAAATATGTATTATTTAATTAAAAACTTAAAGATGGGCTGAGTTTAGTGAGATGTTTTATATTTACAAAAAGCAGAAATGTTGAAATTTTCTTAAAATTTGATTTATAGCTATTATTTCATCAAACATGTTCCACCACTGACAGAAGAACAACTAAACAGGAAGCCCGCTCTTCCACTGAAGACGAGAAGCACACCCGAATTCTCCCTAGTTTTAGACTTGGTAAGTATATTGTTTATAGAGTTAGGGAAAATAAAGGAGTTAAACTCCTTTTAAAAAATACTAGCCCCAAATACCTAAAAGAATACAAGAGAGTGAATCGCCTTACACATACATTTACTGTAATAACATGCCTTAGGTGTTCTAAAATGTTGCTGTTTTAAGCACCATCTAATGCCAGGGCCTCCCATTGCATTGGTATCCAGTACCTTTTGAAAATAAATTAAGCTTCTATTTTTCTCTCCCCACTCCGTTGCTACTTTGCTATTTAAATTCAATTATTTTTCCAACACACTTATACCTTTTGTTCTGTTTTTTAATCTCCCAGTTTATTATAATTTCATGCCTAGATTGCAGTCTAGGGAATCCACAGGCATGTCCTCCTGAGGACCTGGGTCTTGAGTTAACCTTATGCAAGACCATACTCCTTTTCCTGTTTTTTGTTTTTTTTTGTATATTATCTCATACCAATAACTTTATTAATAGACTCTCAAAAGCATGCCTTAATGGTGACTAATAAGACCTTTAGTATGCTTTCTTGGTATGATTTTAAGTTTATATTTTAGGGTACCAAGAGAGCTTTGAAAACTGAATATCTTACCTTTTCCTAACCAAATTTAATATATAGTCACCATTATTTACATCTGCCAGCAATTTCTTGATATTAGCAAAAATATAATTCATTATGTAATGTTGGAAAACATTTTACTATTTAGTCTTTGTTACTAGTAACCTGTAATTGGAGATGTAGTTTAGTTCTCATTAATTTGTTTCTTATCTTAGCAAAAGGTTATTCTTTTAAATCTTAACTAGCAGGGACAGTTTTGAGAGTTCAGCACCTTAGCCTTTGGCCAAAGAGATAGAAGCTAGGTATCCAGAAGTCCTAAGTATTTAATGTGTATTAGAGGATTAAGTAGGAAAAAAGAAAGAAAAATATTGAAGCTGATTATGAGTAATTAAGATTTGATATGCAAGTTAATGGAGAAACTGAAAAAGATTTCGCTAGATTTTTATGTTAGTAGTTGATACCATGATAGCAAGCTTGGCCGTAAAATTTTTAAACCAACATGAAGGGTAAAAAGAGAAGGAAAGATAAGAATGGGTGAGCATAAATGAGTAATTTTACAGATGTATATAAAGAAGAATGATTAAAATTTAGATAGGCTATAGATGAAGATGAGTAGTAGAATTAGTTACAATTCAATTAAAGGAGAGAGAATACCTTTTTAAAAGATGCTAAGAAGATATCTTAATTTGTGTACTCTGATATGCTGTTAAAAGAAAAAATGAGGCATATCTAGGGAATTTTTTGCTCTTTGCCTCCACTGAGTTTACCGTTAGGTTCAAAGAAACACTGCAGCTAATAAAATGTGGAATCATAAGGTGTGAGTATTTGTATTTCATTTTAATTCATTTTAAGCATAAAGTGTTGTCACTTCTGCAAATGGAAGGCTTCTTGTTTTTCCTCCAGGATTTGAGAAATACAGGTATTTGCACATATCTTAGATGAATGATCCTCACATTCCTTTCCTCACAATGAGAAAAGAGAGTTTGGTAATCAAAGATGAGAAGTCTTGATTAACCGCTAAATTAGTTTACAGATAAGGAGCTGTATATGAGTAGAAGACATATATTCTTAAATAATTAGATGCTAAACTTCTATTGCTGAGTTGTGAAACTAAGATGAAGAAAGTATCTATGTGGTTGAACAGAAGTGGGCAACTGCAGGACTGAGAGCTTCCCCGGCCATCCCAACCCTGAAAGACTCACTGGAGCATAGATGGCTGAGCTCCGCTCTCTGCTCCCTGCTGAATTTGAGTTATCAGAAGAGCTGGTGATCTTTCATTTCTCACTGGCAGTCCCGAGATAATGCCGATGCCACAGGCAGTCCTGGTGGCCCCCACCGGAGAACCAGTGTCTTAGAAAACTCTGTCCCTGACTCCGGTGCCATGCACGCACAGGAAGGTGTTGTAAATATAGAACTCATGTATTAAAGGGTGCTTTAATGAATGTTTTTGGTGATCATGAATACATATAATTATCATTGGAGATATCTCAATGTCTTAGTTCATTCAATATGTGCTTTTTATTTTAAGGATGAAACACTAGTACACTGTAGTTTAAATGAGCTAGAAGATGCGGCACTTACTTTTCCAGTCCTTTTCCAAGACGTCATTTATCAGGTAATTAAAGCTTCTTAACTTGAATTTTGGCCTGTTAGATATTCTAAACCAAGAAATCCCTTGTAAATATATGTGTGTGTGTGTGTGTGTGTGTGTGTGTGTGTGTGTATATATATATATATATATTTTTTTTTTTTTGCTAAAGTTTAAGGTGTTTATTGCCAGTGGATTTCATCTCTATTTTTATGATTTAGTAACACAAGGTAGCATCGTGCTAAAGGACTACATTTAAACATTGTCACCAGAAACACGTGGGCTTTTCTACCCACTGATCTCTGCTAATTTCATAGCCTGTTTGCCAGCAGGTGGAGGCAGGAACACTGATACCTTAGGTCCCCAGGAACGGGGCCAGGTTAGCATCTGGCAGTATTGTTGGTTTTCCAAAGCGCAGCTCACGTGAAGACAGCTCCCCTGCGGGCCACTGTCGCGCCTTCTGCAGTGATGCGGTCTGCGGGCTGCAGGCAGGGAGTCTAGGCTTTGTTCAGATTCCAGGACGCTCTTCCAGTTACTCTCGGCACTCCGCTTTTACTGTAAAAAGTTAGAGCGTGTCTCCTTCATTTGTGTTGATGGACAGGGAACAGTGCAGAATACAAATATCAGTTACAAATATCACTGCGAATTATCTGTTGACCATAGTTCTTACTTTGTTTGAGATTTTCCTATCATAAAATTTGAATTAATATGTGTGAATACATTTTGAGAACTACAAAGCGCCTTTCTACCCTGGGCGTTGTTAGCAGCATTACCTTGTGTCCCAGTTCTTGAAAGGCTGGCAGAGGGTCCAGAACCTTGTTGCTTGTCAACAAAGCCAACCCAAGAGATAACTGAGTAAAGTCACGCACGTTTACGAGGAGCGATGAGGAGGTGCTCACGGTTGCTTATGTGCTCTTAATAGGCAGGATATTGGCGTAGAGTTCTCGGCACGTGATAGTTAGTAGGTCTTAGGAATCGTAAGATTTTAGAGTTAGTTTGTGGTTCAGGATCTCCGTTACCTACCTGACCTTGTAATTAGTCATAAGAGGGTTTATCTAAGCGGTTACCGTCAGTTCTAGTGCAGCCTAGGAAGGAATTGTGGGTATGGTGAAACCTGGACACTGTGTTTATTTCCCTTTTATGTAAACTGATTTTAGTTCTGATACATGATCAGAGGATGCATAAAACAGAATATGCATAAAAATAAGGAATTTTAAGGCTTTTAATAACTGGATATTATTTAAGGTAAATCTTTCTCTTAAGCCATTTTCTGCCAAATAGGTTGTTCTTGTTCAGTGTACTTCAAAGACAGGAATCTTGTGGCAAATATAAATAGTATAGCAATATGTTCTCTCTTTTTAGCCTGATAACCTTGTTTTTATGTTCAAAATTGCCCTTAAAAACAATGGCTTTCAAGCTTTGAGTTTGGAAAAGAAAGCTATTACTGAAAAATACAAAAAATTACTTTTATGTGATTTCTTAAGCCTTCCAGATTTGAAATTTGTTTCTTACAGTTGGTTTGTCTGTTTCCATAATTTTTAGTAGTGAAATAAAAAACTTGGAGAGTGGATAAGTTTGATTTTCCTTTCATGAGGATCTCTTTTCAGTGTCCCCATAAAGGTGAATTTTTCCTTACAGCTCTCACCATTTCTTCTTTAGTTCTCTTCTGTGTAAAATCCTTATTATTTCGTGTGGATCCGGATAGTTGTCTTATTTTGACTAAAAGGCTCTTAGCAGTGCATATGATACTTTATAAAAGTAATCTCCCTATGTACTGCATCTGCCTCTGTGGAATTCAGAGAGCTCTTTCTTACATGTCTGAGTTCCGCTTTTTGAAACAGGAAAACTAAATGGTCTAGCTAAGTCAGGAAAAATGAGCAGGAAGTTTGAATCTAAGTTACAGAGACGGCTGCATTTTAATATGATTTAGTTACTGCGTCATGTACAGAATTGAGTTCCCTTTCAGTGAGTTGTTGAGGATGTCCATAGTTGATACGAGAGTCCTGGTGTTGGCATAGCCATTCTGTCTACTTTTTAAAAATAACTTTGCAGAAATCTTGGGTTAGGGTTCCCCCAGTTTTCAGACCGGCAAGCTCCCTTTAAACAGGGAATGATGTCTTTTAAACTTTCAGTGGTGTTGTCTCCATCTACTGGCAAAGAAGAAATATACACAAGGGTCTGGGATGATCTAAGAGATTTTGGAGAAACCACATTATTAGGTAAGATGTGACTTATGTGTTTAACAACTACAGTGTAATGTGGCCCACTTAAAGGCAGACATCTGTAAAAGATTGTATGTGCTCTTAAACAGTAACTGGTTGGGATTTAAATTCACAACATAAAATTAACCATGTTTGCGGGAACAGTTTCATGGCATTTATCTGTATGCTCTTGGATATGTCAGCTCTATACCATTTACATATGTATGCTTTAAAGTAAAGTGGTAGTGTTAAGATAGGATCAGAATTCTTCATCTGAATCAAAGCTGGATAAAGTCCCCTCTTGGGACTTCTGTTACTTTTGCTTTCTTTTTATGGTAAGTTTGTTGAGGTAGATCGATATCTAATTTTAATTCTGCTTGCTATTCTCTTTCAGAACAGTTTAAAATGTAATTTGTCTTCTGTATGTTTTGATAATTGTCTGTATCAGGAGTTGGCAAACTTTTCCTTGTAAAGGGCCAGTTGTTACTATTTTAGGGTTTGCAGTCTGTGTTACAGCTACTATGTCTGCCATTGCAGCATGAAAGTAGTCTTAGCACATAATGAATAAGCCTGACTGCATCCCAGTAAAACTTTACTTAACAGAAATAAGTGATGATCTGGATTTGGCTCAAAGGCCATAGTTTGCTAACCCTTGGTCTAATAATTATGAGAGTATATGCAGTACATTCACATATTCAAATTCTACATGGAAGTAAGTAATCGAATGTTGATCAAAATTCTTGTTAATGTATAGAGAGATTTAGAATTAGATCCACTATACCCTGATTATGGACTTTCTAAGGTTTTTGCCTATGAAAGTTTGAGGGAAATTTTAAGGTGGTCACTACTCAATGTTTAAAGATTGCCTTACTTCTTTTGATTGATAAGTAGGGATCAGCGTAGTTAATGCAAGACTTAGAATAATGAAGAGATAGATTATTCAAGCCTCAATTTAGTACCTTGAGTGTATTTGAATTTCCATTTCTCTATAGAGGATAAACCTAAAAGATCCAACTCAAATGAAAATTTTGATATATGTTACCACTGACACTGTATAGATTAGATAGATTTATAGTTTGTGAAAAAGTCATTTGAAAGAGTAACTGAGTGTTTAAAGTGAGGGTGTGGCATTCACTAAGGCAAAGTAGATAGATTTTTTGTTTGAATGTTTTTTTTTCCTTTTCCCTGAATTGGTAGTTTTTCCATGAATTGTTTTACAGTTAGATACTGGAAAACATATTTATTCGTAGAATGGTACAAATGCATTTGATATCTGGAAAAACAAGTGCATGATCAGTTCCAATGCACATGTTTTCATTTTTATACTTAGTTTATATTGACACATTGTCAGGAAATCCATCTCGTGGTGTTACTCAGTTAAGAGGTCTCCACTGTATTTAGTTTCTGTTCCTGCAGATCCACCAATTCAAGACGCTAGGTCATCTCACTCCCTCTTCCATCCAGAAGATGACTTCTATCCTCAAGCAGGACTGAATCAAAAGGCAGATTTTTCACTTAGCTCTTGAGCTGAACCACCTCCTCAGTGACCTTCCTCTGTCTCCATCAAGAACTGGAGCTCAGTTTTTTGAAGATGTAATAGAGCTACCCAGCCCAAACGTGGCTAATTGAAGACAAAAAGAAGATGCCTCATATGTTTCACCACAGTGCCACCAAACGCAACTGTGTTGTCCAACTCCTCATTCTGTAAAGTATGGCAGGGGCATCTGATTTTTGACTCTGTTCACCAATAAGACTTTAGCCAGTCAGTGGCTTTCTGAAGATCAGTAAAATCAACAAACTTTGGGTCAGCTGTCCAGAAATCAGATTGTGGTAAGCACTCAAGGAGAGATAGGATCCTATAGGGAGCTACTTGCTAAAGTATGCTTTGTTTTAATAGTAGAGGTTGCTTTTATGGGAAGAGTTGGGGGGAAAGGTGGGTGGGAAGCCCCATGTTTAGCAAAGCTCAGCCTCTTCCTCGGTATTATAGTTTGTTTTCTGGGAGGCTTACAGCCTCAGATAATTTTTGTAAGGATTTCAAATATTTTATACTACAGAAAAATAGAAGTAAAAGGTCGGTGGCACCTATCTTTCTTCTGCAGTCTTTCCTAGGAAAGTCAGCATTTTTGCTTGATGAAGAAAAAAGCAATTGTTTAAATGAAGAGTTCTGTTAGTAGATACTTAATCAAGCTTTTCCTCCCCTCATGCTCTGACTTAAATTGATACTGAACAGGAGGCATTTTGCTTTGACATTCATAAAGCATAATTTTATTGTCTAAAAGTAGTATGTATGCTTGTTCCTTAAAACATCTAGGGCCATGGACACAGTATTGAGGATGAAAGTAGTATTTTATATCTGATATGGAATAGTGTTTTTGATAGTTGTGAGTCAGCATTTAAAATAACTTACCACCCTTATTAGTAAGTGCAGTCAGTTGTTGGTACTGGTTTTCATCATGGCTTTTCTATTCCTTATAAATGCATCTTAGAATTACACAGAAAATTCTTGTTCAGTAGCTGAAAATATTTTGCAACTTTAGGAGAGGTGACAGTTGACTATTAAACATATTAAATTGGAGACTTAAGAATTTAGAATTTGGTTTTGAAGGCTTTGTGGGCTTTTGGGTTTTTTGTGTTTTTTTTTTTGCTTTTAAAGTCAGTAAACTTGATTTTAAGAAACACATTAAGCCTTATATACACACATATACATACACATACACAAATAAGTGTACATACATACTCAAATTGAAAAATTGTGTGTGTGTGTGTAAATGGCCATGACTTGAAAAGTATGCTTCATCGCTAATTTTTAATATGCCTTCTGTATGAATACATGAAACATTTTATCCCGTTTGGACTCCATAAGAAAATATCTTTTCAAATTTATTTCTATTTAATATAGTGTAAGGTTTTACAGAAGGTTTTACTTTGAGTTTCATTTGTATTGGTTATGATCTTTCAGTATTTACCTATTCATTCTCAGATTGATCCACCTACAGATACTATCCCCAGCAGCAATCTGCCTTATATTGAAACTGTGTGAAGCAAAAGATGACTTGTAAAAGAAGTTGAGGCCTCCACAGGGTGTATCTGAGCAACCCTCTTTCTATGGAAAAGATTTGGGTTTTGTCTCTATGATCTGGTATTGATGCAAAGACAATGTTAACCAAGTTAAATAATTAAGTAATCCGTTGACTTACTTTACCTCTTCTACAAGTAAAGATAGAGTTTTCTCTTTGAGTGTGGTTGCCCAGTCCTACCCCCATAAAATCCTGCTCTTTCCAGGTATTCTCCTTATGGCTGATTACTTTTAAATAATCACGTGGATAGTAATAATTGCTATTGAGAGTCTCGATGTGGTGGTAGTGTTCTGGGTGCTTTATATGTATTAACTTCCTTACTACAGTAACCTTATGTAGGTGCTGTTATTATACCCATTTTATAGATGAAGAAACTGAGGTGTACAGAAGGTTTAAAAAAATTGTCAGAGCCTCTTATATCCATTTGGTATATACTGGTGCATGTTTGCTGATACTCTTTCCCTTCTTCAGTGTTCTTGGTTTTCTGTTGTTTTAAATTCTTACTGCTGATTAAATAAGTAGTATCCACCAATCATCTTTTAATTTAAAGGTGCCATACTCTTAAGTGGGTGAATACCACAGAATTTGATCTTTTCCTTCCTGCAACAGTGTAGCAATAAGTTCGAAGGATTTTATGGAAAAATATTAAAAGATACTTTTTTTCAAGATATGTTAGGGTCATATTATCTGTGCTTAAAACTAGAAGTATTTTTCCTAAAAAGATCTACATGTAAGAATTTTTTCCAGTTTTGCCGCAAATTGAGATTGTTGGGTGTCCCCTCGCTTTTTTTGGTCATGCTCATAAAGTCACCTGGATAACTAAGATAATGGTTTTGTTGCAGAAATCAGTATATATGACTGACATTGCGTACTTAGACATGGATTTGAATTTAGATAGACTTCCACAAAATATTGTCAGTTTGCAACTGGGATAGCTATTTTAATGACTTTTTATTAAGTCTAGTTCTGTTAACCAGGACTTCCCTGGTGGCTCAGACAGTAAAGCATCTGTCTACAATGTGAGAGACCTGGGTTCAATCCCTGGGTTGGGAAGATTCCCTGGAGAAGGAAATGGCAACCCACTCCAGTGCTCTTGCCTGGAAAATCCCATGGACGGAGGAGCTTGGTGCAGGCCACTGTCCATGGGGTCGCAAAGAGTCGGGCAGGACTGAGCGACTTCACTTCACTTTCTGTTAACCATTTATAACCTATTAGCATCATCTTATATGCACAGTTAAAGAACATTCTCTTGTATTAGTACTAAAGAAAGTACAGGCTGACTGTCAGATATCATCTAAGTTTTGGTAAAATCAGTCCACAATATATTACACAAGATTAGTTATCACTGTTTTTATAGATATTATTCTAGTAGATTTTGTTTTAAAAGTTTACAGCGTGAACATATAATGAAACAAGTGAGGGGAATTAAGAGGTACAAAGTTCCAGTTCCAAAATAAACTGAGTCATGAGTATGAAATGTACAAAAGTTTTACGTAGTAAACATTCATAGCAGGAGCATCTTTGGGTAGTAGGCAGTCTAAGACATGGGTTTGTGTGTGGTGTTCTTATACACTAATTGTTCATTATTATAGCATTATGCATTAAGACTTTGACTTTTTCAAAATATATTTGGTTTAGTAATTAAAACTATTTGTTCTGTACCTAGCATAATTGCTGTATAGTTAAAGGAGCATATATACACCAGCCTGAAATGAAACTTACGGCCTAGTCTTACATTTGGGTGACTAAATGATTTTGGAGAGTTGCAAGTGTAAAGGAGGATGATTTCTGAAATACTAAGAAGCGGGAGAATGTAGAGAATAGGAAGTAAGTAGCGCGGGCTGGGAATCTTTGTTACGAGATGGCTAGGAGAAGAAAAGGGCGTCTGTGGGGTCGCTTTTGGAGCGTGTCTGTGTGTGTGTGCCTGGCTGTCTCTCTGGCCTAGCCCAAGAAGCGGTGGCAGTCTCGTTGTTCTGCGCATCCCTCATAGCTGGTCTCATTTCCTGCTGGACAGTGCTTAGTGCTTCCTGACTTGCGTGTGTTTCTGCTTCTGTATGTCCATCCAGGCCACTTAGATCCTGCTGGCCTTGTGACTCTGTCTCTGTTTTTCTTTCTGAGGTTTTGCCTTCACAGCAAATGCCAGAACCTCGCGTGGTCCCAGTCCCCTCCCTGCTCGCTGCTGCTGTGTACCTTTCAGTCCTTTTTTCCCCTGACCGTCTCAGTGTCTGCTTGTCTTTTAATCCTGAAACGCCTTCCTGTGTTTCAAATAGTGAATCTGCTCTGAGAGTAGGAACACTTACAGTGAACGGTTTCTATTCTCCTGGTAAAAAAACACTCTGATGCTCTGTTCCCCCATCTCAGTGCTGCCTTTCGTCCCCAGTAAACAGCACATTATGAAAGCAGTGTCAGATTTTGAGATGTGTGTCACGTTTTTAAGTGTGGTCAAAGTTATAGACTCATAACGAAGTCACAGCTCTTACCTGACCCGGAAGTGCGAGGGGTGGGAGCTGTCCCCTCTGCTCAGTGCCCCCCTGGTGGCGCTTGGATAGTGCTGCTCAAAGAGAAGTGCTCTTCCACGGTGGGCGCATTCTGGGTTTCAGAGGGGACATAGCTCAACCTGTAGAGGCCCTGCTTATTTTAATTTACAGTATGAGCAAGTGATAGGGATATTGAAAGCAAATGGAAGCATTTATACACATGCAGAAATGAAGTATTTTGGGTTGTTAAATGCATTTAACTGCTTCTTAGCAGCAAACAGAGGGCTCTGATGGTTCATGGTTTATCATCTTCCATGAGATAAGGTTGACTGAAAAAAAGTATTGACTGAATTGATAGTTTTTTCCTTAACCATTACAAATATATTTTGAAGTGTTCCATAATGAATATGAATTGAGTTTGTCAGTTAAGGTAGTTATATATCTAAATCTGTCAGTTACTTGGATTATCAAATAAGGTGTGTTGAAAACTACCAAACGATACCAAATATTTTAGGATGCAAATATTAAAATTAATTAGAAGTGCAAATCTAGTTAAAATTCTTGTATCTCACCCTAAAGGACGGGGATTGGACACTAAGGATTCTGTTATCTGCTGGTGGTGCGAGTGTATGGCTTACTTCATTTTTGACTAGTTAAAGCTGCTGAGATCAGCTGCCTCATAATAGGGTTCGAAGTGAGTAAAGCTTGACTATGCTGGGCTGCCCTGGCGCCTCAGACTGTAAAGCCCGCAGACATGAGTTCAGTCCCTGGGTCGGGAAAGCCCCAGAGAAGAGAACGGCAGCCCGCTCCAGTGTTCCTGCCTGGAGAACCCCGCGGACAGAGGAGCTGGTGGGCCAGCCCATGGGGTCGCGGGGTCAGACACGACTGAGCGGCTGGCACGCTGACTCACTATTCTAGCCTGTGGGTGGGGGCAGGGCGGCATCATCTCCATGCCAGCGGTGGTCTGAGGTCTGTCTTCCGCAGTGATCGATTCTCAAGGAGACTCAGTGGCTGCCCTTCTGGTGTGTAGTTGTCCTATTGTGAGCGGTCTTGCTTTTCCTTCTCAATTGTGTTTATATTGCTTAAGGCAGGTTTATTTGCCTAAATCTGTTTATTATTAAATTCAGTTTATTTAACAGATTTTTATCATATACTTACTATATATTTGGCTTTCTCTTACACTGTTTGGGCTTTAGAAATTACAAAGACTGTTAGTACATAGTCCCTTCCTTCTAAAATCCTTTGCCTGTGGTGGGAGCAGGGCGGCATCATCTCCATGCCAGCGGTGGTCTGAGGTCTGTCTTCCGCAGTGATCGATTCTCAAGGAGACTCAGTGGCTGCCCTTCTGGTGTGTAGTTGTCCTATTGTGAGCGGTCTTGCTTTTCCTTCTCAATTGTGTTTATATTGCTTAAGGCAGGTTTATTTGCCTAAATCTGTTTATTATTAAATTCAGTTTATTTAACAGATTTTTATCATATACTTACTATATATTTGGCTTTCTCTTACACTGTTTGGGCTTTAGAAATTACAAAGACTGTTAGTACATAGTCCCTTCCTTCTAAAATCCTTTGCCTGGTTTCCCTGTTCTGCTCTGAAACATTCCCAGAACTATCTTTTTATCATAAGGTCATTTTTGTTTAGATGTGTACTGATGACACAATTAAATATGATGAAGCCTAAATTTTGAATTTGTTGCCACTACAACTGAAAAAAAAAAAAACTGAATCAAGTGAATCTGGTGCATAGATGTTCTATAAGTATTTGCTTTTCATGCTTTTTGACTTTAATAATCACCTTTGAGTGAAGCACAAACTTTTCAAAAAATTTTTGTCACAAAATAAATACAATTTAAAGGAGTTACAGTCTTTCATAAATCAGATTTTAGTGGTCGTTCATGACTTCTGTTTCTTTGCTTCCTGAATGTGTTACAAGAGCTCCGTTAAATATAGGCAGAAAGACAGACAGAAATGGTTACTGTAGTCTGTCCTGATATTGTCAGTTGGTTTTGGTAACTGGTGTGTTTGATTATTATATTTTCAATCTCAAGTAGCCCAGTAGTGCTAATTTAGATACCACATCTGAATCAGTAAGTGTAGAACAAGCTTGATTTCTGAAAAATTCTTGTTAGTTAAACCCACCAATCCAGACATCTCCTTCTTAAACATTATTTACCTTAATAGAAATTGAAAATGAAGGTATTCTTAAGCAAGTGAGAAAAAATTCTGAGTGATCATTGAGGAAGGTCATTGAGACAGGTCAGCTAGAGGTGGACACACAGCCTGCCTAATAATTGGATGGATGCTACCTGGCTGGAAGATGGAGCTGATTGGTGGATCAGAATCTCAGAGGGGAACCTGCCATTCTTAGTTTAACTGTTTACTAAAAGTACATTCACAAAGGTCTGTTACATGCTGCTATTTAACTATTAAAAAGTGAAATGATCACCAGCGATTATTATTACCCTACCAAAAGATTGTTTTAAGTGATTTTTGATATGTGAAATATATTTGGTCAAGTGGTACTTAGTAAACTTTTTTATTCATATGAACTTTAAATTATACTCGAAGTTAGAACATGTCTTATAAAGAAGTTGTTTCTGTTTCATATTTTCATTTCCTGAAGCGTATCTTTGTGTTTTTTCAGGTTTACGTGAGATTAAGACCATTCTTCAGGGAGTTCCTGGAGCGAATGTCTCAGATGTATGAGGTGAACATGCTTAAGTTAACTATTTAAGTGTTTTTATTTTATTCAATGCAGTGCCCATATTTAGACCATGTATAATGACTACTTCTTTTCCCCTGAATTTGTAGATCATTCTTTTTACTGCTTCTAAGAAGGTGTATGCAGACAAGTTACTGAACATACTAGACCCTAAAAAGCAACTGGTCAGGTAAATTCAATTAAGAAATAGTGGAAATGTCTGTCACACTGAACTATGAAATTATGATGATTCTATTTAATTTTGATGGCCATTTTTAGTTGGCTGCATTTATAGAGATTTGTTGTGTTAAATGGTGAAAATAAGTGATTTTGAGTTTTTTACACCCCCAAACTCTCTAAGAGTTCCTAATTAAACTCCAGACAGACGTTCTTTAATGGATACAAAGATCAAATGTGTCTATTCACTTGCACTCACTTCGGGGCAGGGGGAGCTGGGGGTACATGGAGTTTCCCTCACTTTGGGGTGGGGGGAAATTGGGGGTGCGTGGAGTTTCCCTCACTTCGGGGCTGGGGGAAATTGGGGGTCTGTGGAGTTTCTCACTGTGCGTGATGTTCTCACTTAATGCCTCTGAGATAATGCATGTTACGTCATCTTTTTAATGACATAGAAATGAAAGTTAATTTTAACAAAAAAATCAAATTAAACTCTTGGTTTTTTTTCAAGAGCAAATTTATCTTCCATGGAAAGAAAATGTTACTTGAGTCTAATTGGAGATTGCAGTTGCTTTAGTCACTCAGGTCATTCTGATCTGGGCTCAGTTCCTTGTGTATGTGTCCTAAGCCAGCAGATGCAGTGTGTTACTGGTTAGGTGGGGGTGTTTTCAGTGATTTAAGGCAGTTTGAAAATTAGCTTCATTACTGCTGTCAACTGACGTGAGATACCAAGACTCAGCAGTCTTGCTGCATCCTCTGAAGTATAGGAGTTTTGAATCTGAGTTTTGATCAAGAGCTGAGAGGTGCAGGAAAAGGCTCCTGAAGGCTTTGGGAGCTGGGTGCTCATCTTCTTGAATATTTCCTCACATATTCTCCTAGTGGGAAATCCTAAACTTAATTTCTACTGTTAATAGTACCTTTATTATTGAGTGGTTTCAACTATAGTGAAAGGCTTTTCCTAACGTCCACATTTAGGAGATTTTTCCCTCTTTTTTAAAAAAAAAACTTAAAGGACCAAACTTTGTCCTTTAGTCCGTTTCCATTTTATCTTCCATATAAACAAGCTTCAGACACACAAATGAAAATGGTATTTTATTTTCATAAAAGTATCTTATAGTTTATGCTCATTTTACTTGATAATAAAAGCATACAAGTGATTTTGCTCTTGATGACTTCACTCATTCTGCAGATTTCAGTTTAGCACCTCCAATGTTCCAGGGAACAGTGGTGAGCAACATAAGCCCTTCCCTTTTGGAGCTTTCATTTTCCTAGGGGACAAATCGTAGTCATGCAGTTGTAACCTTACAAGTTAAAAGCCCTCTTTTAAACTAGTTTTATAAAACCTACGCCATTGGGAGTTTAAATGTGTTTCATCAAGTTGTATTTTGAAAAACTTAAAACAGGAAAAGCTTCTTGAACTGTGCATTGCATGCACCAAGAGCGCTGTAGGGCATCACCTGTGTTGGTGACAAGGTCGATTCAGAAAGTCCCAGGAGTCTGAATGCTCATTCGATGACTAGCAAAAGTAGCTTCTTTTTAAAATTGCAAATACGTGCTACTCACCCTCGGGTTGGAGAAGGCAGTGGCACCCCACTCCAGCACTTTTGCCTGGAGAATCCCAGGGACGGAGGAGCCTGGTGGGCTGCAGTCCATGGGGTCGCTAAGAGTCGGACACGACTGAGGAACTTCACTTACACTTTTCACTTTCATGCACTGGAGAAGGAAGTGGCAACCCACTCCAGTGTTCTTGCCTGGAGAATCCCAGGGACGGGGGAGCCTGGTGGGCTGCCGTCTATGGGGTTGCACAGAGTCAGACATGACTGAAGCGACTTAGCAGCAGCAACCCTCAGATTCCTGCTAACTGGAAGGAGTTTATAATTGGATTAAAGTAATCATTAGTCTCCATATCCATACTCAGCTAGCTGTCCCCTCTGTCTGGTGAGTTGCTGCTATTGGAGAAGTTATCAGTGTGACTTGCAGGTACCCACTGTACCTGCCTCCAATTTCCTCGTATCTGGATGTTTATATAGATAAAATGTAGGATCTTATTTAGGTCCAACCAGAACCTAAATTCTTTTGTCTAGCCTTATATTTTCAAAGTAGGACTGTCTTTAAACCTTTCAGACGTAGATGATCATTAGAAAAAACTGTTTATACTATTACGTTTTGTCTGGTTTTAAGATTCTTCCCCTTTTCCATTACCATTGGCTCTGATTAAAATACCAGTTACTGGTTGTTCTTAGACCTATGACAGATTTTGCTGGTAGAAAATGCCCCTTTCTTAAAATTGGAGAATTAAAAATACTATGAATGTGTAAGTCCTAGCTCCTTAAAAATTGTATAATGGGATTAAGACACAAGGAAGCCAAACTACCAAATTATTAATATGTGCAAGGAGGGTTTCAAGGTGATCTGTACCAGTTATTAGTAATACTCAGAAACCAATATATTTTGCGTGCTAAATAGAGATTATATCAATATTACAAAACTTAATAGCTTTCCTTTTAAAATGATATAACGTTTTTCAGTTTTTACTGGTGAAAGATCAATTTTGTAACACTTAAATCTGAATTCATCCTTTCATTCAATCCTTGTTTTTTCAAATGATCACACACAACAGTTAAAGCACGGGTGTTTGGGAAAAGTTGAAATGATGGAATGTTTTGGCCTCTGCACCTTTCCTCAAAATCTATAAGAGAAACTAAAAACTTTTTTTTTAATGCCAACACGGAAACATTCCTTCTTACATTTTCTGTTCTGGCATGTGCAGGGATAGGGAGGCGGTGTGGTCTTCTGGTTAGAGCAAAGGACTGGGAGCCAGGAGGACCCTGGGTCCCATTGTGGGGCTAACCGCTGACTTACTGTGTGACCTTGGGCAAGTCACTTGACCTCCTTGTGCCTCAGTCAACCATCTGGAAAATTGGTTAAAAAGCAGGACCTCGATGACAACCAGATGCTGCATCTGAACTGAGCTCTCCTGGGTAAATAAATTACAAAAACAATTTACAGAGTTTTTCATCACTCTTTATCATTTAATATAACATTTTGGGATAAACCAAAGTTCTTTAAGACATGGTACTATTTGGTTGTAAGGTTTCAATAATGGCTAAGAATTTTTATAAGACCGTAGCCCGAAGCCTAGGCCCACACTTGTAATTGAATTTCCTTTGTGAGAGAAAATGATAAGGCCTAAATTGTAAAGCCTGCGGTATGTGTATTGTATATATGTTTCAGTATGTCTTGTGCTTTTTACAGATACATTATCTTTTAGTTAATTTGTTTTTACTTTTATGTTTAGGCACCGGCTTTTCCGTGAACATTGTGTTTGTGTACAAGGAAACTATATAAAGGACTTAAATATCCTTGGAAGAGATCTTTCGAAGACTATAATAATTGACAACTCACCGCAAGCCTTTGCATATCAGGTAGGAAGAAGGCCGCTAAACAAGCCCAGACGCACGCTGCCGGAGAGCATGATGGGCCGCAGGGTTTGCACCGGTGGGATTTCCTTGTTTAATGTCATCTGAGAATTAGAAGTGCCAAAGTAGTATATTCCTTGTGGAGCTTGTTCTTTTAAATGAAATACAACATACATGTCAGTTTGGAATAGTAAAGCCCTGAGAAGGGGCTGTAAGGTGGCGCCACTCGATGGCGCGCTCCTTGTTGCTGCGTAGCTGCTGAGCCCTGTCTGTTTTGCAGCCCTGTGGACTTGCAGCCCCCAGGCTCCTCTGTCCATGGGATTCTCCAGGCAAGAATCCTGGAGTGGGTTGCCATTTCCTCCTCCAGGGGATGTTCCCAGCCCAGGGATGGAACCCATGTGTCCTGCACTGCAGGCGGATTCTTTACCACTGGGCCACTCGGGAAGCCCCAGTAGCGTTCTTACCCGTTGTTAAATCAGTGATTTTAATTGTAAACAAATTTGAGAATTACACTGTGTTCTTCTGGTCTGTTTAATTTGACATTTTGAAATCTTAGACTGTTTTGTCAATATATTTATACCCTTTGTCAATGTTTCTTAGACATCTAAATTCAACTCTAGTTGAGTTCAGTGGCAGTCCAGTGTTGAGGACTCAGCACTTTCACTGCTGAGGGCCTGGATTCCACCCCTGGTCAGGGAGCTAGGCTCTCATAGGCCATGCAGCACAGCATAAACAGATAGATAGATACATACGTAGGTAGACAGAGAGACGGGCCATCTTTGCAAGATAGATTTTACATTGAGTATGTTCATGAGATACGACTGAGATTTTTGTCAGAATAACTCAGTGCAGAACTGGGATGTGGGAAAGGGGTTGGGTGTAGATGAAACAAGGCTTGCCCTCAACTTCTGTGTTTCAGAGAGCCCATAATAAAACACGGAAGAGAAGGCATACAAGGAGGAAGGTGGCACATGACACTGAAACATGTTCAGTGTAGGCCACTGCTTTTCATTTCCTTGCATTTAAAATGTTTTTAAGAATTGGTTTGTAAATAAAATAATTTCAGTTACCCTCCATCTTAAACACAGTATCCTGTGTAAATATTAAAAGATATAATATCCTAGAGAATATTTACCATAAAACAAATATGGTTTGTAGTTTTTAGATTTCAGTGAAATACCATTGAGTCAGTTTGTTGTGTTCCTGCTGTGTTTCAGGGTATCTTGTTAGGGAGTAAAATTTGTTGGGAGTAAACCAGTGAATGGGCCACAGTCCTTGTATATATGCTTTCTCGCTGTTGAAGACAGCAGTGTTCCTTTATTCAGAATGCCTCGCATTGACTAATATTCTCTAAAGAGTAATGTTAGTCATATAAACACAAAACTTGCTTTAATGAATATTTCTTGTTAAGTTTTATGTACACTAGACTGTGGCTTCCCTGGTGGCTCAGATGGTGAAGCGTCTGCCTGCAGTGCGGGAGACCCGAGTTCGATCCCTGGGTTGGGAAGATCCCCTGGAGAAGGAAATGGCAATCCACTCCAGCACTCTTGCCTGGAAAAACCCATGGACGGAGGAACCTGATAGGCTACAGTCCATGGGATCACAAAGAGTCGGACACGACTGAGCGACTTCACTTTCACTTAATATACACTAAGAATTACTCTAAAAACCAGTTAGGTTTCAGTTTATTCCTTAACATCTGTGTCTGGCACTATTAAAATGTCAAAGAATGTGACAGGCGTAAACTGATGGCATTCCTTTTCTAAGGAAACTCAATAGATTAATATATACTAAAATCTGTTCTTCCTTTTTATAGCTTTTCCAGCTTAGGCAAACTGTAAATGAAAAGTAGAGTTAATTCCTTATTTATCATTTTAGCTATCTAATGGAATCCCTATTGAAAGCTGGTTTATGGATAAAAATGACAATGAACTGCTAAAATTGATTCCATTTCTGGAGAAGCTAGTAGAACTGGTAAGCATATCTTTTCATTATCTTTCTGTTGGGTTTTTGTTGCTTTCACTCTATTGAAATAAATCTTTTCAGTTGTTTTATCTGTACTGATGTTTTAAGTAAATGTGATAAGAGATCAGGGCAGAAGTTGAAAAAGATTATACCGTATAAATTATATTATGTTTATCAGTATTTAAGATTTTGTACATTGTTTTATTTCACCAAACTTTCTATGGCAAGTCACTAACTAGTTGTGTTAAATCGGTTTTGTAGTTCAGGTCTAGAATTAATGCTTATGGTGCTGAAATTTTATTCTGGGAATCTTTTCTGCTATATCCATGGATTAAACTTAAAACTACTGTGTAAAGTAGACTTCAGTGGCTTAATGCTTTCCCTGTCTTTTGGTTTGATCTCTTACTGCATCACTGTTCTTACAAAACTGATACATTAATGACAGGCTTTTCTTTTTAATCTAAATTTAAGTTTACTTCTATGTAGTGTCTTTGTATTTGGCAATAATAATAATAATGTAAATTATAAAATAAGTAGCCATTGTTTCCCTGCAAAGTAAGAATGTTCTTAATGCTGTGAGGCTCGTGTCTTTTAAGTTACGTGGCTTTTAAAATGTCTGTCTCCAACAGAATGAAGACGTTCGACCGCACATCAGAGACCGGTTTCGCTTGCATGACTTGCTGCCCCCTGATTAAGTACAAAGACTTGTCAGATCGCTGGAGGGGGAGAGGATGCAGGACCCTTTTGGACTAAGACAAAACATTGCCATTACTGTTGAAATTTTGCATTTTTGTACCCCGTCTTGCTTTTCTTATCTTGGTGCCCAATAATAATCAAGGGTTACAGAAAGAGACTTTGTCTCAGATTGAATACACACAGTAGGTAGGCGAAAACAGAAGCGTCTTTAGAACTAGTGCAACTCCAGTGAAACTTTTTATGTACAGGACATCTGCAGTTTATAAAGAATTCTGTTTCTGCCACCAGCAGTTTGACCTGTAGTCACACAGGATTTTATGATAATAACAGAGATGAAAATGGACTTTTATTTTCTCTCTGTTTGGTGCTCTAAGTGGGTTTGTAGCCACTTTTCTGTTACTTTAAAATTCTCATTTCAACAGGAATGGCCAGTAAAAGCTGTTTTATTTTTCCTGTTAAGGTTTATAACCTTTTTACATTTTTGACCTGTATTGTTAATAGATTAGAATCTCATTATGCATTCCTTTTAGTTGAGGCGCTTCCTAGTTTTCTGGAAATAGTAAATTCTTAGTTTTTTATTATCCATTTGAATGGCCGTTTTCCTGCTTTGTCTGCCTGCATATTGTATATTTGTTTAAAAAGATCCCCTACTTTTAGTCCATGTAAGTTTCATTTAGAGAGAACATGCATTTATATTTTGTTTCTGTAATATTCTACTGTAGGTGAAATCTTTTCAAAAATCAAGAGACTGGGTAGGTAAGAATATATGAATGACTTAATATTCAAAAGATGTAGACCATTGTGATGGCGTGTGTTCCAAGTGGTACTATCTCGCAGTGGCACACAGACCTGATGGATAAAGGTATACCTCAGACCTCACTGTGCTCACCAGTCTTTGAGGAGGATGGATTGGGTCACCTGTTGGGCTTGATTTGGTTACTGATGCCTTTGGTTTTCTCCAGGAATGAAGTATTCAGCACAGCGATTCAGTATTTTTAGTTACTTTGCATGGGCTGGTAGTACCTCTGTTATGCTCTTGGTTACAATCAATTTAGACTCTGTGTAACAGTCTTGGTACCTTACGGCAGCTGCGCGTAGCCCGGGGCCCAGCGGACCCCCGGCCGCCCGTGCAGTCAGCGCGCTCACAGTGGCTTTCTGTGCTATATGAAAATAGTCTTCAAGCCGTGGTTCTCTGATGCAGCTCCACAGGAGGCTGATATTTTTATAGTGGCGTGTAATCTCTTTTTCGGGAGGCTTTTTATGGAGGTAGAATTTGTAAAAGTTAGGATGCTTCGCCTCTCAACTGCATTAACATGCCACAGGCTCAGACTGTTTTTGTGTAAAGGATGTCAAAGAACGGCACTTTTTCTAAAGAGAAGTTTGATATTTTGTATGCTTGTTAAGAAAGTACAGTATTGGAAATTAAAGGTGGACAACTGATAATTGAGGAGTATGTCACTTAATTTTTTATGTATATTACCTGTTTACTTGTACAACTTATTGTACAAATTACATGCAGCTTCATTTTCAAATGAATCCTTAAAATAAGGAAATCTTTTTAGGAAAACATGTAATTTTTGTATTTTTGATTTTAAAGGCATGAGTTATGTCGATTTTCTGTGTATTAATGAAGATTTTAACTTTCATCAGGCTGAGTGTTTTCTTACTGTATTATCTGCTGTGTGTGTAGCTAGCATATTGTGTCACTGAGCTGTTTAAAAATCTAGCATGTAGAGTAAGCCTGTTTTGTGGAAAATCCTTATTCATTAAAAAAATAATCATGGCAGATTTTCTGCAAAAAAAAAAAAACATTTGCAATTCAGAATATTGGGGGTTTTTTTTCTTTGTTTTTAATTTAAAGAAAGGTATTTTGCTTGCAGGAAAAAACAATACAGATTCATTTTAATGAGAATCTTTGAAATGTATTTATCTTTAGGGCATCTGGGCATCTTTATGCTGTTTGTCTCCTGTCTTTCTTGAAATAAAATGTACATACGTTACCTTTACATATGCTCTTGCTCAAAATTGTGAACCTGGTTACATTTCTCCTTGCTCCCTTTTTATGTTCAAACAGCAAAACCTATATAAGATCTAAACTTTCAGCTTACATTATAATTGCTGAAAGCTTTACCAGTTAAGTACATATGTAGACTCTATGGGCTTTCCCAGAACCAGAAGGGAAATGTGAGCACCTGTATAAACCATTGTGCCGACAGGCACTTTAAAAACTGCTTAACCACTGTTTGTTTGTGAAGCTGCTTTGATCCCCTACTGGAGAGTTCCTTTAAGTCAGCTGACAGATGAATCAAGCCTAACAAGATTCTGTAAAGAAATAAGCTAAGGGAAAATTTTCTATGGCCTGAGAAAATTTCTTGATATCAATTTAATATATTTTTTTCATTACTTGGTTTAAGTCATTTTAAATTTGTTATTAATACAAAATTTAGAATACGTCAGAGACCGTTATCCAGCTTCCTTCCTCCCTAATATGTTTTATTAGTCCTTCTTTCCTTTATCTGTTGGTAGATGTCATCTTACACATTTCCATTTAGTTAAATGGGGGTGTTTATGAATTGATGTGCCCAGCCCCTTCAGTTCACACAGGAAACGTGAACTCTTAGAAACTGACCGCAGTAAATGCAGGAGAGATGGATACCTGATATGACACAGAAAAGGTGACCTGTATACACATTACAACTCTGAAGTACATACTGTAATTGTGATATTTCCAGTGGTAAAGGTCTGACTTTTAAAGACATTCTTTTAAATATTTGTATTGTTGTTAGGATGTTTTAATCAGTTGTGTTTTTTAACGCCATGTAATATATGTAGCCCTGATCAGATTTATAGCAGCGTATTTCTCCTTGGGTCTTAAAGTTGACAACAATTTAAAAGCATAAATTGTTTTATATTAGCTAGTATGTATATTTATTTACCCAGTGGCTTTATCTTATTTCCCAGAATTTGGAGGGGGATTTGTTGAAAGCATTGTAACTTCTATAAATGGCTATTTTCTTGTAACTGTCAGTGAAAATGGATGTGTATATTGTTTTTTTATATTTCTCTGGTTTTCCTGGTTTGTTTGTTTTGGGGGTTTTGGGGGGGATGGTTAAACATAGAATCTTTTTTTTAAAAAAAAGGTTATCTTTGGCCAATGACTTTTTCAATTAGATATTTCTTTCATTTAACCATCTAAAGAAGTTTGTTTTCCATTGTTTTGTTCAGTCAACTTTCCTGAAAAACAGAGACTTCATCTCATCAATGAAGAACACATTTCATTATTCCTACAAATCTTTACAGCAAGCACAGACTTCTTCATAAGGACCAGATCTTTTCCACATCTTCTGTCAATCACATAAAGCTGAAATGTAAAGGACACTGACGCCTTCATTCAATTGTACTAACATGATGGTGTTATATACTACATCATTAGCTAGCTATGGTTTTCTGACCTGAATTCTCTTTGTCTTCCTAGGTATTTATTTGTTATCTCTTTTAATCTTGTGTATCTAAATTAACTTAGTGTTAATAGTCACCCACCGAATAACTATGCCAAGCAACTAGGAAAGAATGTTTATTTTATTTCCCCTTATAGGGGAAGAGTGGACTGGGAACAAAAGTGTATGGGCCAAAAGGCCTTAGGTTGTCATTCATCCACTTTCTTATTCCTCTCATGAAGCTATTTTTGAGTATAATATTTTTTTCAGTGCTTATGTGCTTGATTATGTCATTACTTTTCATGTCTTCCCCTGAGTTAAAAGCCTACTAGGAACCTGTATAAAATAGAATTTGAAAACTCAGAATAAGAACCACAGAACTCAGTATCTTATATCTAAATACTACGTAAATTATAATTGGAATCCACGTCTCAACTCACTAGGATACGTTTTTATAAAATGTTTCTCTGTATCTTGAATTAAAATTACTTGCCCAGAGGCAGAATTCCAGGGTTATAATGCATTTTGAGAAACTTTTTAAAAGGGGAGTTGAGAGCAAGAGGTTTATACTTACTTTATGGTTTTGATACTAGTATTTTAAAATACATCAGTGGTTCCCAAACCTGATTGTTCATTTGTGTTACTCTGTGGAGCTTTCGAAATACAGATTCCTGAGGCCTTAACCTCTGCGAAATTGTCTTTAGTCTAGAGTGAGGCCTGAGATTTCCGTATTTTTTAAAAGCTCTCCAAATGATTCTAATAGGTTTGGGCAGTCACTGCTTAATGTGACAGTGGTTTGAGAGTAGGCAACAAAATAAAAGTTTACCTGATATTTCTTTGGGTGGAGTTTACCAGATTTCACAGAACTTATTCAGGATACATGGAGGAATAAAGAAGATTGAGGCTACTGCTCATTATCATTGTCTTTCATACTTTTTAAGAGTTTGCGTTTCTAGCACTTGAAATAGTTGATCATATACACAGCTGAAGGACATATCCCTGAATGAGACCATTATATATATTAACTGTAAAATATTTCACTATTTTTTTATTTTATAAATCTTTGTAGAAATAAGCAATGAAATACTACTCTCATCTTTTGAAATGGGATTTTTCAAGGCAGTGTCCTTTTGGCATTAAGGTAGGGGGGAGTTAATATTCTCTCTGCCTTTTTCCACATGAATCAATATAAATCATGGACATTTAAAATACTCGATTTAATTTCTACATATTTACTATGCAGTATAGCCGTGAACAAGTAATGTAGATTTAGTTTTCTCATCTTCAAATGCCCTGATCACCCTACCTCACAGGGTTGTTGTGGGGATAAATAAAACTTTTATGGAAGCACTTTTCTTTGGTGATGTTTTATCAGCCACTGGAAACTATGATATCTCACAGCTTACGTTTGTATAGTGCTTCGTTTACAGGCGTGCAGTCTCTTCACGTTGCTTTCCCTTTGGGTGGGTGGCCTCTAAGGAGCAGAGTAGGCTGGACACGTGGGTGTATGTGGCTTAGTCCCTCTGCTGTTCACCTGAAGCTCAACAGCACTGAGAGCCAGCTATGCCCCAACGCAGACAGACAGCCTGTGGGGCTGGGGCGACTGAGCAGGAAGCAGGCTGGAAAGGGGGGGCAGTGCCCACAGGGAGCCACCCGTGAGCGCCACAGGCGCGCTTGGTGAGGCGATGCGGAGTGGAAAGCAGAGGTGGGCGCTGCGGAAATTAGAGCGCGGCTGTCAGACGGTTTGGGAGATCTGGTAAGTGACTGGGGTAGCAGGCTTATATAAATGATGCAAAGTTAGCATTCTCTCAGTGAGCCAGATGAACGAGAGCTCTTAGCAGCTCATATAATGAGCTTTAGTTATGTTTGACGTATGACAACCCTTGAAGGTGCCTTTGACCGGGCTTCCCGATGACGGTTGAAGTAATGTGAAAACACGGCTTTACTATGCCAGGCTCTGGGTGGCAGGAGAAGGCAAGCCTGACGCTGCTCTTGAGCTGGCAGCCCAGCAGTGGGGACGGACGTTGTTGAGAAAAGGGACGTGAAGCAAAAGACTCCCTTGGAGAGTGCTAGCCGCACAGTCTGCAGTCAGGCTTCGATTGGCTGAAGTATCCGTGCAACATGGGATGTTAAGCCAAGGGAATGCGTGCATCAGGTTTGTTTTAGAAAGATCACTGGCGATTGAGTAGGGAATAGATTGAATGGGTGACCAGTTAGGAGAAATACAGGTGTGGACCTAATTCTCCATGCAACCAATTTCCTTTCCCCGTGATAACAGATGGTTAAAATGTATTGGGTGCTAGCACCATGAATGGGTGACCTGAGCCCAGAGGTTGGTACAGCTCCAGGGGGAGTGTGGCTTGTCCAGGTTAATGACGAATAGAAAGGCACTCATAAAAAGATGTATAGGAGTTGAAAGGAGACCTGCTGCCATTGATTTCGTGTTATGGGAAGGCTCTTCAGGGAAGGAGGGTAAAAATGGAAAAAGTCATTAGTTTCTACCTCAAATCAGTGATTTTGGCATTTTATAAATTTTTTTACGGCGGGGCACACAGCATGTGTTGTCTTAGTTCCCTGGTCAGGGGTTGAGCCCAAGCCTCCTGCATTAGAAGCATGGAGTCTTAACCCCTGGGACCACCAGGGAAGTCCCTATATAAGAGGTTTGACTTGGTGCACTGATCTCTAGGCTCACTGTCATTCATTAACCTTATGAAACTAAGTTACAATCGGATGGCTCCTTGGTAAGGGTAGAACTAACGAGAATCCTAATGGCTAATACCAAGGCGACGGATGCGCTCATCTTCATCTCTACTGGGCATCTGCCAGAAGTCTGCAGGGCAACTTAGCCTTATTTCTGGGGACTGTGAAAATCTTGTTTTTTGGTCTCCTATCCCCTATGCTAAGTCGCTTTAGTCATGTCTGACTCTGTGCAGCCCCATAGACGGAAGCCCACCAGGCTCCCCCGTCACTGAGATTCTCCAGGCAAGAACACTGGAGTGGGGTGCCACTGCCTTCTCCAATGCATGAAAGTGAAAAATGAAAGTGAAGTCGCTCAGTCGTGTCCGACTCAGCGACCCCACGGACTGCAGCCCACCAGGCTCCTCCGTCCATGGGTTTTGAAGGCAAGAGCACTGCGGTGGGTGCCACTGCCTTCTCCAGTGCATGAAAGTGAAGTCGCTCAGTCGTGTCCCACTCTTAGCGACCCCACGGACTGCAGCCCACCAGGCTCCTTCGTCCATGGGATTTGAAGGCAAGAGCGAGCACTGGAGTGGGTGTCATCGCCTTCTCCACCTATCCCCTATATCTCACCTTATTTCTGTTAACATTGAAGAGACATTGTCTTAGAACATCTTTAAGCAAGTTAATAGAGATGTCTACATTACCACTTCAGAAATGGTGTTGCTTTCCTGAGTCTTCACCTTGGTGTATTTGATTAAATCTGCCACATTTTTAGCCAATTATTTATTATTTCCTGGTTCAGGTCATGCTACAGTGTTAGGCTGGCTAGTAATACAATACAAAAGCAGTTTTCTTTGGGACCCAGCTCTATTAATTTTCTTTCGAGGCTCTCCCCTCTCATGAAGAAATACAATGGCCTGATGGGTAGATTTTTGAGAAAAATGCCTAGAAATTTATTCATGCTGTCATTCCAGTTTATTAAGTGCCCACTATGTGCCAAACAGACTTTAGTATGGCAGACCTTAGCTTCTCAAGATTTCTCACCTGCAGATAAGACTACTAGGATGTATTTGTTAAAAATGTTAGCTGAGGCCAATAATGGAATTGACTGGACAGATACTGGAATACCTCATGGCGTTTAAGGAAGAGCTGGACGACTGGACCTCAAGGGAAGGCGAGGAAGTAAGGTGGCTTGGGAAATCATCACTTCAGCAGGAGGTCTTTCCTTCAGGCTGTTGTCATCTGCCACCAACTCCCAGGCCTAAGAGTCTTGAGTTCCAAATTCTAAAGTTCTAGGAAAGGATATTGCCGGGGTCCAGCCCCCGCAGGATCCAGGGGAACCTGAAGGAAAAATGGCATCGGCGGATGATTTAGAGAGAGATAAGGAAAGAATATTGTAGATAAGAAAATAGAGGAGAGAAAGAGGCTGGTATTCCTTGGTTTACATAGAAAGCCAATAAAACGAGACAAGAAGTTTGCCCTTTTCATGGAGGCAACAGGTGCCCTCCAGGTCTCCAGAGGGAGTGAAGATGCAGAAGGTCTTCCCGTTCAGGTCTCAGACATGTGGGCAGATAAGTGAATGCAGGGAGCCTCTATGCTCCAAGGGATCAGCCTGAAAAAGAGAGGGAGAGGGAGAAAGAAAGAGAGAAAAAAGAAAAACCAAGCTTCTTTGGTGAGCGAGGCCCATTATTTTTATTTTCAAAAGGGTCTTTTATACCTTTACTTGTACATAGAGGGAAATGAAAGATGCAAAGTCATACAGAGTCAGCCCAAACATTACATCTGTTTTGTCTTTATCGAAACCAGGATTTTTTCTGCAAATCTTTCCCATAGACAATGTTGTGTACATTATCTTCTGGCCTTGGAGGCCTGTGGACATTTTATGACCATCTTTTGATAAAGGCTGCTCAACCAGAAAACGTATTTTCCCTTGAAATGTTTTTTTTTTTTTTTCTTTTTACATTTCTAATCTATGACAGCCTCAGAAAGTATTAAACAAGTAACATTTCTCAGGGAGCAAAGGTGTAGTGAGTTACAAGAAAGAACCAATTAGCTCAAAAGTCTGATGTGGTTAATTTCAAGGCTACACTTGTTTTTCTTACTTTCCAACTATGTTAACTAATGCACTCCCAGGTGCACAGTGGATAAGGGATATGGGAACTTGGCAACAAGCACTGGCCCAATAATGAAATCCTACACAGGCACTACTCTAATACCTTTTAACTCTTTGAAAGGCTCTGTGTTTTAGGCTACCTGTGCCTCTCACAGTTGGGGAGCTGTAAACAATCACATGCTAGTTGTAAGTCTGGGGAAATCTGCCAAGCAAGCTAGAATGCTAACAGATGGGGTTTGAGCTGAGACACTCCTTTTTATGCAGTAGACTGTAAACTGGAGCTCCAAGTTAACTTTTTCCAGACAAAGATGGTTGGGGATAGCCCCCTGTTAATGTCAGAGGAGTTGGTGAAAGTTATGAAACAGTGAAACAGACAGATTCTGGTTTTGGGGGAGATGCTCGAGAAAGCCTAGGGAGGCCCTCGAGTCCTGAAGCCTTGCTTATCAGTTCTCTTCCACACGACCTTGTCACGGGTAGGCTCTCCCGTGGTGGCTCCTGGCAGTATATCTACCTCAAGACTTAAGAAGCTTAAGATCTCTCTCGCAGGTCTGTGGGCTGATTGGGCTCAACTGGCAGCTCCTGCCCGGGGTCTTCTGCAGCAGCTGTGCTCAGTCGTGTCTCTTTTGTGACCCCATGGGCTAGCCCGCCAGGCTCCTCTGTCCACGGGATTCTCCAGGCAAGAATACTGGAGTAGGTTGCCATTTCCTCCTCCAGGGGATCTGCTCGCCCCAGGGGTCGAAGCCTTGTCTCCCGCATCTCGGGCAGATTCTTTACCGTTGAGCCAGCAGGGAGGCCCAGGGCCTCCTGCGATCACATGCAAATGGTGGTGGCAGACTGGGAGTTCCCTGGTGAGTCCGTGGTGAGGACTGCAGGAGACAAGGCTTCTGCATCTCGGGCAGATTCTTTACCGTTGAGCCAGCAGGGAGGCCCAGGGCCTCCTGTGATCACATGCAAATGGTGGTGGCAGACTGGGAGTTCCCTGGTGAGTCCGTGGTGAGGACTCTGAGCTTCCCCTGGAAGAGTCTCCAGTTCAGTTCCTCATCAGGGAACTAACCCCCTACGAGCTGCGCGGCCAAAAAGATGGTGCTTGTGGGTGGAGGCGTTTGACAGCTCAACTAGGCTGGACATCCAGTATGGCTTCTCCGCTCCCATGTTTGACATCTCTGCTGAGATAATCTGAAACAGCCAGGTGCTGGCTGAGTATTTCTGTCCACGGGATTCTCCAGGCAAGAATACTGGAGTAGGTTGCCATTTCCTCCTCCAGGGGATCTGCTCGCCCCAGGGTTCGAAGCCTTGTCTCCTGCATCTCGGGCAGATTCTTTACCGTTGAGCCAGCAGGGAGGCCCAGGGTCTCCTGCGATCACATGCAAATGGTGGTGGCAGACTGGGAGTTCCCTGGTGAGTCCGTGGTGAGGACTCTGAGCTTCCCCTGGAGGAGTCTCCAGTTCAGTTCCTCATCAGGGAACTAACATCCTACAAGCTGCACGGCCAAAAAGATGGTGCTTGTGGGTGGAGTCGTTTGACAGCTCAACTAGGCTGGACATCCAGTATGGCTTCTCCGCTCCCATGTTTGACATCTCTGCTGAGATAATCTGAAACAGCCAGGTGCTGGCTGAGTATTTCTCTCTCCTTAAAACAGGTTCAGACCGCTCCAGTTCCAAATGTATGCTACGCATTTCTACTCGGATGCCTCAAAGGATTGTCCAGATCCGTGTGGCTCAAACTTATCCTCATTCCTTCATGTTGAGAACCACCATTCAGGAATTTTAAGAAACATTTATGGAGCATTTACTACATGCCAGGCACTGTGAGTACAGTAGCAAAGAACACGGACAAGATCCCTGTGCTCCAAACAGATATTAAATAGGGAAACAAAATCATTAGGAATTGTGACAAGTGCTGTGACAAAAGCAGAGTGACAAGATAAGGAACCGGGGAGGCCCCTTGCTGGAGAGAGGCCAGCGAAGACCTTTCTGCAAAGGTAACACAGCTTCGAAGGAGGAAGGAAAGCCAACTGTGGGGAAAGCATTGTAGGCAGAATACAGCAAGTACAATGCCCAAAAACAGGAAAAGGCTTAGCCTCAGAGGGCCAGCAGCAATGATGTTAGTGAGAGAGAATGGCCTAGGGGGCTTGGAGGGAGGCAAGAGTCAGACTGTGCAGAGCCTTGCAGGCCTTCATAAGGAGGTGAATTTAAACCCCAGGCAAACAGTGGCAAGAAACCACTAAAGGGATTTCAACAAGGAGGAAGGGGTATGATGTTTGATTTTTCAAATAAACTGCCTGGTATGTAGTGAATGGGCTGTGGAGAGGGAAGAGCAGAAGACGGAAAACCCACTGGAAGCAGATTATAGGAGAAGAAGCGTCTAGAGAAAGCTTGGGCTACAGTGGTAGCAAGAGACGTGGGGAGAGTTAAATGGGCTCAAGATTAATAGTGGAAGCAAATCGCAGACCTTGGTGATGGGCTGAATTTAAGACGTAAGTGGGTGAGGAATGCAAGGGTACCTCCCAGGTTTTTGACTTGAGCACCTCTAGGTGGGTGTCACTTCCACTCCAGTCTCCAAAGGCATCATCCTCTACTGATTCCTTCCTCTCCTCCTCCATATTCAGTCTGTCGCTGTGTTAATCGGGTTCATGCAGAGACAGAACCAACAGGATGTGTCTCTATGGAGAGAACGTTTTAAGAAACTGGCTCACAGGGAATTCCTGGCGGTGCAGTGGTTAGCACGCCCAGCTTTCACTGCTGAGGGCTCAGATCAATCCCTGGTCAGGAGAATTAAGATTGTGCAAATCGTGGGATGTGGCAAAAAAAAAAAAAAATCAGAGAGAAATTAGGTCATGTAATTGTGGGAGTTGGCAGGTCTCAACTCTGCACAGAAGGTCTACTGACTGGAGCCCCCAGGAAGAGCTGATGCTGCAAGAGTCCAAATGCAGTCTGCAGGCAGAATCGCTTTTTCCTCAGTGTTTCCTCAATGCCTTCAATTGATTGGATAAAACCCATCCACCTTATGGAGGGTAACCCGTTTTACTCAAAGTTTGTTGATTTAAAGGTTCAGTCAGCCCAGTCTGTCAGTCGTGTCCAATTCTTTGCGACCCCATGGACTGTAGCACGCCAGGCTTCCCTGTCCAGCACCAACTCCTGGAGCCTACTCAAACTCATGTCCATTGAGTCAGTGATGCCATCCAACCATCTCATTCTCTGACTTAAACGTAATTGCAAACAAAAAATACGTTCACAGCAATAATTAGATTAGTGTTTGATAAAAAACTGAGTATCTGGCCAAAGTGACACGTAAAATTAGTCATCACAGCCACTGAATCCTGTTGATTCTGACAGTTAACTACCTTTCAGATTGGTTCCTGCCTCTCAGTTGCCATTGTCTTACTTTAGGGTTGTGGTCTCAATTTTTAAAATACTTACTTATATGTTAGATACTGTGCCGAATGGTGGAGATACAACTGTGAATAAAAGATTGTGTCTTAGGACCTTACATTCTAGTCTTTGCCTTCTGTCTTGCCTCCTTCCAATCCCTCTTTATAAATGGAAAGCTGCCTAGCATTGCCTCTCACACTTTAACATAGTCATCTGGGACCAGGTCAGAGAGCTCTCAGGTGTTGCTGATCAAGAACAAACTTTGAGTAAGTGGACTGTAGAATATTTTTTGGAAGACTATTAAATGAAAAGATACACAGGAAATGGGGAACAACGGTTGCCACCACAAGAAAGCAGAATGGTTGATGATTGTATATACCTTTCTACAACTTGAATGTTGTACCAAGGAGATGTGACACATTCAAAACAAACTAGGAAACGGCAAAAACAAAACAAAACATATCTGAAACTGCACGCCTCTGAAAATCCTGCAGTGGAGCCCAAAGGCCAAAAGGAAGAGTGCAGCTTAGCCCATCTTCAGCTCAGTCACTCAGTGGTGTCTGACTCTTTGCAAACCCATGGACAGCAGCACGCCAGGCCTCCCTGTCCATCACCAACTTCCAGAGTTTACTCAAACTCACGTCCATTGAGTCAGTGATGCCATCCAACCATCTCATCTGTTGTCCCCTCTCCTCCTGCCTTCAATATTTCCCAGCATCAAGGTATTTTTCAATGAGTCAGTTCTTTCCATCTGGTGGTCAAAGTATCGGAGGAGCTTGAGCTTCAGTCCTTCAGTGAATATTCAGGACTGACTTCCTTTAGGATGCACTGGTTGGATCTCCTTGCTGTCCAAAGGACTCTCAGGAGTCTTCTCCAACACCACAGTTCAAAAGCATCAATTCTTCAGCCTTCAGTTTTCTTTATAGTCCCAACTCTCACATCCATACATGACTACTGGAAAAACCATAGCCTTGACTCGATGGACCTTTGTTGGCAAAATAACGCACGTGCTTTTTAATATGCTGTCTAGGTTGGTTTAACTTTTCTTCCAAGGAGTAAGCGTCTTTTAATGTAATGGCTTCAGTCACCACCCGCAATGATTTTGGAGCCAAAAAAAAAAAAAAAA
>SJYR01000104.1:137613-163939 GCA_006410655.1 Kobus ellipsiprymnus | reverse complement strand
TGTAGTCTTAATTTTTCTGGCTAATGGAAAATATGCTTAGGCTGTTTAGGTCGTGTATCTGGGGTCATTTTTGTGCCACACTTTGTGCTTTCTTTAGCTCAGTAGGAGTAAGTTCTCCCCAGAATGGGTGTTTACTGTGTATTTTTTGTTTTGAGTGGAATGACCATGGTTGTCAGGCAAGTTTTTGCTTGCTCAGAGTCTAGAGTTGAAATTTGTCACCTTGAATGGTAGTGAGCAGGTTTTCCCTGCTTTCTGAAACTAGAGCATTCCTATCAAAGTTTTCCTAAGCTGAAAGAGGCAATTACTTTAGGACATATCTTGCCAACAAATGTACACCGTAAAGCACAGATGCTCACAGACACAGTTCAAAGCTGTGGCAGCTTGGTGCTTAGATTCTGAGGACCTTGGTGGAGAATGAACTTGGCCTTGATGGTGCCACTCTTGCTGCTTCGGGTGCTCACTGCCACTGTAATAGCTCAGTGCAAAAACAGATGCTATTTGCACTTGTCATAAAATTGTAAATTGTCTTTGGATTTCACTTAGCGAACACGGGTGCTAAGGTACGTTGTTAAAAAAAAGGGAAGTGTCATAAAGTGATCTTTCAAAAAGTAAGGAATACATTAATACCAAATTTCTGAATTCTAATATTCTAATGCTAAACCTTTTGTAGCAGTTGTTAACAAGGTTTAGTTTTCCTGAGATTGAATAGTCACAGTCCTTAAAGAATACAGTATGGGAATTTTTGAAAAGTCCTTCGAAAGTAAGGTAGGTGGAAACAGTGAGTTCTTCAGTCTGTGTCAGCATCTAGTGTTTAGCCGTTAAGAGTATAGGCTTAATGTCGTTTGTAACGTCCTGAGAAATGAAAGGAAACTAAGGTCTCCTGTTATAGTAACTTGCTCCAGTAGGCTAATGTCTTTCAGTAGACATAGCATTTTGCTGCCCTTGACTTTTCAAATAGCTGGCAGGAGTGGATTTAGGTGAAGTCAGGATTGTTCATATTCACTGGTGGTGGGGCGGTAGAGGCTGTGCTTCTCGCCAGTTTAAAAGGTGAGAACCAGGGAGCATACTTTTCTCTCACAGTAGCTTTATTTCCCCTTTCTACCCTATCCTGATATCAATGGCAGAGGCAGTGGGAGGAACTGTTTGCTTGGCATGTATCTCTGGACTCCGTCCCCATTTCTGGAATGGTGTGTAGGCTGTGTTGGTCATTTTTTCTGCTTGCTGCGAGTACCCACCCACTGCAAGCAGGAACAATACAACTTTTCTCCATTTTACTAGACTCCCAGCATTTCACTAAAACAGACAGAAGCTAGATTTATTCAAAGGGTGTAGTTTGTTTTGAGAAAACTTCTGGCTGTAATTAAGCAGCTCACACATTTGCTTCTATAATGTTATTACAAAATGTCTTTAAAAGACCCTAGAGAACTGGATTAGTTGAAAACTGCATGCCTTATTTTGCCCATTCAGCTGTCTGTTAGGATCGTATCCCAGTTAATAGTTTAAATATACCAGAGTAAGGACATTTTTGAAGCATTGGAAACAGCACTTCTGAAGTAGAGGATTATATTTCAAAGACATGGAGATTGTTGCGAAGTTTCAGAAGGTAGGCATTTTGCTAGGAAATGGAAGGTGTATGTGTGTGCATGTGCGTGTCTCATGAAGAATTCTAAACATATGCAGAAGTGGAAAGAAAAGCTTAATAAACCCATGACCATCCTTCTATTTTCTATATTCTGTCTTACTGCTCTCCACCCAGCCAGATTATTTTGAAGAAAATATCAGTTGTATCATTTTAATACCCTGACAGTTTTTTAAAAACTAGTAAGGTTTTAGTTGGGAAGTGCGTTTGTTGCTGAAAAATATTTGCCTGATATATTTGCTGTCCTGGACCATTGAAAGTAAATAGGCCATTTGTTTAGTGTTCAGTGTCTTGCTCTTGATCTAGCTTAGCCAGGAATTTGAAGTAGAATTGATTGATGACACTTCCAAATAGGAGACAGGTTGGTATTGAGATGGAATTCAGCAGAGTGCTGAGCCATAGTAGTGTGTTAAAAACTTAATGAATTAAGTGAAGTAGAATTTATTGAGACAGTTACCCTGGCTTCCAGAGACAAGCAGAGTACTGAGGTGACGGAAGAACATTTGCGCTCATTTTAAAAGCTAACCTTTGCTGCCGGGTCCAGCCGTGGCAGGGGCTCACTGCAGAGTTCTGAGGGTTCTCAGCACAGAACTGGCACAGCTCACAGAATACCCAGCAAAGACTCTGTTGCTTCAAGAGATGATGCTTTCTCTAAACCAAACTATTGTGCTTAAGAAGAAAAGGAGGGCTGTGTGCATCGGTTCACGGGCTTCTGCTGTGGGCAGAAGAGTGTTCCTGTTCCCGTGAAGCCACTTCTGTTGGATGGTCTATAAATATATCTTGCTTAAGTTGGAAAGCACTTGCAGCCCTTAACGTGTTCTCTCATTGCACGTGACGTTCTGTAGTTATACATTATAAAATGACAGACTATCCAACTACTGGCTGCATTATTAGAAATAAAAAGAAGCCAGGGTTTAAATTTTTTCTGTTATGTTTTCAATTCTTAGTTGTATTTAGCTGGGAAGCAGGTTTTAAACTTGAAAAACACCCATCTTTTTTTAAGAGAAATGGCTCAGATGACGCTGGATGTTGATCTGTAGAACGTAAGTATAGATAAGCAGGTAGTTTATAAATAGCTCCTCTTCTGAGAAAGTTGGCCATTTTAGAAGAGCCTGGTTAATATTGGAGATATTAATACTTTAAATACTTGAAAATACTTTTGGAGATAAATTGGATATTGTATTGACTACCAGTGATAATTGGTTAAAAATTTAATTGGATATTGATAGGTAACTCTTGAACCAAAACCAACCGTTGATTTCAGCTGTTTCTCTAGGAACCCTTCTTGTATTTTATCTGAATTTATTGTCAGCATTTACAAAGTCTTGATGTTTATGGAAAATCGGGCAGTTTTAAACATTCTACTTTTATGCATTTACTTTTATAACTAAGGATGCAAAAACTGCCGTAAGTTCATGGGGAAAGCTACGTGGCCTTCTGCTTTGGGGATTACATTTGTTCGGAAATGTGACCAGTCTGGTTTTTCTGATGTCACTGTGCTCCCTTATCGGGGCGCTTATCCTCAGTATAGGAGTGACTTCTATAAAAAAGGAGCAGACTTTTTTTCGGCACTGTGGGGTGAAGGGTGCCTTTCATGGTCCGTTCCTGAACTGAGGAGCAGATGTCGTAGCTGTTTCCAGGACTTAGAGAGAGGAGCCACCGTTTCTGCTACTGGAATCTCTGTGCTGAAAGGCTAGGTGGCCTCATTACACTTGCGCTGAGGGGACAGTGTGACAGCCGTCTGGAATAAGGTTATTCTATAGGGAAGCCAGGGGCGGGGTAGAGGCGGGATGCAAAGTCAGGGTGGATGCGACCCTGGACCAGTGGTGGCCTGGGGGGGGGGGGGTGAGGTTTTACTGGTGCAGGGAGCTGAGGAACATCAGCACGGAGCAAAAATCCTACCATGTTGTGCTGTTGCCCTGTGCGGGAGTTGCTGGGACGGGCTGCTCATTCTCAGCCACGCCTCGCTCCTCTTGAGCTCCCGCTCCCAGAGGCTGCTAGACTCATTTGTTAAAATCAGTAGAAATCCATCACAGGCAATTTGAGACGAGTTTCTGACATAGTTGTAGCTGGGCATATCTTAGTATGCACTGTAACCCTTCTCTTTGATATGGGATTCCCTGCAATTCCAGGGGACTCCATTCCAGGACTAACTGAAAGAACACATTTTGATGTGGAGGGACCTAGTTCCCAGACATTTATACTTCAGGATTCAGATAAGAAATGATGTTTAATATGACACTTTAAAGAAATTTTGTCCTGTTCAAAATAGGTTCCTTCATTATTTTCCCATTCAGATTGTGTGGTAGTTATCTCTGGGCCTTCGTGTCCTTGTATGTAATGTGGGGATAACACTACCTTACTTGCAGGACTTTTGTGAGGGTTAACTGTGTGGCCATATGCAAAGTTCTTTGGGGGCTTTCCTGGCAGGACTCACTGCCACGGGCCCAGGTTCAGTCCCTGGTCAGGGAACTAAAATTTCACAAACTGTGCAGCATGGCCAAAGAATTTAAAAAAAAGTTAAACATAAAGCCCTTTGCAGCACTCGGTGCAGAGTAAGCGCTTAGTAGATGCGGCACTGTCGCCGCTGCTGTCATCGCCTCTGGCGTTAGGGAGTCGTGAACATCCCCGAGAAGTAAGCAGATACTGCTTTTATCTAAGAACCGTCTAAGTAGCAAACCACTCACAAACCCAGCTTTCTTATGTTCTATGAAGATTAAAGTGACAAAAAACTTATAGTAGTGGTCAGCTTTTAGTTTTAGCTCTCTGGTTCCTTTTGGACAGTGCTGTATTGATACAACCACTTAAGCAAATCGGCAGGGTGATAGGAACATTTGTCGTCTAATTTCTAACTCTTAGATGTTCACACAGTGACTAGCTGGTTTGCTTTCATGGTGTTTGTTAACTATGAACTATGGGTTAAATTGCAAAGGTAAAGTGATTATAAAAATACTTCTATTCAGAATTCTTCCCACTCCATGGCAGCCTTGATCAAGATTTTTTATTTCTTTGGATTTAGATTTTTATTAAGAATCAAGGCTTGGTTAGTTTACAGACACCTAGCCTGATTCAGATTTACGGCCTCTTGCATTACACAGCCAGACGCTTGCTGTCGCAGCTGCGGTGCCTTAGTCAGCCCTGCCCCTCCGGCGCGCCAGGGCCTCCTGCCTTGCCCGTCACCCTCTGGCTCAGCTTCAGACGATGACGTGTCCTCGGGTACTTGGTGGTGGGTGAGAGTGGTCAGGTTACCTGTAGGTTAGGGCCCTATTTAAACACAGGCAGGACTGTGTCTTTCTCTGTTAAACTTAACCCTTCTAAGTTCTGTGGACCCTTTAAACGTGGTTTGATGACTGGTTTATGTTTCACCCAGGGCCTGTGCTAGGCCTAGAAAAGAGCCACCTGAAAGCGCCCCGCCCGAGTTAGGGAGCTGGTTCCACGAGGCTGTGGGTCAGCTCTTGACTCTTCCATTGTACTGAGCTTAACTCTGTTTTGTTTATTTTTTTAGTTTAATTTTTTAAAATTGGGCTTAAATTTTTATACAGATTTAATTCATTAGCCAGGGTTATGTTGTATGGAATATTGCTTGAAATAATTAAAACCATTAGCCAGAATGTTGGATGCTTTTACATTTGGGAAAGTAAGTGTAAAGACAGCTCAATTTTTCTTTTAAAGCTACTGTGAATTATTTAAGAGAGGCCGTTAGTTTTGGCTTGGTGGTCTTGTGTTTTAATTGTTAATGGAGAAGCTTTTTTGTGGAGTTAGACAAGTTGATATAAAAGTTCATATGGAAAAACAAGTGTGCAAGAATGGCCAAGAAAACACTAAAAAACCTGAAAAGGGGGGATTAGCCCCAGCTTACATTAAAAACATACTACAAAGCCTCAAATTAAAACAGTATGTACTGGTACATGAAGAGACAGCAAACCAGTGGGATAGAATAGAAAGCAGAAATAGAGCAAGTGTCTAGGAAACTTAGTATATGGCAACTCACAGGGCAAAGATGGGCTTTCTCAAAAATTGAAATAGAGTTGACTTGCAGTATTTAGGTTTCAGGTGTATGGTATCAGTCACTTTTGTCGTGTCCGACTCTTTACGACCCCATGGACCGCAGCACGCCAGGATTCCTTGTTCATCACCAACTCCTGAAGCTTACTCAAACTCATGTCCATCTAGTCGGTGGTACCATCCAACCATCACATCCTCTGTCGTCCCCTTCTCCCGCCCTCAATCTTTCGCAGCATCAGGGTCTTTTCCAAGGAGTCAGTTCTTTGCATCAGGTGGCCAAAGTATTGGAGGAGCTTCAGATTCAATCCTTCCAGTGAATATTTAGGACTGATTTCCTTTAAGAATAACTGGTTGGATCTCCTTGCAGTCCAAGGGACTCTCGGGGGTCTCCAACACCATAGTTAAAAGCATCAATTCTTCGGGGCTCAGCTTTCTTTATGGTCCAACTCTCACATCCATACATGACCACTAGAAAAACCATAGCCTTGACTAGACAGACCTTTGTTGGGAAAATAATATTTCTGCTTTTTAATACGCTGTCTAGGTTGGTCATAGCTTTTCTTCCAAGGAGCAAGCGTCTTTTAATTTGATGGCTGCAGTCACCATCTACTGTGATTTTGGAGTGCAAGAATATAAAGTCTGTCACTGTTTCCATTGTTTCCTCATCTGTTTTCCATGAAGTGATGGGACTGGATGCCATGGTCTTAGTTTTTTGAATGTTGAGTTTTAAGCCAGCTTTTTCACTCTCCTCTTTGATTTTCATCAAGAAGCTCTTTCTCTTCACTTTCTGCCATAAGGGTGGTGTCATCTGCATATCTGAGGTTATTGATATTTCTCCCGGCAGTCTTGATTCCAGCTTGTGCTTCATCAAGTCCGGCATTTCTCGTGATGTGCTCTGCATAGAAGTTAAGTAAACAGGGTGACAGTATGCAGCCTTGATGTCCTCCTTTCCCGATTTGGAACCAGCATAGTGGTTCACAGTTTTTAAAGATGAGGCTCCATGTATAGTTACTATAGAGTATTTGAAAGGTGGACTTTTCAATAGCTGGTGCTTTGACAACTGGGTAACTATTTGGGAAAAGATAAAATTAGATCCGTATTTAGATCCATCATAGAAAAGAAAAAATTCCAAAGGATCAGAGATCTAAATGAAAAAACAATGGAAGCATACATCTTCTAGAAGAAAATTCCTTGCTTTGAGAAAAGACTTTCTAATTGACTTGGAATTCAGAGCAGTGAAAGAAAAGCTTAAATTTTGCTCTGTAAATGTGAGGGGCACATAGCGCCTCGTGGGGAGCACTGTAGGCGTTTCCATTCAGAGAGAAGGGCTTGGCCCCCGTTTCCCTGCCACTGCCCTTTCGTACAATACTAGAGGTTTTGCCAGTGCGGTTAGATAAGAGAAATAATTGGGGAGCCACACAAATTGGTGAAGAAGGAATCAAGCTGTCTTGTTTGCAGATGATACGGTAGTACACCTGGAAGCCCGCAGAGACTCAGTGCTGGAACTAACGTGCGTGAGCACTTAACGGGTCAGGCACCTGGGTTTCAAAGCGGCGCACTGTATCTGCATCTATCTGCCTGCTGATGCAGGAGATGCAGGAGACGTGAGTTTGATCCCTGGGTCGGGAAAATCTGGAGTAGGAAATGGCAACCCGCTCCAGTGTTCTTGATGGAAAATTCCATGGACAGAGGAGCCTAGTGGGCTGCAGTCCGTGGGGTCACAAAGAGTCGGACGTGGCTGAGCACAGCATACATGTATTTACGTTTATGTGGTAGCAGGACATAAAGTTAGCATAGAAAACCCTGTAGCTTTTGTAAAAATGGTAAAACCACCAGTCAGAGGACATAAAATGGGGAAAAAAATATTTCAGTGGCGAGACCTGCTGAAAGACACGCAGAATCTTCTGAGAGAAACTGTAAGATTCTGTGAAAGGTGCAGAGGTGGGCTCGAACAAGTGAGAAGATAACCCTTTTTCTTGGCTAGGGCAGTTCTCCCAAAATTATAAATACAATGTAACACCAAAAAAGAAAAAAAAAAACCTAGCAAACGTGTTTCTGTGGTGTCGGAATAATAAAGATCACGTGGGGAAGCGAGCACGTGAGAAGCACTAACGGAGCTTTCTTTTGTTTAGGATAACTGGGATGATGATGATGATGATGAAAAAAAAGAAGAAGAAGTGAAACCAGGTGATCCATTGGGTTTCCTCTGTTTTGGGGCTTAGATCTTACTCTGATGCTTATGTTAAGACAACTAACAAAATGCTGCAAAATTGGAAATTTTGGTTATTTTTAGAAACCAGACATCCTTCTGCTCCATTCTCTTCTCCCTGCATCTCTTCTCTCTCTCTCTCTAAAATGTGATCAGAGTAGAGGACGACGCATCAGAGTTGAATGGTTTAAGTCCTCCCTAAAGGACTGTGGGGAAATACGAAAGGAAGGGTTTGGATCTTGGGGGTTAGGTTAGAGAGGAGAAAAGAAGTCCCAGAACTTTTCTATTCTTATTTGCCAGGATATCACCATCTAAATTGGAGCTGGGAGAGATTTGATCTCTTGAAGTATATAAATATCATGTTTGTCTCATTCATAAGCTAGAAAATGTTTAACTATGATTAAAACATTTCTTTCAGAAGTAAAAATTTCAGAGAAGAAAAAAATAGCAGAGAAAATAAAAGAGAAAGAACGGCAGCAGAAGAAAAGGCAAGAGGAAGTTAAAAAGAGAGTAAGTCCTATGTATTCTCCATAACACAGAGCCTCACGTCGGTGGTGGCACGGTGTCTTAGCAAGCCGCAAATGCTGCCTGCGCGTGTAGAGAGCTTTGTGAAGGCCGTGAACGAGCACCATCAGATAAGGTGGTCCCAGACGGACTGAATTTGTGGTTGTTGCAAAAACCAAACCCAGAAGCTTATGTGTTAGAATGCCTTTTAGATTTTCGCAGACATTTGGAAGCACTCAGGATTGTCTTGTGACCGTAGTCAGGGATTTTTGTCAGTGTCTTGCAGTTCTCTCTAGCTGGTATACACTTTGAGTAAATATAAAAAGCATCCATTTCTCTGCCATGTACTATATAAATGTTGTTTTTGATTATTTGGAGCAAGATCAGAAATTTTGTGTTCATTCACTTTCTGAATAGAAAACACAGTTACATGATTCAGAAATCAAAATGGTATTAAAGAGGGGCTCCCAACTCATCACAGGTCTGTTCTGTTTCTTTCCCTTTATCCTATAAGTAAATACTGGTATATTTACCTATACACTGGTGTATTAAATACTGTATTTACTTAAATATTTACTTAAGTATTTACTGAAATATTGGTGTATTATGATGTCTCCAAGGTGACTTTATATATTTGTATTCAACTATATGGTCATATTCCACCCATTTTTAATTGTTTTCACCCTGGCTTTATTTAATAATGATGGAAATCTTACCATAGATCATAGCAAGCTTTCTTATTCTATTTTTAACCTAGCGAAACAACTCCACAGTGAAAGTGCCTAACCACTGGACCACCAGGGAATTCCCTTGACTTTTTATTAAGAGAAATTTCAAGAAAATAGCATAATGGGTCATATACAAATCATCTAAATTTACCAGTTGTTAATATTTTACCAACTTGCTTCATCTGTTCTTTTTATTTTTTTTGCTAAAATATAATCCAATAAATAACAAACATTACGCATTTTTCCTTTAAATACTTCAGTATGCATTTCTGAAAAAGCAAAGCTATTTCTCAGATAATTACGTTCCCTTTTTAAAACATCATCTATATTCAGTTTGTGTGCATTCTTTAATTGTCCCCAAATATCCTTGCATATGATTTGTTCGGGCAAGCAAGTTGCATTTCTTTGGTTGTTAATGTGCTCTAAGTCTCCTAGGATCTGTCTTTCTCCCTCAGACGACACTGGCTTGCTGAAGAGAGCCGGGCAGCATTGGTGGGCACCCAGCCTCTAGGCTTGTCCTACCGCTCCCTTGTAGTTTAGTGTCCTGTAACTTGGCAGTGACGTCTAGAGGTTTAATTGGAATTAGATTGAACATTTTTGGTTGGAATACTTCACATATAATGCTTCATGTTGTGTCAGTCACATCAGAAGTCACATAATGTCTTTACTGTTCTTAGTGATGCTAAAATTGATTACTGAGTTAAGCTGATGACAACCTGGTCCTTCTCTTGTAAAATTACAGGTTTCTTTCTGCTGGTAGTCCAGGTTCGGGGTTAGTCTTGGTGTCGCTGCTCACTGCCTGATTGCTTCTTTCGGCGTGGCGGAACGGTGACATTTCATTCTGTGACTTCCATTTTCTTATTGGCTGGCTTTTTCCCCCCTTTTTTCTCTTTGGTTACTTTGGATATGGTTTGTACTAGAAACCATAAAAGCTTAATTTGTTTAATTATTAATTTTCAGAGTAAGGAGGGGGTGTGGTAACTTTAAGTGGTGAAAAATGCAAGGATTTTGTGGGTTTGTCTTTTTGAGTAAATTTATGGACTTACAGGTCTTTATGAATTTCATTTAGATATAGGGATTATTTTTTTTATGCTTAAATTGCCCCAGCGCTGGGCAGTGGGTCCCTCTAAGTTGTTCCTGTCTTCCTCTGTTTCACGAAACCCTGCTAGTCTGTGAAAGGGCCCTTGTTCTCTAGTATAAGAAGCTCATCTGGTAAACCCTCTTAGGCCTGGAGTCAGCTACTGTGATTCCTTTTCAGTAGCAAATTATCATGGCCAACAATATGTGAGAATGTCTGTTTTCCCCCAGTCAGGGTCATTCTAGATGCTTTTTAGTAATCTTGTTTGTATATCTAAAAATACTTGCCTGCGTGTTTATATGTTCAGAACAAGGGATGGATTCTTAGAGCTCAAAGAAGTTGGTCTTTGAAATCTAGCATTATACTTATTTATTGTATCGTGATATTAGTCTCCAAGTAAAGAAACCTACGCTCGGTGCATTCCTTTTATCTCAGGTGAAGTATTGAGTTAGAACGTACTCAGTTTTGATGCAGGAAATAAGGGTGTTCAGTTCCATCAATACAGTTGAGATAGTTCCCTTTTTCTAGAAAATCTTCTCCATGAGAAATAAAATGTGACCTGCTTCAGAAGTGGCCTTTTGAATTAAAATCTTCAAACTGCACAGGTGTGGATATTAGTGAAGGGCACAATTCCCTTCACCTTTTTCCCACTTGATAAATATTACCAAAGGTATTTCCTCTTAGTAACATATTTGTTATAGAAACTTACGGCATATAGAAAGGATGTAAGTTAGACTATTAATTGTCCTCTCAAAGAAGTGGAATCAAAAGACCAGTAAGGGGGAAATGGTTTTCTCGTTCTTGGAAAAGGGTTTTGTGCGTCTGCATGATACTGCTGTGGATGTGCCGTACACTTCCACCTTCTACCGTGGGACGTTTCGATCATCTCTACATTTATTTGATATTATTATGAGTAATACCCCATTTGACCTCCTGTCGGTTAAACATCTGTGTGCATCTGTGGTTTCTTAAGAGGAATACCTCAAAATGGAATTATTTTATTAAAGCATATAATAATATTTTAAAGACTTGATAAATATTACCAGAGTTAACTCTAAAAAAGATTTTTCAGTATAGTTTTAGCCAGACTATACTCTAGAAAAGATTTTTCAGTACACAGTTTTTGCCAGAGTATAAGAAAGCTATTCAACTTGTCTGCAGTCTCAGTTCCTTAATTAAAAATCAGCATGAGATAAACCGAGTCGTCAGATCTCAACTCTGTGACATCACTGCCTGTGTTAGCCTTCTGTTGCCACGGGCAGGCTGCTCAATTTGTGACTCAGGTCTTTTTCCTGTAACATTAGGGTATCTAGAAGAATCACTGTAGAAACACAGTGAACACTAAGAATCTTCGCTATTGTTTGTCTAGAAAAAAAGTTACACAGTGCAGACATGTACTCTGCTCGTTATAACCAGCTGTTTTCAAACTTCTTTTTAGTTAGAAGAACCTGAAGAACCTAAAGTGCTAACACCAGAAGAGCAATTAGCAGATAAGCTGAGGCTTAAGAAATTACAGGAAGAGTCTGACCTTGAATTAGCAAAAGAAACTTTTGGTAAGTGGGGGTGTGGTAACAGTGTAGTATTGAAGTTGTGAGTGAATACTGTGGAGGCCTTTACTAGTTTGAAAATTCAGAAAACATCTTTTGTGAAGAACCATAATTTAGGTATGAGAAAGCAGTTCTTAATCTCTTTTGTTTGTATTTGAGGTTTCATTACTTAATGTAGAGTGAGATACATGCTCAGATTTTTGAATAATTTGAGTATTGTATAAAAGATGATTAAAGTAAGTTATTGAACCTAAATAAAATATACTGCTGATTTAAGAATATGTATCAGCCGGATGAAATTTGGGTGAAGTGTGAAGTCTGTAACTTTGTGAGATTGAAGCGTTTGACTGTAGGCGTGTCACTGTCTTAAGTCTGGTAGGGTTTAGGCAAGAGCGTGCTGGCCTTGGTGAGGCTGAGGCTGTGCCCCTTCTTGGCCTTCACTGTGCCCTGCCCTCAGAGGACTTCCATTCCCGAGCCCCGTGCCTGCAGCTGTGGTTAGTGTAGAAGATAAACGATATGTTCAATGTTCAGGATTCTGTAAATAGACAGTAAGTTTAGAGTTCCCGGGGAAGTTACATGGCACGGAGGATAAAGATTCAAAGTCAGAGAAATAGTTAAAAGTTTCATTTTATTTACTTGCTATCTCTGCTTATTGAGTACTTTTTCAGAGTAGAATATCCTGTTGAAACAGTTAAATAACCTTGAAATGAAACCTAGAAGGATCTAGTTATTTTGCTCTCTCCCCGTCCCTTCTTTAAAATGGACCAAGCAGGCTGGCTGTCGTGGCCGCCCCCTTCTCACTGGAGTGTGAGCTGGCTTCTCGGTGCGGCTTCAGCAGCCTTGGGAGTCGCTGTGGGCGCCCCTGTGCATGGGCGGGTGCTTGGCGTGTCTCCACCTCTCTCACCTCATTACAGAGGGCACGTGCCCATCATCCTGTCTTCATAGGGTGGTAAAAGCCACCCCTGTGTTTATTAAAGAGAAGGCTTTATGTGGCAATAAATTCTAAGATGGGACACCAGTTATAGATTAAAAGCAGAAACATGGATCATTTGCTTAATAGGATTTTAATGTTGTGCTTCTGATACTAAAATACTGAGTTGGTGTTAACAAGTAATTACTTGATTGTTGAGGAATAGGTGACGCTAGTGTTAAAAGAAACAGCCTGCCAGTGCACTAGATGCAAGGGACGCAGGTTTGATCCCTGGGTGGGGAAGGTCCCCGGGGGTAGGAAACGTCAGCCCACTCCAGTCTTCTTAGAAAATCCCGTGTCTGTGAGGCTGCCAAGAGTTGGATGCGACTGGGCACACATACAGAAGCATCATGTCTCAGCCTGGAATCCTCTTAAGCTAGACTGATTTTTCTGTTGGGATTTAACACACGGTTTACTGCTGCTTAGCTTCTGTAGTTAGCTGGATGCTTGACAGGAACCGTCTTCGTTTGCTTTTTCCCTCTCTCCCACCTTTGCTGTAGGCTGTTCTTGGACAAGCGCTTTTAGAGCTTCCCTTTTGTGCCAGGTGAAGCCTATGGTCCCCTTCTTAACACCCTGCTTTTAAATGCATGAAAAAATACAGAGGATTTTCCTTACAAAGGAAACCTGTTATCCTGGAATAGGTGTCAAAATACTGAAGTAGCCTGTGATACAGTAATTATGTACAGACCACTTGAATTCTGTCTGCAGAGTTCAGTCAACTCAGGCTGAGACCCTCTTTTTAGCATGAAATGATAGGGGTATTTAGATATGGTACTAAAATACTGGATTTAAGTACTTCTAAATTTAAAAAAGTCTTTCTGATAGTTTGTGTTTTTGTGTCCCCTTTCTCCTACAGGTGTTAATAATACAGTTTATGGAATAGATGCTATGAACCCATCCTCAAGAGATGACTTCACAGAGTTTGGAAAGTTACTAAAAGATAAAATCACACAATATGAAAAGTCACTATATTACGCCAATTTTTTGGAAGCCTTAGTTCGAGACATTTGTATTTCTTGTGAGTGATTCTCGTTTCTGACCCCTGTGGATGGATTTAAGTAGGGGATGTTATAATACACTGAAGATTTGCTTTTTAGCAGGTAGCTTAGGAATGATGTTCTGCAAATACACGTTAAACAGTCTCTTGAGGGTGCTTTCCCACAGAGCCATCTGTGCTTGTTGGCACACCACCTAATAAAAGACTAGTTTCTTATTTTATATTGAAGGGAGCTAAGGAAGTAACTTTTGGGGAAAATTATACAGAATTTACAACTGAGACCACAGATGAGTGTCTTTTCACTTTATAAATGAGGAAGCCAGCTGCAAGAGCTGCCACGCGTTCTCTGGGTCCATGGATTTCGTTTCATGCTTCCAGAAGAGTCATGCACTTCAGGGGCATGGGGGCTGACAACCAGTGGTGGTATAGCGCCACGGTATATGCTGTTTTTAAGGCCGAGGACGAAATTCTTCACAGTAATTTTAAGAGGATTTTCTTTGGGAAATGTTAATAAGTGGAAGGTTCTTCACCCCTGTGTTTATTAAAGAGAAGGCTTTATGTGGCAATAAATTCTAAGATGGGACACCAGTTATAGATTAAAAGCAGAAACATGGATCATTTGCTTAATAGGATTTTAATGTTGTGCTTCTGATACTAAAATACTGAGTTGGTGTTAACAAGTAATTACTTGATTGTTGAGGAATAGGTGACGCTAGTGTTAAAAGAAACAGCCTGCCAGTGCACTAGATGCAAGGGACGCAGGTTTGATCCCTGGGTGGGGAAGGTCCCTGGGGGTAGGAAACGTCAGCCCACTCCAGTCTTCTTAGAAAATCCCGTGTCTGTGAGGCTGCCAAGAGTTGGATGCGACTGGGCACACATACAGAAGCATCATGTCTCAGCCTGGAATCCTCTTAAGCTAGACTGATTTTTCTGTTGGGATTTAACACACGGTTTACTGCTGCTTAGCTTCTGTAGTTAGCTGGATGCTTGACAGGAACCGTCTTCGTTTGCTTTTTCCCTCTCTCCCACCTTTGCTGTAGGCTGTTCTTGGACAAGCGCTTTTAGAGCTTCCCTTTTGTGCCAGGTGAAGCCTATGGTCCCCTTCTTAACACCCTGCTTTTAACTGCATGAAAAAATACAGAGGATTTTCCTTACAAAGGAAACCTGTTATCCTGGAATAGGTGTCAAAATACTGAAGTAGCCTGTGATACAGTAATTATGTACAGACCACTTGAATTCTGTCTGCAGAGTTCAGTCAACTCAGGCTGAGACCCTCTTTTTAGCATGAAATGATAGGGGTATTTAGATATGGTACTAAAATACTGGATTTAAGTACTTCTAAATTTAAAAAAGTCTTTCTGATAGTTTGTGTTTTTGTGTCCCCTTTCTCCTACAGGTGTTAATAATACAGTTTATGGAATAGATGCTATGAACCCATCCTCAAGAGATGACTTCACAGAGTTTGGAAAGTTACTAAAAGATAAAATCACACAATATGAAAAGTCACTATATTACGCCAATTTTTTGGAAGCCTTAGTTCGAGACATTTGTATTTCTTGTGAGTGATTCTCGTTTCTGACCCCTGTGGATGGATTTAAGTAGGGGATGTTATAATACACTGAAGATTTGCTTTTTAGCAGGTAGCTTAGGAATGATGTTCTGCAAATACACGTTAAACAGTCTCTTGAGGGTGCTTTCCCACAGAGCCATCTGTGCTTGTTGGCACACCACCTAATAAAAGACTAGTTTCTTATTTTATATTGAAGGGAGCTAAGGAAGTAACTTTTGGGGAAAATTATACAGAATTTACAACTGAGACCACAGATGAGTGTCTTTTCACTTTATAAATGAGGAAGCCAGCTGCAAGAGCTGCCACGTGTTCTCTGGGTCCATGGATTTCGTTTCATGCTTCCAGAAGAGTCATGCACTTCAGGGGCATGGGGGCTGACAACCAGTGGTGGTATAGCGCCACGGTATTTGCTGTTTTTAAGGCCGAGGACGAAATTCTTCACAGTAATTTTAAGAGGATTTTCTTTGGGAAATGTTAATAAGTGGAAGGTTCTAAACATGGTCAGTGATATGCCCATAGTTATCATTTTATTTTGTACACACTATTTTTTCTGTTTCAGAGGTGCTAACCAAAATTGAACACTTTTTTTTGGTAGCTAAAAACGCGTGTCTGTTTCCAGCTTGATATTTTAATGGGGTGGAAGGACGTGTTGGCCAAGTTTACTTCCTGGTTAAGGCAGGCACGTAGACTTCTGAGATACCTACTATTTTCATTTTCATTCTTGTGCTAGAAAAGGGAGACCTCAAGGGTCGGGGAGTTGTTGTCTGTGGGTTTAAGGATAGGCCTTCCCCTATTGATTCAGATACTCCCCTCTGAAAACCAACGATGTGTAATTTCCATAAGGCATGGTTATTTTGTGTGTTTAGACTGGATGCGGGAGAATGGTAGGGAGCACTGTGAGCTGTAGATGTTTCTAGTGTCTGGTTCAACAGTGGTGTCTTGGCGATTGTAGGTCATTATAAAGTTTTGCTGCTGGGTTTGCCATTTTAAACAGTTCTGGTTTGTGAGCCTAGCCATAGACTTAAGATTTCCTATCATGTTAGGAGAAATTAACAGCCTTTTCAAAGTTACTGAAGTTAATGATGGACAAATTAGATTTCTCATGACACTGTGAAGAATGTGTATTTTACTTTCTTATTCTCTAAAATTCTTAAAAATTATTTTTTTTTAGTGGAAATTGATGACTTGAAAAAGATTACCAACTCATTGACTGTACTCTGCAGTGAAAAACAGAAGCAAGAAAAGGTAACAGAGCGAGCTGGGAGGGAAACGTGTGTCACACAAACACTGGGGTGTAGACATGGTGTTTCCACCAAGGCTAGTTAGAAGTCAGGAGCTCACCGATACCGCTTATGTTGGAAGCGAACAGGAGTGCGAGTGCCGTTGTCATCCTGTGTTTATAGATATGTTCATGTTTGTTTTTCTAAATTAATAATAGAAATTACCCTGGCTTCGTTCTGAAATCTGAGAGAACCCGGTTTTTCTGGAACCAGAGCTTTCTTTTTGACTCTGAGGGTTGCTGTACCAAATAAAGATGCCCGTAGTAGCTGAAGTCTTATGACTTAACTCTCTTTTATCTTCAGCAAAGCAAAGCCAAGAAGAAGAAGAAAGGTGTGGTTCCTGGAGGGGGATTGAAGGCCACCATGAAAGATGACCTGGCAGATTACGGCGGTTACGATGGCGGATACGCGCAGGACTACGAAGACTTCATGTGACGCTTTACCTTCTCCTGGTGTCTTCTTTCTGTTGCCCACAATCCCTTCAACATGTAGCACAACTTCCTTTCCTTTCAGTTCTGCCAAATGCTACAATCAGAAGTGCAGTATCTTTTGTGCTGGTTATTTAATCCCTTGACACTTAGGTGCTAATGTGCAGATGAGGGAACTTGGATCTTGTTGCCAAGGGGTTAAAATTGGGAACCTCTGTTGCTACTAAATCATAGTTTTAAAAAACAGACCTAATAATGTTGTCATTGTTGCTATCTGATTCCATAGCAGCAGTCACTAAATTGGAAACAAAGGTTGCAACGTGACAAAAAAATTGTGTAGTATTTACCAGCACCATTCAGTAATACAGCCTTAACCATACCTCCTTGAACTACTTCATAACTTGTCAAGAAAAGCGGTCTGCTGCAAGGGCATGTGGTGTCCACCTAGTATTAAAATTGCTTTGTCTTAAAATTGAGCGTGAGGATATTAAAAATACATTGTGACGAAGACTGCTAATCGCAGAGTGAAGATACGGAGGCTGCAAAGAACTAGCTTGATAAGTGAATGACCAAAACCCTCCAACTCTGAAGCTGAAGAAGGTAAACCTCTCCATCGTTGCATTAGAGTTGTGGCCTCTCCTGACTGCATAGACTGTCTCCTTTCCATTTATCGGACTGTTCTGACGGAGAGCTTCAGATGGTGGGCGGGGAACTCCTCACCTGTTTTATTTGCAAGACGTAAGTGTCTGAGAAACAGATCTTCCTTTGTTCTCCGGGGCTGCAGTGGAACAACTCGAACAGGGTTTTGGCATTTCCTTTCCTTTATAAAACATGCTCAGCAAACTGCACCGGTTAACTACAGTTTGGTAAATTGTTATGTTAACAATTATGACATCTGCAATGTTTTATAAAGCAACTAATTTAATAAAGTCACTATTGTGAGGACTTAAATTTTGTGTTACCTCCCAAGAGATATTTTTGGAGAGTACAGAACGAAGCTCTTGGGACTAGAGTTCTCTATATACTTACAAAGCTTCGTAAGTGCTTGATGAGTAGATGTAGTTTTAGAAGAAAAGTGATTTGCAAAGTCCTTAATAGTGCCACTCTAGAGCTGCAGTCTTTATTTATTTGGAGAAATTATTTGGTTGCTTAGATACTAAGGCCTAATTAAATACCTAGAAGTATTTATTTGGAGAAACTGAGCTTATAACTCAGGTGATGGCTGTATGCAGAGACTGACTGGGTGATCTTATTATATATATTCTGGTTATCAATTTAACCAACTATGTGGTTAGAGTCTTTTAAATTTCTCTTACATAGGAGTGGGAGCTTTAATCAGAGCTCTGTAGACCACCAAGTGCAGACAGGACCGTCCAGTGACTTGAGGAATTTACAGAANGTGATCTTCTCTATTATATATATTCTGGTTATCAATTTAACCAACTATGTGGTTAGAGTCTTTTAAATTTCTCTTACATAGGAGTGGGAGCTTTAATCAGAGCTCTGTAGACCACCAAGTGCAGACAGGACCGTCCAGTGACTTGAGGAATTTACAGAATGCGGTGACTGCAGCAATAATTACAGCCAATCAGGATGGCTTCCTTTAAGTGAAGCAGCCAAGGGCTAAGATTTCCTTAGCAGTAATAATGATACACAGTGAATTTAAAATCTATTTTATTATAGAGATCAGTTTCTAACATGGAAATGTATCATCTGTTCCTCAACTGTGTAAATAATATTAAATTCCTTTGAAATTGGAGTCTGCAGGCACAGCTATTCTTTACTAAATACTGTATCAGCTCCTACAGTAAAAGGATCCTGAGGAAGATGGAACTTTTTTTCTTAACACCAATATATAGATATTGGTATATATAGAAAATGATGGAGATGCATAATCATTTTCGAAAAGGAACTCCCTTGTGAAATTCCTCATTCTTTTGCCCACTATTCACAGAGGACTGGTATGGCTAGTCCTGGTGGTTTACAATCAGACATCAAAGATCTCCAGTTGTGTTTCTCTCGAGGCTGACCACAAACATCTGTTAAGTACCTCGTTTCAGCGCAAGAAAACAGGCACTTGAGAATTCCTGGCAGTAACCATCCTCGGGTGTCATCTGAACCCACCTAACCTGCCAGCATGTCCTTTAGACAGCAGCCGGTCTGAGGGTCCTTCAGAAGCACACTGACAACATCATAAAGTCTGTGTTCGTACGCCAGCCTGTAGTACAGGTAGACATCTTCACAATACGTGAGTAACTTCTTCAGGTTTTTCAGAACAAATTCTGTAGGCTGATGATGTTTACATCTAAACAGAAGCAAGCATGTACAGGTTTAAGACACTGCATCTTAAGTGGGGGCTATAAGCTCTGATACCACTACCTAGAGAAAAGAACGCGTTTGAGTCTAGGAAATCAGACTAGTGTTAGGGGACAGACAGTATAGCCCTCAATATCAGTGCTTGATAACAATGAAATTTCATTAAAAATGAGTATCTTAATGTTGGCCTTAATTTCCTGCTCCAAAGGGATCTTCTGATGTTTAGTGTCTTTGACACGTCAGGCCAGCTGAGTAGCTCTCCCTTTTTGGGTACAGAGCATCGTAAGCAAGCTATTCTCATTCCTCTGCATAAATCTGTTAAAAGATCTTATCCCTCTGGATATTCTTGACATCTCTTTGCCATCTACAGCCAAGGGGTTAGACATGTTTTACCTCATACTTAGCTATAAAATTCTTAAAACCCATGCCTGATATCAAAGCAGAGGCATTGTAATACTTACTTTATTGAAATCTCTTCAAATATACTGGGTCTTAATAACCTTTGCTGCTTAAATTCTTCCAAGTAATTAAAGTCTCCTTTAAGAATCACTTGTTGATACAGAATTTCAGCCCAGTCAGGAACAAACTCATAGGCCTCTGCCACAATGGAAGCCTGAAAGGGTGGAGGGGAGGAGGGGAAGGAGGACACCGTTAGAGGCACAGGATTCTAGAAGGCAGCTCGACACTGCGCGCCCAGCGAGTGTGGCTGCTGCCGACGACATTCAAGGCTGGCTGGCAGGGCTGGTGAGAAGTTTGGTATTACCCTTCCCCTGACACCCCATTCTAATCTTCACAATGAGTTAACTGCTGCTGATGAATGTTTCTCTCACTCAGCTCTGTTCAGTGAAAGGGCTGATTCCCTGATAACTATCCCTCCTTGTTAAAGGGCTGGAACCGGCCTCCCTGAAGCCCTGGCTTTTTATGCGATCCCGAAAGCGCACACATTCTGGAAACGCTGGGCTCAGAGGTGCTCACGGGACCACGAGCAGGGATGTTCCCCTGAACCTCAACTGTCGAAGTGCAAAGGCTTAACGGTGTGGAGAAAGGGGACGGCATGCTGCCTCGCTGGTCTCCAGCCTCTGCCCGGACGACGTGCCGGGGAGAAGCGCCACCGGGCAGAGGCAGCTGGGGGCCTCCGGCTGCAGAGGCAGGGCTGGCTGACCCGAGACCCCCAGGGAGGCCGCACAGCCTCTGGGCCCCGTGACGGGGGCGCCAGGGAGGCAAGGCCGGCGGTGCCGCGGGGGCTCCGTGCTCACCTGGTAGAACCGAGGCAGGGCTGTGATGCGGCCCATCAGCCCGTGGCGGCTCAGGTTGACGAGCATCGTGTTCTGGCCGGTGTTGGCACCACCGGGCAGAGGCAGCTGGGGGCCTCCGGCTGCAGAGGCAGGGCTGGCTGACCCGAGACCCCCAGGGAGGCCGCAGCCTCTGGGCCCCGTGACGGGGGCGCCAGGGAGGCAAGGCCGGCGGTGCCGCGGGGGCTCCGCGCTCACCTGGTAGAACCGAGGCAGGGCTGTGATGCGGCCCATCAGCCCGTGGCGGCTCAGGTTGACGAGCATCGTGTTCTGGCCGGTGTTCAGCAAGTGGATCTGCAGCGCCACCAGCCTGGTGAGCCGCTGGCAGCGCAGGGCCTGGCGCACGCAGGAGCCCTGAGGGGCAAGGGGGGAGGTCGGCACAGCCAAGAGCGGGTGACGTCGCCCCTGTGACCCCTCCAGCAGCGGAACAAAATCACTCCTGCAACACCAAGCCCCAAGGCCGGTCTGGCTCAGGCTCCTGCTTACCTTGGCGTAACTCTCTGCTGCGTCCACCATCAGAGTCAGGGCCTTCAGCAGCAGCTGCTTCAGTCGCTGCCCATCCTTGATGTGGTCCTCTGCAGGGAGTGGGGCGAATGTGCATGTGTCTGGCTCCCAGAGTGGGCTCCTCTGTCCCCACTCAGCAGCAGCGTGGGCTGCAGACAGCCCAGCTCGCGCCCACAGGGAGGCAGCCCTGTCTCACTCGGGTGAAGTGAGACTCGTGCACTCCCCCGCTCCACACACACCAGAGTGGGATTCACTGCCCTATCTGGTTCACTCCTCTCTGAAGCGTCCTGGCAGGCGTCCACAGCCTCAGCATACAGTGGTTCCTGACAGGTGACACCTCTGGACACACGGGCTACAAGAGGGGTAAATGCCTTCCGACGCCCCTTCCGCCTCCTTTCTGCCCCGCTGGGACCCCCTGGATGAATGTCAAGAAGCTGAGGTGGGTGTTAGTCTCCCGGTGTCTTGCCGCTCTTATCCCCGAGACCCTCCCCTGGCCAGCAGCACTGCCCTGGGGGTGCAGCTGTGGCCTCTGCTCACCCCAGGGCTGAGACTCGATCAGCTTCAGCTGGATGCAGGCGGCCGCCTCGTGGTTCTCGCCGATCTCCCGGCACATGCTGAAGCACAGCGCGATCAGGTTGTGCTTCTCGCTGTCCCCGGGGCGGCAGCGCTTGGTGTAGTCCAGCAGGGCCGTCTTCAGGGTGCCACTCTGCCCAGAAAAACAGGGTTACCAAGGCCTCAACCAGGCACTGCAGAGCAGGGAGGGCTTAGTCCTTCGCTTCTGAAAGTTCCTCAAAAACTCCCAAGGAAAAGAGGCACAAGTGAAGACGTGTTTATGCTATCCTGAATATAAGCAAACGGGCACATCCTCTCTGCTGGCTGTGAGTGTGAACCCTAAGACCTACCAGAGGAAAAGCCTTAACAACGTTGTGTACATGCATGAGCCTTCACAACTCCACTCTAAATTCTGTCCCTCAAGAAGCAAGCAGAGGAAAGTGCGAAGATGGATATAACAAGGAAATTTGATAGCAAACAATTAGAAATAATCCAGATGGCCAAAAAAAGGGCTGATGCCAGAGGAAAAGCCTTAACAACGTGTGTACATGCATGAGCCTTCACAACTCCACTCTAAACTCTGTCCCTCAAGAAGCAAGCAGAGGAAAGTGCGAAGATGGATATAACAAGGAAATTTGATAGCAAACAATTAGAAATAATCCAGATGGCCAAAAAAAGGGCTGATGTAGCCATTAAAACTAATGCTGACTTGAAAACAGAAAGGCAGGCTATTCCCTATCTGCACAGCATGACACGAGTTTGGTAAAAAATGTAAACGTACACATGTATACACGGACGTAATCATGCATGTGCATGTGCTTGTGGTACACGTGGAAACCGAGGGCCTGCGCCACACTGTCAGCAGCGACTATCTACAGCAGCTGGACGCAAGGCTTTCTCCGTGTTCTGTTTCCCAAGTGTGTGTTTTGTTTTTAATACGGAATACTTCACAAGTTTCTGTGTCACCCTTGTGCAGGGGTCATGCTAATCTCTACCATTCTAGTTTTTAGTGTTATGTGCTGCTGAAGTAAGCAAATGTCTTAAAATGCATTACTTTCATAATTAGAAACAAAGTTATTAAAAGAATGCTCCAATGCAGAAACAAAAATGCCTCAAAAACAATTTCATAAGTCCTGAAAGGTATCCCTTGCTCCTTTCCTTGTAACTGGACTGGTTTGTCCTGAAACCAGCCCGACACTGAGGAGAGTTTTTCTGCTTCTCTTAATGCTTCTTGTTAACTCAGAAAAGCAGGCTACTTCCTGCCTGCACAACATATAGAAAAATATGTCTCTTAATCCTGCTCAGCTGGCCCAAGGTCTCAGGTAACAAAGTGCACCTAGGTTTTAATTAATTTCTGTGGCCCTGCTACCCAGCATGCGGGGTCTTCGTTCCCTCATCGGGGGTCACGCCTGCACCCCCTGTACTGGCAGCAGTGTCCTAAGCCACTGCACGCCCCGGGACGCCCCACAGGAGGTGAAATGGGTGGAAACTAGTACAATCAGCCCGTGAAAGACTTGGAAACAGGCTCTCAGATGCATGCCTCGTGTCACACACACGCTTCAGACACACAGCTTGTCTAAGGACAGACGAGAACCAGAGGCCCAAGGCCTGGAGGGTCAGGGCCTTGCTTCCCAGCCTCCTTCCAGGTCACTGTAAGCAGCTCCACAGCTTTCTAGGCCCAGCGCTTGGCACCCACGTCTGAACAGCTCTTAGGAACACTTTTTCATGGTCCCGTGAAAACTCTCCACTCTGAGGGCCCAGGCAGGTCAATCCAGGGAGGGAGGGGTTTTGCCCCTGCCAAAGTAGGCCTTGGGACAGCAACCGAGGAGACTCCTCTTCTTCATTCTGCATCTATCAGCACATCTGTGACCTGGCTGAGCTCTGGAACCTCAAGCTACTGGTTTTGGTGTATGTCTGAGGGAGGTCCTTAGTTCTCATCTTCCATATCCCGGAAGTCCACCCTGGTTGGGATTATTCCTGAGAAAACCTGAGACTCCCGAGTGTCAGGAGAACAGCAGCTCTGAAACACGTGCACCTACAGGGTCCAGCTTCTTCCTCAGGAGCACCTCAAAGCAATGCTTTTCGTGCAGCAGGTCGAGTATGTACGTCATCTCACTGTACCTTCCGATGCCAGTGAGGAGACGCACCTGCAGAGAGAAGGCAGCCTGCATCAGCACTGCTTGGCGTTCTCTGAGCCAGACCCCCCTCCTCAACAGCTTGGCTCAGCACTTTCACATACCAGGCTCCAGCGGGGAGCAGGGTTAATGGCCAGGCTGCCGGGCTTCCCTCCTTTCCTCCTGCCTGTCTCCCCCGGTCCCGGCCCCAGGTACTCAACAGGGGCCTTCTCTGGAGAATTCAGACATGCTAGTCGCTGGCTGTCCCCTCCTCGGCTGTCGAAACGTGACTATCTGTGCTAAAGGACCACCCTCCTGGGCAGGCACCCTTCTGTCCCCACACTCCTAATTACAGCACCCAACGGCTTGCTCAGCCACTTGGGTCAATTTCGAGCCTACAGAATTTGCGGAAGTATGGGAAGTTTGAGGTGTCAGCTCCTTTCAATTCACATATAAGAGGCGGGTCTGAACCTTGTTTTGCGGGGAAAATGACTGCTGTCTTAGCCCTCTGGAAAAGCTAACAACCTGGGGTGAGTGCGTGCGACAGCCTGGAGCATGGCAGGGATCCTCTCTGATTTCTGTTCCTTCAGCGCTCTCTTGGATTCTGACAGAAACCAAAACCTGGAGCAGAGGGTTGAGCTGCCCAGCCAGCTGCCAAGCAGGCAGCGGTATCGAGACGGGCAGATGCCCTGAGAGACCTCAGCTGTGGGACGGCCTCCAGCCCACCTGCCTGTCACAGGCGGTCTCAGGATGGGGGCAAAGGTCAGCGGTGACTTACCACCAGCCCGTACTCCTCACTGGGGGCCAAGTGGTTGTCAGTGAGCAGCCGGGCGGCCTGCAGGACGCGCATGATGCCCTCCATGTGGCATGTCAGCGTGAAGCACTGGTGAGCCAGGATCAGCAGCTCTGTGGCTGGGTGGGGTGGGCACGCGTTAAGACAGGGCTGTCCACCCTGGCTACCCGGTGCCTCGCTCTGCGCCTGGCCGGAGGGCGATGGGGCCTTGTGGGGCAGGCTCTCACCGGTCCCTGAGACCCCTGGCCGCACCAGTGCTAGCTCTGGGACAGCCGTGACGAAGTCAGCTTTCTCTCAGTGACGGCACAGGGCCGACTCTCCTCTAAGACAGCCCACACGCAGAGACAGCAGTTCCCAAAGGCCACAACGGTGAGGACAAGGACCCCCAGCTCTCTGAAGACGGAGAAGCCTCCCGCAGGCAGACGTCGGAGTGCCTGCCAGCGCGAGTCTGAGGGCGTTCTCCGCAGCTCAGTGGGGCGTCAGGGCCTATTCGAGTGCTGATGCTTGGTCCTTCTATGGACTTTTCCGATTAAGATTTGATGACACAAATTTAAAACTACTCCACACAATCACTATGGGCACAATTAACAGGGAAAGAGAAGAGTTATCCGTGGTGCTGGAAGCCAGAAGAGGGGTTCCCAGCCTTGACACACACCGTGCTGAGTGTGCACGGGGCCCTCCCCAGACCCGCTCACTCCTAGTTCTTCTGGCCCTGGTTTGCACATTTCCTCTCCAAACCCTTCCTGACGCCACTGGTCGTCTTACTGTGTGCAACACCCCTAGTCTGCGAGCTCCAGGGCTGCTGTTTAACTTGTCCACCACAGCCCTGGTTTTTAGTGTGACCGGCACACAGCCAGTACTCAGTAGATATTCCTGAGCTGGACTGACAGGAGCTGCAGCATCTGTACTTGCTTTCTGGCTGTCCGTACGGCTTGCAGGACCTTAGTTCCCTGACTGACCCCGGGCCTACGGCCGTGAAAGCAAATTCACTGGTCCTCCAGGGAATTCCCAGGTTATTTTAAAAATAAAAATATTCAACCTCTTAAAATCTCACGTGTTCACTAAACATCAGTAAGACACCCCCCCTCCCCTTTTTTTTTTTTTGCATCTATCAGATTTGCAGAGTATAATGTTCCCTGGTGGCTCAAACATAAAGAATCTGCCTAAGATACAGGAGACCTAGGTTCCATCCCTGGGTTGGGAAGATCCCCTGCAGGAGGAATGGCAACCCACTCCAGTGTTCTTGCCTGGAGAACCCTGTGGACAGAGGAGCCTGGGGGGCTGCAGTCCATGCGCTCGTCAACTGTCGAACATGACTGAGTGACTAACCGCTCCCCTTTCAGTGCATCCCAGGAAAGGATACTCTCACACACTGCCTAAGAGGGAGAAGCGAATTCTTCTTCTCTGAAGTAAATTTGGCAATATATATATTTTATATTTTATGTACAGACATTACTTTGCCAACAAAGGTCTATCTAGTCAAAGCTATCGTTTTTCCAGTAGTTGTGTATGGGTGTGAGAGCTGGATTATAAAGAAAGCTGCTGCTGCTAGGTCGCTTCAGTCGTGTCCGACTCTGTGTGACCCCACCGACGGCAGCCCACCAGGCTCCCCCGTCCCTGGGATTCTCCAGGCAAGAACACTGGAGTGGGTTGCCATTTCCTTCTCCAGTGCATGAAAGTGAAAAGTGAAAGTGAAGTCACTCAGTCGTGCCCGACTCTTAGCGACCCCATGGACTGCAGCCCACCAGGCTCCTCCGTTCATGGGATTTTTCAGGCAAGAGTACTGGAGTGGGCTGCCAT
>SJYR01000104.1:123013-137322 GCA_006410655.1 Kobus ellipsiprymnus | reverse complement strand
GATGCTGGGAGGGATTGGGGGCAGGAGGAGAAGGGGACAACAGAGGATGAGATGGTTGGACGGCATCACTGACTTGATGGACATGAGTTTCAGTAACTCCGGGAGTTGATGACGGACAGGGAGGCCTGGCGTGCTGCAGTCCATGGGGTTGCAAAGAGCTGGACATGATTGAGCAACTGAACTGAAAGCTTTAAAAATGGGCATACTCCTGAATCAGGAATTTTTCTTATAGAAGTAATCATGGATGTGCACACAGACTGTCTGTGAGCATGTCTGTCAGTGTTTAAAGCAGCAGAAGCTACTATCAGCAATCTGCAGGTCCTGTAATAGGGTATACTTTTTAAATTACACGTAAAAGAAATATTGTGTAACTGTTAAAAAATTATGCAGAACAGTCAGTGTCATGGAAAGATATTCATGATTATAAGTAGTATCCACAGTATAATGCCATTAAAAAAAAATGGACATCTATGGACTTGCACGGAAGAAGATGAGAGGGGCACATACTACTGAATGAGTCCAACAATGCGACAATCGGCAGGTGAAACCAGTGTTCCGACGCCAGCTACGTCACATGTGAGTTATAAATTAGTCAGCTTCTCTAGAGTTTCAGTTTCCTTCTTGTAAAATGGGGACAATAACAGCCATTTTGCAGGGTTATGTAAGAATGAAATAGGCTAAATATACAAAATGGGAAAAGGGTTTTGCTGTGATTTTAAATTCTGGGCTGCATTTCCGTATAGATTTTCTAACTGTTCTTCAGTGGACTTAGGGCTTTCTACTAAGAACTTATAAACAGTCGCGGAGGAGGAGGGATCCAGACAAGGAACAAGGGTCCAAACAGAAGACTTCTCAGTGACCTGCTCGGGCCCAAAACATGTAAGAAGATGGCCAGCAACTTACTGCAAGACAGCTCCCCGTGGGGAACAGAGGGAATCTTCTCCAGCAACTTCATGCCCACCAAGGTGCGGTCTTGACACAAAGCGGTCAGCTGAAGAAATAGCTGGCTTTCCTCTGCTGGGCTGATCACTGGCCTCTGTCCTGTACAGAAAGAAGTGGAGAAAGGTGCCAGTCTTACCGTGAGGGAGACCAGAGGCAGACCGGAGCCCCAGGGCAGGGGGCCACACCGAGGGAGCTGCCCGGGCGGCCGTCCTCCGGCGCTGCAGGCGAGGTGCCCTCGCACAGGACAGCAGGGGCTCCTCAGCTCAGAGAAAGGCACCGTCACGCTAAATACCACCCTGAAGTGGTAAACAGGTGGGGAAAGTAATGCAGGCCCCTGGTGTCCAGTGGTTAAGAAGCCACCGCACACTGCAGCAGACGCCGGCCTGACCCCTGGTCCTGGGAGACCCCACGCGCCACGGGCAGCCAAGCCTGTGTACGCGCCACAGCTGCCGAGTCACGAGCTCCAGCTACGGAGCCCACGCACCCAGAGCCCACGTTCCGCAACCAGAGAAAAGCCACCACAAAGAGAAGCCCGTGCTCCCCAACTAGAGGAGACCTCGCGCTCTGCAGCTAGACAAAGCCCGCAGGCAGCAATGCAGACCCAACACGGCCAGAGATAAGCAAGTAAACAAACATTTTCAAAGGAGGAAATAAGTGCAGTGTGTTCTCTTTCAAGTGCAAGCTGGCGCCTGGCCGGGCGGCGTACAGGATGCACGTGGACATAAACTGCACTCCTGTGTGGGGGCTGGCGCCTGGCCGGGCAGCGTACAGGGTGCACGTGGACATAAGCCGCACTCCTGTGCGGGGGCTGGCGCCTGGCCGGGCGGGCCGGGCCGCGAGCGGGGCACCTGCTCCCTCCGGCGGCGTCTGCAGCTCCCGGGCCACCGCTTCAGCCACAAGCGCGGCCACTGTGTCCGGCCTGAGGCCCTGGGCGCTGATGAAGGCTTGAGCTCGCTTGCATCGACTAGGCCGCCGAGAGGCCAAGATGGCACGGAGCACGGCCTCACCATCCTGGGCAGCGACGTCTGCGTAGGAACAGCCCAGCTCCTGAGAGGGAGGCAACCCACGCCGTCATGAGGGGCCAGCGGAAGCCGGCAGAACACCACCCTTCCCGGAATCCGACGTGGACGGATGCCGTGGTTTGCTCAGCTTCAACATCCCTCACCCTGAGCAGGAAGCTCACAAGAAGGAAACCTGTTTTTCGAGTCCCCTCCATCACTTTGCTAATGAGCTGAATCCAAGCAAGAGAAAGGTTTGTCCTCAGAAATCATCAGGTGACTTACCCTCTCTCACTGAACACAGAGCTTTTCACGTGTCATGAGACCTAAATATAAGGCAGAGCCCCTCTTCACTGTCCCCATGGCAGCAGGAAATGCTAATCTCTGAAGGCGTCTCTGCGCTCTGTCCAAGGCAGGGCTCTCAGCCTCGCCTAGCTCTCCGCGCTCTCCCGCTGCGTTTAGAGTGAAATCTCCTTCTCCCTCCGTCGGCACAAAGCCCTAACAGTTGCTGGCTGCTTTGGCTCCTGTCTTTACATTCAAGTTTATTTTAAAAACTTGAAATTTCGGGCTCTGTCCCACATGGCGAGCTCCCCTCTATGGTTCAGGGGGTGGATTTACAGGGGCCAACACACCGACAAGAGCTCTTCCTCCAGGTCGGGGTCATCACTGACGAGCTGACTGGGCATCGTCCCAACTGCCCCCGGGCCCCCCGAGGCAGCTCCCCGTGGAGGTTCCCCTGGCGCGCACCTTGGCAAGCTCATAGAGACAGAGGACCTGCCGGCAGCAGTTCTTCCCGTGGAGGCACTTGCTTGTCAGAGTTTCCAGGTTCATCATCAGTTCGTCCGCGGGGGGCAGCATCACAAACGACCGACTGTCCAGACTGGAAGCTGGAAGCAAACAGAGGTCTGCGGGGGGCTTTCAAGGCCTCTCCTTGGCCCCACGACTCTGCCTCTCTGCTCACAGCTTCCTTCACTGCACCTTTTTGACTCCCCTGGGTCTGGGACCACTTCTAACAGGGCTCACACCCCACTTACCCTTCTGTAACTGCCTTCTTCCAGGAAATCCCAGCCCAGGATACTTTGAAGGTCTCAGAGGCTAAAAAAGACTCAAAGCCACCTAACACACCTACTAGAGACCATCAAAGACGCCCGCCAGACTCTCCCCCACACACACTCCCTCCCAGCTTCCCCTTCCATCAAGTCATCTCAGGTCCGCCCAACTGCATCTCGGAACATCTCTGTGGTCACCGCCTGGTGTCCAGCCTGCACCCCGTGCATCTAAGAGGCTGTCCCTGTCCCCTGCTGCCAGTCTCCCTGCTCCCCCAGTTCAGCCTCGCAAACCTGGTGCCCTCTGCATTATAAAATACAGATCAAAAAAAAATCAAGGCTCCTCTGGATAGATATCTTAAAGGCATAGTAAAAGTAAAAGCCATTCCTGGTTTCTCTTTAAAATAAAAATAATTTTAAAAAAGCTCTTAGCCTACAATAAAACTTCAATTTAATAAAGGGTTTCCTATTAGGGGAAAAAAGTAGGAAAGAATATTTACATGACACTGCTCCTGATAGCAGAAACAAAACTGAAAAATTTTAAGTGTGTATCAGTGAATCAACGTTAAAAAGTCATACGCATTCACACAGGACTCTGCAGCCAGTAGAAGAACGAGGCTCATCTCTGTACCGACAGCGTGTCCATGCATGCCTGCAAGCCCACACACAGAGAACGATGTACGCCGCGCGAGTTCGAGAGGTCACCCTGGGGAGGTCGGTGGGGGTGGTGCTGAGCGGGTGGATAACTCTTACTTTCGTACTTTGCGCACTTCTGTATTGCGTGATTTGTTACATTAAGGACATAATCCTTTTGTATTTAAGATACGACTTTTAAAAAAATATACTTTCAACACAAAAAGATAAAAAGCAACTCAGGCCACGTTACTCCTCTGCTTAAAATCCTTCATTAGGGTTTCCATTTCTAGGTCTCTCCCACTGAACTCAACATAAAACCTAGATCCAGGGCGTGGAGCACTCTGTGAAGACTCTGGCAAGGAAACAGTAGCAGGTGGGCTGAAGATAACCTGTACTTCCACTGTCTCCCTGCTAATAACCTCCAGACTGAATGCAGTGCTGCCCGAAACCCAAACCCATCACTGCGGCTCACAGAGGAGAGTGCTTCAGGAGACGTCTTCGAGAACAGGCTCAAGGAGTGGAAAGGGAACTCCCAGGAGCGCCCAGTATCTGGTCTCTGCTCTTAAGCAACCCCTTAGCTGTGGTGGGCAGGCTGCAGCGGCAGCTGGCAAGAGCCGACATTCAGAGAGGGACCTTCTTTTCGGAACAGAGGTGCTCTGGTCCCAAGCAGGCAGAGCGAGTCCCTGCTTTTTTCTGCATTATCCTGTTGGCTGGCCCAAGAGGCAGTCTGTCAGGAAAGTGTATGATACAACGGGGTAACTGCTAACTCCAGCTTTGGCCAGAAGACTGAAAAGGGAAGCCTCAGGCAACCAGAAAGTGCCCGGGAGAGAGATTTAGGGAAGCAACCCAATAAAGCTGTTCCTAAACACTAGGCTTATCCATTCCTGGGCTCTTCGGTATGGAGCTGGTCCTGATCAACAATCGAAGACTCCGAGGAGCGAGTCGACAGGCAGATCGCCGCTCAGGCCACAGGCTGAGCCCAGGACGGCACACACAGGATGGGCTGAACGGCAGCACAAAGAAACGGAGAATGGCCGTTAGAACCACAGCCCACACAAAGCGGGTGGGCACTTGTAGTCTGAACCTAACCAGGTCAATTGGCTGCTACAAATATATCAACATTCTTCATAGGATTTAAACAAGATCCAACATCTCATAACATACCACTCAAAATGTCCAAGATACAACGCAGAATTATTCAGCATACAAAAATACAGGACAAGCTCAACTCATGTAAGAAAAGAAATGCTGAAACTCAGCACTAAAATGCCGTGACTGTTGAAATTACCTGAAAGACTGTAAAACCACTCCTACAAATGTTCCAACAAGCAGCTACGAATGCTCACAACTTAAACAGAAAAATACAGTCTTAGCAAAGAAATAGATGGTATAAGGAATAAAAAGGAAGTTTTAGAACTGAAATTTAAAAATCACAGAAATAAAAGCTAACAGAATAGAAATGCCAGACTCAGTGAAAATGAAGACAGACGAATAGAGAAAGAAAAATTGAAAAAGCTGAACAAAGCCTCAGGGACTTTTGAGACAATAACACTCTAAGGTTCGTGTCACTGGAGCCCCAGGAGAGCAGTATGGTTATGGTGCTGAAAAAAACTGTTTAAAAACGATGTCTGAAAACTCCCTAAATCTGATAAACCTACATGCTTAGGAAGCTCAACCAGCATAACCCACACCACCCGCTGGCCAAAAACCAAACTGCTGAAAACACAGGAAAAAAAAAATCTTGAGAGCAACAAGAGAAAAATGCATCTACAGGGGAACAACAATTCAAATGACTGCAGATTATTCATCAAATACCATGTGGGTCAAAAAGGAAGTGGCGGAACATTTTTAAGTGTGGAAAGAAAAGAATAAACGTTCTATATCCAGCAAAAAATCAGCCTTCAGGAATTGAAGGAGTAATAGAGACATTCTCAGATGAACAAAAAACTGAGGAAGTAAAAAACTGAAACAGTCCGCCTCTAACAGACGACTCTAAAAAAATTGCTAAAGGAAGCCCTTCACACAGATGGAAAAAGGGACGGGAAGGGAACTCAGACACCAGAAGCGAAGGAAGAGCAACAGAAACTGTAAATATCGGCACTTCCCTGGCAGCCCAGCAGTTGAGACTCTGCGCTTCCAGTGCAGAAGGGCACGAGTTCAATCCCTGGTCAGGAAACTAAGCTCCCATATGCCATGCGGTATGGCCAAAAGATTAAGAAGAAGGAAAAAAAAAGACTAAATATCTGAGTAAATATACTGATAATAAACTCTCAAGTTTGTTAAAACATATTTTTCAGTTGAAAGCAAAACATTTAGCACTGTTTCATGAAATTCTCAACGTATGTAGGAGTGGCAGAATCAGGCAACTTGGACATAAAGTGAGAGAAGTGACTTGACCCACAAGGTTTCTACCCTTCAGCTGAGGCGAGAAAACATGATTTTAAGTAGACTGTGAAAAGTTACATGTGTTTGACGCAATCCTTAAAGCAACCTATTAAGAAAAAAACGCTGCAAAGCTATATAGTCAAAATCCCAAATTAAAATGGAAGACTAAAAACTGTTAAAATAACCCAAAGGCAAGAAAAGGTTTCCTCAAAACACACAAACTACCAAAACCCAACCAAGATAAAAAAATAATAATAATAACCTGATTAGTCACATAACTATGAAATAAATTATAGTTTAAAATCTTCCAAAACAAAAATCTCCAGATTTAGATGGTTTTACTGCTAAATTCTATTGAACATTTGAAGAAGAAATAACACCAATTCCACACAAAATTTTCCAGAAAACAGAAGAGGAGAGAAACTTTCCAACTCATGAAACTGGCATTACTCTGATACAAAAACCAAAAACTCTTTTGTACAAAGAGTACAGATCAATATTCTTCATGCACATAAATGTAAACATTCTAAACAAAATAAGTTGATTCCAGTAATATATCAAAAAGAATAATGTACTATAACCAAGTGAGGTTTTTCCTAGGAATACAAAAAGCTGGTTCAGTATTTTAAAAAATCAATTAATGTAATCTACTGTATTACTGGGGCTTCCCAGGTGGTGCCAGTGATAAAGAATCTGCCTGCCAGTGCAGGAGGTGTGAGACATGGTTTCAATCCCTGGGTCAGGAAGATCCCCTGGAGGACAACACAGCAACCCACCCCAGTATTCTTGCCTGAAGAATCCCCGTGGACAGAGGAGCCTGGTGAGCTGCAGTCCCTACGGCTGCAAAGAGTCGGATACGACTCAAGTGACTTATCACACACACACGCACTGTACTACTAGTCTAGAGAAGAGGAAAACACAATCATATCCGTGGATGAAGAAAAAAGAGACGCAATTCAACAATGATTCATGATAAAAACTCTCAGCAACTTAGGAATAGAACTTCCTCAACATGACAAAGGTATCTTCAAAAATCCTAACCTAATACTTAATGATGAAGCTAAATGCCTCCTCCCTAGGACCAGTAACAAGGCGAGGATGGAAGTCGTCATTAGTACAATAATCAAGAATAATTAAAAAGGTGAAGAGACTGGAGAGAAGGAGAGAGAACCGCCTCTACCTGAAGGTATGACTGTCTTCACAGAAGATCCCAAGGAATCTACAGGAAAACTCTTAGGATAAGTGAGTCTAGCAAGATCAAAGAACTTAAGCTTAATGTAAAAAATCAACCCTGATTCTAAATGTGATCAGGTATAACTGGAAACGTGATTATTTACACAGAGGAAATTTCAGTGAATTAACCGTAATCAGATTCCCTCTGATCTTGCTACACAGCTGGTTAAAAATACAGGGGTTTCTACCTCACTGAGTAGTTAATTACCTAGCTTGTGGATTACCCTTAGTGTAACTGGTGTGTCAAAAGTCTTTCTACCTGGAGAGAACGCCTCCCAGGGAGGCGGCAGCGTGACCGTCACTTACTGCTCTGGACTTTCCTTAGGGGGCCGCCAGCTCCCTCTTCTTCCTCGGGAAGCTCAGCACTTCCTAAGAGCGCGAGGATCTCCGGGTGCAGGTCGTCCACACTAGCCTCCCCTGAAGCCAGCGCCCTGCAGTGCAGCACCAAGGCGACGTCTTGGTGATAGAAACGAAAATACCGGCACACTCGGCTTGCTTCGTGCACACAGCCGTCATCCAGCAGGCGCCCGATCAAACAGTTTAGGGACGCCTGCTCCTTCCAGTTCAGTTCACTGTCGCAAACGTCTCTGGATGGAAGGCCAGTGAGTTCTAAGTATTTTGATGTTTTCAGAACAGCCAAGTTAGAGAACGAAAACTCACTGGCTAAGCCATCAAAGGAAAGGTCACCTCCAGCTGAGGCCTGCTGAGGCGCCCTGGGCCCTCCTTCCTCCTGGCTCCCCCTGAGGGTGTGCTGGGCGACAAGGCAGAGCCAGATCTGCTTCTCCAGGCCCTCCAGGTCCTCCAAAGGCACCGGGTCCTCCCGGGCGAGCCAGTGCCCTGCCAGCGTGAGCAGCAGGCGGCGCTCCTCGGCGCTGCTGGGGCCCCCTGCCGCGGGGCTCGCACCTGCCCACAGGGCCTGGGCTGAGAAAAAGGAAGCTGCCGCTCTGCTGGAAATGGAATTGCTCTTAAAATTCTCATGACATTTTTTCCAGAAGTCCATCCGTGCTTTCGGGGACCCCGGGTCAACGCGCTTTAAGGTCTGCGCTTCCTGTGTCATCTGTGAAATTGAGCAAAGCAATTCTTAGCTTTTCCTAGATAAAGAAGTATCATAAATGTTAATGCTCCCTACTTGTAAGAATCCAGATCAAACTAGAGAACATGGGACTTGGCTACAGATGATCCTGGAAGTTTTATCTGTAAAGTTAAAATATGAAAAACAATTCTAAATTTATCTAACTGAATGAAGTTCAAGAGGAAGCCACGCTATGTTTAATTCTATTCAATATAGGTGAAGCATGGCCTGTAAGCTAACTTTGTATTAAAGCAAACATTCCTCAAAAATGGGCACTGTAGGCCCCTCCGTTTCTGAAAGTAATCTGTGTGTCAAAAGTGAAAAAGTATCATCTCTGGTAAGTCACATATCTCAATGAATTCTCCAAATAAAGCTGGTTCAAAAAGCTCAGTTTTTAAATAACTTAAAGACCAATGATACCTCTTCAATCACCAAGTCGTCCACAGGCAGGCCAGCTAGTTCTGCTACCCTCCTGGCCAAAGCAAACTGTCCGTCTGTCTCCAGTTTTTCCAGAACTGACCTACATTCATGCTGAAAACTCTCAAGGCTGTAGCTAGTAATAATTGCACGATTAATGGCTATGGATGTATCCTTCAAAATCTGACTAAGGACACACAGCTTCTTCACATCTGGACCTGTGCCGAACAGAAGCAGATATAAGCATTAAAATAAAATGAAATATTAAAAAATAGAAGCAAAATACTGATATGGCCATTTCAAGAGCAACTAAATATGGGGGAAGAATGTGTATATTTAACCTAATAATGTGCTTAAAGGGAAAACAACAACCTATTTCTCCACTCTGCTTGGCTGGCAGAGGAAGCCCAAGGCAGCTCCTACAGTGAGCACTGTTAGAGGTCAGCACGTGGGCCCCCCTGTAAATCTGGCTTCACACACAGGCGGGAGCTGCTGGCCTCCTGTGTAGTAGCAACTCAGCTAGCCTTGGGAAGCTCTGGCCTTTCAGGTTAGTCCCCTCTTTTTCCAGATTTTTCTACCTTAAATCTCTTGCTATGATTGTTCACTCGTTCATTTCTGCTAAGCATCGTGTGGATCAACATACATAACCTGCAGGACCGCTAAACAACAGCCAGAACTCTAACGTGGTTCCCCGGCAGCCGGATCAGAGCCCCGCGGGCTCTCCCAGACATCTGTCTAACGCAGCCCAAGGAGACCCAGCTAAGCACTCCCTGACGGCCCCAGGAAATTTTAATCCAACGATAACTGACTTGCAATATTATATCAGTTTCAGTGTACAACACAGTGGTTCGATACGTTTCTAACCTTTATTATTTAAGTTCTTTTGTTCAGTTAGTTATTTTTGGCTGTGCCGTATCTCTGTTGCCACACGGGCGCTTCTCTAGTTGTGGCAAGCAGGGGCTTCCCCTTAGGTGGCTTCTCTCGTACATGAGCAGATGCTTTAGGGTGTGCGGGCTTCAGAAGCTGTGGCACACAGGCTCTGGAGCTCACGCTCAACAGTCGTGGCGCACGGGCTGAGCTGCTCTGCCGCAGGTGGGATCTTCCTGGATCAGGGATCGAACCCATGTCTCCTGCATTGGCAGGCGGATTCTTTAGCAGTGAATCACCAGGGAAGCCCCTGACATTTCTGATCATTACAAAATGATTACCACGAGACGTCCAGTAGCTATCTGCCACCACACAGTTCTTACACTTTACTGACCGCACTCCCTAGGCTGCCCAGGGCCTCCTGCGGCTCATTTCCTTTATGACTGGGTGTGTGCCTCTCGACCCTCTCCCTACTCTGCCCATCCCCTCACCCTCCTCCCTCCGGCAACTCCCAGTCTGCTCTTGGTACCTGCGAGTCTGCTTCTGTTTCGTTCTGCTGTTCATTCACTCTTTAGATTCCACATGTAAGTGAAATGTTACAATATTTATCTGCCCTAGAAATTCTTATCCTGAATAACCCTAGGAATTCTCTGTCAATAATTTATGTGGTTTGGTTTGTGACTACTCTCAGATAGAGTAACACAGAGCCTCCGTCTGCCCTGTGATAAAGGAGGGGCATGCAAACCACTCCACAGCCACCTGCTGGGCTGTGCTGGGAGGTAGCTAATTCCAGGGACAGAGACACCTTGTGTAATAACCACCAGTATGGGTGTGCTGGCTTTCTATGCTGGCATAATATATAATGTAAGTTAAAAAAAAAAAAACATATTTCTTTTCTCTAAGCACACAGATGGTATACACACAAAAGTATTATATAAAAACTAACAATGTAATTATGTGAATAAGTCATTATGGTAATGGTTAACAACACAGACAATCTTTGTAATCTTTTAAGATATGGTACTTTGGCAAGAAAACAGGAAATTCATTTCTGAAAAAATTAAAGTTACTATACACCAATGACAACATACTAAAAGCATCTACGGTCTGGTCTACGCAGTAATTGACAAGTAGCTCATACATGATACACGTTGGAAACACCCCCTCTTTCCTTCAAGCTTGCACAGCCTACAAGACTGGCATGAAGCCCAGGTATTCTAGCACTGTTCTGTGCAAATGTGAGCTTCCAGTTGAACATCTGTGAGTTTAAATGTGATAAAATAACCCTGGGAGTGAAAAATACTAGAATCTAGTATAAAAGAGTAACATTCCCACTCAACAACTTGAGATTCTCAAACAGTAGAGAAGAAAGTAAGGGAACCCTAGTCTCATCCAATCAGCAGTAAGCGTAGAGCTGCCAGTGTCTAGAGGAGTCTGCAAAAAACCAGCACACTCTGCCTCTTAAAACCTTCAAACTGAATTAGGCGCTCCTGAAACACGTTTGTGACCTTGAGCAATGGTGACCCGTCAAGGTCACTTGTCAGAGAAAGAGCAGCAGTGCCGGGGCAGTGCCGCGTCAGCCAGGGGAGACCTGGCTGTTTGCTCAGCATCGGTGGATGGTCGCGTCAGTGGCGTTCCACCTTGCTGTGTTGTTTTAAATGCTTTAACCTTGGTTGAAGTTTCCTGTCCCCTCTTCTTCATACCACGTTCTGGCCTATAATGTTTTAGATCACATGCGTTTTAATTTCCTGAATGCGCTTCTAAACTATGTTCAAGATTAAGTATGCTAACTTCCTAGCAGCAACTTAAATGTGAGGACTGTCTTACCATCAGGGAAGAGATGCTCTATCCCAGCAAACAGCTGTAAAAGCCTCCCCAGCTCATACTGGGTGCCACACTGCTGCAGCATGAGCTTCAAGAGAAAACACGCGTGCTCCTTCAGCCACGGCACAGGGATGGCGGCGGGGACCCTTGTGGCTGCCGTCTCAAGCTATGAAAAAGAAGAGAGGGATGGGGAAAGTGGTTTCACAGGAACAGCCAACCAGAACAATCTCCAAAACTTGAGAATGTCTGAAAAAGCCAAGGTCCCATCAAAGGCATCTCCCATCACAAAGGAGGATGCTTCCTTCAGGTCCTTCTCAGACAGCAGTGATTGGTATAGCAAGCATAAGCCCTCTTTGCCAGCTCTGCACTTTGTCTTTTTGGGGGAAATTCTGGTGCAGGGAGCTATGTGTGCAGAAGTTTAAAAGGGAGAGAGACCTGAAGACTGAACGGAGTGAAGCAGCACAAACGCCCCGAGACATGGCTGCCAGCCCTGCAGCCCTGCAAGTGGCGCGAGCCTGACCAGACGCGCTCCGCCCGGCAGCGCCTTCAGAGAGGGCCGAAGCCTGCCCGGGGTCCAGAAGACTTGAAATTCACCCGTGAAGGCCTCTTAAAGAGCCTTGCTTAACATTTCTCAGCTGGTTGTACGGGTGTGCTTATAGTTTACACTATCATTACAGAAGAATCTCAATTAGTAAGCCTGAATTTTTGTCATTTCAATCAAATGCTGCAAATGTTAGTAGGAAGATGCCCCCAAGCAGCAGCTACACTAGGCCTGAATCAGAGTATTACTTCTTAGCTTTTACTTCCTTGATTCCCTACCTCTATTGCTCTAAGAAGAGGGTCTACAGCAGACAGACGATGGAACTGGTTAAAGGAAGAAACATATGGAATTAAAGAGCTGAGGGAAAGACGCAGCAGCTGTACTCAGCCTTGGTAGGGGCTGAGGCAGGAGCAGACAGGCAAGAGGAAGAGTATACCCTGGAGGACCGAAGGGTAAAACGCAAAACTAGAAAACTCCTAGGAGTTAACATGGGAGGAAACCCAGATGACCTTGCGTATGGTGATGTCTTTTTAAGATAAAATATCGAAGAGATAATCCATGAAAGGAATAACTGATAAGCTGGACTTCAATAAAATTACAAACCTCTGCCCTACAAAAGACAGTGTCAAGAGAATCAGATGAAAGGCCACAGCCTGGAAGAAACATCTGCAACATACACATTTGATGTTAAGGCACTGTTACCCAAAATACACAAAGAACTCTTAAAGCTAAACAGAAGATAAACAACACTATTTAAAACATATAGCCTAAAGACCTTAATTGACACCTGACCAAAAACACACACAAGTGGCTAATAAGCACCTGAGGAAAAGACCCACAGCCTGTATCATCAGGGAAACGAAAAGCGAGACAGCAGTGAGGGACCACAGCATTCCTGTGAGCGTGGCCAAGGTCTGGAGCTCTGCCCACCCGAGGTTAGCGAGGACACAGAGCCTCAGCAGCTCGCTTCCACTGCTGGTGGGAACGCAACGCCGCACAGCCGCCGCGGAAGGCAGTTTGGTGGCCTGTCCCAAAGCTAGACACGCGCTCACCACATGACCGAGCATCCCGTAGTGTCCCCAGACAAGCTGAAAAACACGTCCACACGAAAACCTGCCCGTGCGTGTTTAGAGCAGCTGTTCTGGCTGCAACTGCTAACCCTTGGCAGCAACCAAGAAGTCCTGCAGTGGGCGAATGGACTGGTATATCCAGACAATGTGGTATTATTCTACACTAAAAAGAAATGATCCATCAAGCCACGAAAAAGACATAAAAGAAACTTAAATGTATGTTACTAAGTGAAAGAAGGCGATCTGCAAAGTCTACATTCTGTATGGTTACAATTTACCATATTCGGGAAAAGGCAAAACCGTGCAGACGGTAAAAGCGACAGTGGCTATCAGTGACTGGGGTAGGGAGGGATGAGCAGGGAGCCCAGAGGACTTCTAGGGCGGTGAAAACACGCCGTGCACCACTGCGATCGTGGATTTAAGTCATTACACGTTTGTCCAAATATATACCCAAAGAAGGTGCACCAGGAGTGACCCAGGTAAACTATGGACTGGGGTGACCGCGATGTGTCAACATAGGGTTATCCCTGGTAACAAATCATTCTGGCAAGTGGTACAGATAACAGGGGAGGCCATGCATGTGTGGGAGCAGGAGGTACATGGGAAATCTCTGTACGTTCCTTTCAATTCTGTTGTGAACCAAAACTGCTCTAAAAAATAAATTCCTCTTTAAAACACTGTACACGTGTGTGTGCAGAACAGCAGGTGTAAAACACCAGAACTCCGTCTCGTCCCCTAGACGACGACCACCTGGCAGAATCTGCCACATGGAACTCCTGGAACTCTGGGCTCTGCCAAGCCTTCCAACTGCCCGAGGAAAACGTGCAACATCAACTGTGGATAATTTTGGTCCATTTCAGTCCTTAGCACAGTGGCAGCTAACCACTTCTCACTCCTAGCCACCTGGAAGGCAGCTTACACATATTCCTGGAGCAGTTTACATGCACCTGTGTCGAGGAGACAGCAGGGGTGGCGTAAAGAACCTTGGGTCTTGCAAAGATCAGAGCTGTTTGCTGCTTCTGACCACAGTGCAACGAAGAGGCAGGCAGACACTGATAGTTCACCTCCCCTATTGCTGCAAGCAGACTGGTTCCAAACAGGAAAAGGAGTGCGTCAGGGCTGTATGTTGTCACCCTGCTTATTTAACTTATATGCAGAGTACATCATGAGAAACGCTGGGCTGGAAGAAGCACAAGCTGGAATCAAGGTTGCCGGGAGAGATATCAATAACCTCAGATATGCAGATGACACCACCCTTATGGCAGAAAGTGAAGAGGA
>SJYR01000104.1:51683-118637 GCA_006410655.1 Kobus ellipsiprymnus | reverse complement strand
GATAAGAAAGCCTTCCTCAGGGATCCATGCAAAGAAATAGAGGAAAACAACAGAATGGGAAAGACTAGAGATCTCTTCAAGATGAGCTCGATAAAGGACAGAAGTCGTATATTGTCTACAAGAGCCTAATTTGAGATCCAAAGACACAGGCTGAAAGTGAAAAGATGGAAAAAGGTATTCTGTGCAAACAGCACACACCCAAGAGGAAGCCAAGGCGGCTGTCCTGAGATCAGGCAAAACAGACCGTGGTTAGGAAGACCAAAGAACCAGCAGAGGGCCATGTACACTGCATGGCATTCAGCACAGCAGGAAAACTAACAACTGTAAACACCTACACCTCCGGTAACAGACCATCGAAACACAGGAGCAGAGGCCGATGGAACTGAAGGGAGAAGCGGAGCGGCTGCGGAAACCGCGGGAGGCTCCAGCACTGGCACACTCCGTTCACGGTGCTGCGCTCCACAGGGCTCTGCAGACCCTGCACGTTTTACAGACTGAGGGGTTACGGCAACTCTGAGCTGAGCAAGTCTATCAGAGTCAGTTTCCCAAAAGCACTAGCTTACTTTTTAATCGAGTAACATTTTGGTAATTATCACCATATTTCAAACTTTTCAATTATTATAATATTTGTTATAGTGACCTATGACCTTTGATATGACTATTACAAAAGGATTGTTACTGAAAGCTCAGATAATGGTTAGAATATTTAAGCAATAAACTTTTGAAATTAAGGTCTGTGAGTATATATGAAACTGCAGTGAAAGTGTGAGTCACTCTGCAATGTCCAGCTCTTTGTGACCCCATGGACTATAGCCCGCCAGGCTCCTCTGTCCATGGAACTCTCCAAGCAAGAACAGTGGAGTGGGTTAGCTCCCATCCCCTTCTCCAGGGGGCCTTCCCAACACCACCACCGCACACTAACACACTACCCTACAGCGCAGGCGTAACCTTCACACGCACAGGAAGCAGGAGGGCCGCGGGGCTCGCCGCGCTACACTCACTTGACCGCTGCTGTCTGGAACTCAGCCTGCAGTATCTCCAAGGCGTGCCTGTCCTCTGCTTACAATAATGAACAGGACAAGCTGGCAGCAGACAAGTAAGGACACAGAGGACTTCACCTAAAACCAACCAGATCTAACAGACGCACACAGAGTACTCCACCCAACAGCCGCAAAAACACATTCTTCTCAAGTCCACATGGCATATTTTTCAGGAGAGAACATATGTTAAACTGTAATTAAGTCTCAACAGGTTTTAAAAGACAGATATATGAAGTATCTTCTCTGACAACAATGGGATGATGTATAAGTCAGTTCAGTCGCTCAGCCGTGTCCGACTTGTATAAATCAGTAACAGAAGGAAAACTGGAACACTCACAAAATTATGGAAATTAAACAACTTTTAAAGAAAGAAGACTCAAATTACCAAAGAAAGTGGGGACATTAGTACCTGTTCTACAGAAAGAGTTATGAGAGTACTATGAACAAGTGTACAGCAGAGAATGGGAGAACTGAGATGAAATGGACAAAGTCCTAGAAACACAAAGCCTACCAAGACTAAATCACAAAGAATTAGACAATCTGACCAAATCTCCTAGTAAGATTTAATCAGTAGTCAAAAAACTCCCAACCAAAATCAATTTCTAACAAAGCAAAGTCATGGACCTGATGGGTTTACTGGTGAATTCTACCAAACATTTAAAGAAGAACTGATACCAATCCTCCTCAAACTTTCCCAACAAAACTAGAGAAAACACTTCTCAACTTATTCTATGAAACCAGCATAAACTTGATACCAAAGACAGATAAAGACACTAAAAGAAAACTACAGACTAATCTCCCTTATAAACACCGATGCAAAAATCTTTAATACAAGCCTGGCAAAATGAATTCGGCAGCATATTAAAAGGATTGCATACTATAGCCAAATGGAATTTATTTCTGGAATGCAAGAATGGTTCAACATACAAAATTCAATGTACACATCACAGTTTTCAAACAGAATGAAGGAAGAAAAAACACATGATCATCTCAATTGATGCAGAAAAGGCATCTGACAAAAGTAAAACACCACTGCATGATAAGAAAACACTCAGCAAACTAGGCACAGAAGGGAACTACCTCCACACAATAAAAACCTCACGTGAGGGCGTCCCTGTGGTCCAGTGGCTGAGAATCTGCTTGCCAAAGCAAGAGACACAGGTCCCGTCCCTGGTCCCGGAAGATCCCACATGCCACGGAACAACTAAGCCCGTGCGCCCCAACCACTGAACAATCCACGTGCTGCAGCTACTGAAGCCCGAGCGCTCCAGAGCCTGTCCTCTGCAAGGAGAAGCCACACACCACAGCCAGACAGCCGTCCCTGCTGTCCGCAACTAGAGAAAGCTCTCATGCAGCACCGAAGACCTAACATAGCCAGAAACACATAAATAAAACTTAAAAAAAAAAAAACCCTCATGTGAAAAACCCACAACAAACATCATACTCAGTGGTGCAAGACTGAAAGCATTCCTCTAAGACCAGGAACAAGACAAGGACGCCTGCTTCCATCCCTTCTATCCAACACATTTCGATAAGCCTGGCCAGAGTGTTTAGGCAAGAAAAGGAAATAAAAGGCATACACGAAGAAATAAAACTATCTCTGTTTGCACCAGGTATGATCTTACATTGAAAATCCTAAAGATACCATAAAACTTAATAGTAAATGAGCAAAGTCGCAGGATACAAAGTCAACACCAAAAAATCAACTGCATTTCTATACACAAATAATGAGCAATCTGAAAAGGAAATCATAAAATGTTTCCATTTCCAATAGCATCAAAAATAGGACCTCCCTTCTGGTCCAGTGGTTAAGACTTCCACTGTAGAGGGTGTGGGTCCAATCCCTTGTCAGAGAACTAAGATCCCACATACCACAGCCAAAAATAAAGAATAAAAGTACTCAGGAATTAAACTTAACCAATGAGGTAAAAGATCTGTACAGTGAAAACTACAAAACACCACTGAAAGTAACTAAAGACATAAATAAAAAGAAATACATTCTATGGTTATAAATTGAAGGTCTAGTATAGTTAAAATATCATTACTATCCCCAAAATCTACAAATTCAATGTAATTCCTATCAAGATCCCCATGACATTTTTTTTAACAGAAAATTCTAAAATTATATGTAATCTCAAGGGACCCTGAATAGCCAAAACAATCATAAAAAAAATGTCATGGGGATCTTGATAGGAATTACATTGAATTTGTAGATTTTGGGGATAGTAATGATATTTTAACTATACTAGACCTTCAATTTATAACCATAGAATGTATTTCTTTTTATTTATGTCTTTAGTTACTTTCAGTGGTGTTTTGTANAAAAAAAAAAAAAAAAAAAAAACTTAAAAAAAAACGAGAGCATTCTTCCTGATTTCAAAACGTGCTACAAAACTACTATACTAACCAAAATAACCAAAGACAAGACATACAGGCCAATGGTTTAAAATGGAAAGTCCAGAAATAAGCCCTCACATACACAGTCCAATTATATTTGCCAAGGGTGCCAAGACCATTTAATGAGGAAAGAACAGTCTTTTCAACAAAAGGTGTTGGGAAAGCTGGATATCCATAAGCAAAACAAATGAAGTTGGACCCTTACCTAACAACATACACAAAAATTAACTCAAAACAGACCAAGGACCTAAATATGTAACATCTAGAGAATTATACTCTTAGAAGAAAACGTAAGAGCTTCACAACACTGGATTTGGCAATAATTTCTTGGCTAAGATACCACATGCACAGGTAGCAAAAAAAACCCAAAACATGCAAATTGGACTTCATGAAAATTTAAGCAATTTTGTGCATCAAAAGACACTGTCAACAGAGTAAAAAGGCTACCCACAGAAAGGGAGAAAATGTTTGCAAATCATATGTATCATATGGGATTAATATCAGAGTATGTAGAGAATTCCTAAAACTCAACAACCAAAACAACTGAATTAAAAAATGGGCAAAGGACTTGAATAGACGTTTCTTCCAAGAAAATATATAAGTGGCCAATAAGCACATGAGAAGATGTTTAGCATCACTAATCATTAGGGAAATGCAAGTCAAAAATACAATGAGATACCATTCTCACACCAATTAGGATGATGACTATCAAAAAAACAGAAATCAACAAGTGTTTAAGAGGATGTGGAAAACTGGAAGCCTGTGTACTGTTGGTGGCAATGGTACAGCTGCTGTTGAAAATAGCAGGGCAGTTTCTCAAAATATCAAAAGTAGAATTACCATTATCATCCAGCAAGTACACTTCTAGGTAGGTACCCAAACAAACTGAAAGCAAAGTCTCAAGATATCTGTACAACACATTCATGGCAGTATTATTTGCAATAGCTAAAACACAGACGTTACCCAAATGCCTACTGATAGATGAACAGATTGGAATATTATTTAGCACCAAAAAGGAAGGACATTCTGACACATGCTGCAACATAGATGAATCTCGAGGATATTATGTTTAGTGAAATAAGCAAGTCACGAGAAGAAAAGTACTGTGATTCCACTGCCATGAGGGACTTAGTCAAAATCATAAAAACAGAAAGTAGAATAGTGGTTGACAGGGGCTAGTGGTAGGGGAGATTGAGGAATTATTGTTTAATGGCTATAAAATTTCAGTTTTACAAGATGAAAAAAGCTATAGGGATGGATGGTTGTGATGGTTGTACAATAATGTGAATGTAATTAATGCCACTGAACTATACACTTAAAATCAGTTAAAATGAAAAATATCATATGTATTTTATCACAATTAAAAAAAAATTATTAAAAAAAAAAAGTTACCTGGTATGGCTCCAGTCATGGAGAGTGACAGACCAAGGAAATGAATGTCTATTTTCTATAATTTTGGAACCTGATTCAATATTTTCAAATAATAAAACTTTTTAAAAGTTTCACTATAGTTAAGATGAATGTGATTGGGAGGAAAATCTTATACTAAGATCCTATTGTGATATATTTGTTGGGTAAAATCAGTGTATGGTTTTGTCTCATTTATCATAGAGTTCTTTTAGGATAGAGGGCAAAAGTGCTGAAACTCCAAGGAGGACTAAGGTGTATTTCTTTTCCTTTTTTCTAAGTTCCTCTTTTTTCCATAGGGTTACTCAGTTGCACATGCTAAACAGGCCCAAAACAAGCACCGGAATAGGTAAAGCCTGAAATTAACCGTAAGGTTCACCATCATTTGGACAGAAACCACGAGTATTGATGGAAAAAGCCATTATTTTCTGTCATAGGGAACAAAAGCAGTATTAAATCCCCTTCCCACTCAAGAGTTGTTTTGGGATTGGCAAAACATGGCCCACGTAACCACCCCACTCCTCTGCAGCATCCACAGCAGACACCATCAATTCCTTTTCCACTGAGGTTGGCTGCAGCGTCCGGATACTGATCAGAGGTCATCAGCACCTGGATGACCCTCCCTGTCCTCCATGGCAACTGATGTGCTGGCAAGGTCACTGCGACTCCTGTCCTGCCTCTCCATCTCTGCAGCGGCACCAAGGGTTCAGTACGAATCATGCCACATTAACAGCCATTCAACTGTTGTCATATCCTGACTCTGAGCAGATAAGAGGCCACTTTAGTCAATTTCAGATCAGTGAGAAAGATTACTGTAATTCCAACTTACAGTTTCAAGGCTCTGCTGGAACTCCACAAGTTTAGCTTCAGCCTCCTTATAATTCTTGAAAAACATACAGAGTTCATACATCTCCATCATCAACAGGAGTGGGGAATCCTTTGAGGAAGAGTTTGAATGAAGTTACAAAATCCTGAAACTTAATACCGTTTTCTCAATGAATAATGCCAATACAAGAGAGGTTACAGTAAAACAAAACTGTTAATAAAGCTTCATAGTAAAGTGAAATCATCTATGTTAAAAAGAACAGAAATTAAATTTATATTTCCTTCTGGAAAAAAGGCCTCAGGCCAGGCACACCTACTCAACAGCCTATTTTCTGTCTGTCCTGCGCCTGGTCCACTACACACAAGCAGCAGATGCTCCGCTGGATGCCGCCAAGATACCATGGCCCTCCACTGACCTGCTAAACTACTGCTCGTCTGTGACATCAGCTAACACACTTGCATCACTTCGATGGGAGCTTTCTGTTTGGAGGACAGGAGTTTTTGAATTAGAGAGTATGGATCTGAACCATAAGTAAACAATTTACTAAAGCATTCTGAGACCCTGGGCATGTTTCTTAAGCTCTGTGAGCCTTGGTATATCACTCTTTAAAACGAGGATAATATCACTTTATAACATCCTTATAAAATACTTTACACAGGATTATTCTAAGAATCAACTAAAACGATACATAGAAAGCACTTTGCTAAACAAGTGATCGTTTTAGTATCATTGTCTACTGTTGGCTTGAAAAAAACCCCAGGGGCAGGAATAATTGAAAAAGCCAGTGGTGGGTATTCTGAAGTAAGGCCTTTAAGCTGAGAAAGCAGTGAACTAACACTACCTTAAAGAAAAGCTGGAAGCCTCTGATGAGAGTCCTGATCTTCCGCCTTGTTAGCAATGTCCTCCAGATGACGGAGAGGTCCTCTAGGCCCCAGACGTGGCCCTCCACTGAGTCCTGAAGGGGTCCCACTGCTTCAGCTGCAACGCGGGGCTCGACAGAGGCGATGATCCAGACACAGAGACAAGAGGCAGCACTGGCATCCTGCCAGCGGAGAAAACTCCAAAGTAAGGAGGGACTGCACATGGACTGCCTGACTGAGGGAGCTTCCAGCAATGCTACAACTACAGAGGGGTGTTTCCTGTTGAGAACAAGTCACCTCTTTGCAAGAGGACTTGAAAAGTCTTCCGACATGAAACAAACTCTAATGAACAACCAAGGGACTATCATGAGCTGTCCTGCAGAGTAAAAGACCAGAAGGCCAAAAGCCTGAGGGGGTCTGCGTGGAGGTCAGGGAGTGCTAAGTGTAAGAAAACGGGCCTGTCCTCCACAGACCCGCTGACCAAGGGACTGTTCCGAGCATCCCCCGTCCTGCTCAAGACACAGAGGAGGTCGGCCCACCAAAGCACCCTTCTTTGTGACTGCCAGCCTGGAGCGAAGGCTCTGACCACTTAAGGTACTGGACATTAAGCCATAGGGAAGTGCACGAGACGGCCCGGGGCCTAAGCGGGAGAAGCACGGTGTCAGCGACCTGCAAGCCCGCGCTGGTGCCTCCCTGACGTCAGCCTCCTCTGTCTTCTTTCTGAGTCCTTAATTTAGGCTTTTTGAGATTCTCACCTGGAGACATGAGGCCAGGACACTAAGGACTGGGGCCTTTTGTCTCACTGCTTCTCCCAGGAGCCAGCACCATGAGTCTGGCACCTCTGAACACTGAAGCAGAATCTGAAAGAAATTCGTCATTTCTTCTTTGTGTCTCTGGAGTTCCTGTGAGGACGTGTTGCAGACTTGGTCACTGTCCATTCTGGAGTTGGACACTGAGGGCAAGTTCTCAAAAGCCAGTCTTAAGTGGTCCTGAAGAACAGGGCTGAAATACTGGAGAAGATATTTCACCTAAAAAACATATTAGATGATGATCAAAAAAGACAACCAAATTCCAATTTCAGGTGGAGCTAAAAATGTTGGACAAAGAGGCAAACTTGTTCGTTCTCACCCCGAACTGTCAGAAGTGACCGTTGTATGTCAGAAGTGACCACACAATTTTAGTCATTTGTTATGTCTGAGTGAGTTTCCAGATTCAATCTAGAGTCACACAAACTCTTCCTTCAGCTCTTTAGTAGTAATGACTAGTCCTTTGTCTGAAGCCAACCCACAGAAATCTCAGTAAAAATAGCCACCATAGCAAACAGAAGCTTATGATATACAACAGAAAGAACACTGTCTTCTGAGAAGTGCTCCAATTTCCTCTTCTTTAATAACCAGGAACAATTGGAGGCTTACCTCCTCTGGGTGGTGACTATGGAGCTGGCTGTGAATAATAAACTGTAACCAATCGTTTGCTCTGGCACATTCTCTAAGGTAAGATGTGCTTGGTTTCATATTGTGGAGCCTGCAGAACTGCGCCACTAATGCCCACTGGCTGCTGGATTCACTGGATAACCTGTAATTGGGAGTGGATATGGGGGTAAGAGGGAAAGAACTTGTTAAAATACAGCTTTAAACTGGAAACTTAGCAAAAAATAAATTTAACTACAGTATATTCTCTAAAATGCCTTTCAACAAACACCAAATATTTATTAGAAAGCTTTGAAAAAAGAACTTTCATCCATAATGCACAACAGCTTTCTCAGCATACTGGCAAAATTCCTTCCCCCCAGCCCCCCACACCAGTACCAACCAAGTGTCTGTCAAACCAGCTATGTAATGTAGCATCTTTAGGAGAACCGAGAAAATAGTCCCTCAAGAAACTGAGTGCCTAATTCTCTTGCATGATTCCCTTTAGAGTGTCAGAGGGAGGCCTGACAGGCACCTGGACTTCCTCGCTAAGGGGAGGGTACCTGCTGAGCACAGTCAGTGACGGGAGGGACAGGAGAAGGTGCAGTCTCAGGGCTGGGGTGGCAGGGTCAGCCCCAGTGGACAGCAGAGAGGAAAGCTGACATCAACGTGTAAAGAGAGGGGTTTTTGTGGAAAGATGGTCACCTCAGCTTCCATTATCAGTTGACATATATTAGCAAGAAAAAAAAATCAAGGACATCACTCAGAGTCAAATTTCGTGAGACCCATCCTGCACCCGATTCTGACATGTTAACAGTGAAGATGTCTCAGACCAGCAGGGCCCTGGGAGAGGCAAAGCTCCTCTCCAGCTCTCGGGAACCCTCTCTAAAGAAGGAATCATTACCTTCATTCTCCTTTCACTGATGGCAAGATGCATTAAAATATGCTACGTGCTCCATGAGGAAGAAGATAAGGTCTAGGGGGACTGGCAAAAGCACCTGAGAGAAGAAATACTAAGCAAACACAGACTGGAAGGGCCAAGTCTCCTGAGAGAGGCGGGGCTGCAGCTCACACACCTCTGTGTTCCCTGCTGCTGGATGCCGGTCCACATGCCTTCTTCCAAGAGAACAAGCAACTCTTCTGTGGCTGCCCTCTCACCCACAGCAAGTTTAGACAGCTTTTCAGCTGTAAGAAATTTAAACAACACAATACGGTCAAGAGAAAAGCACGGTCAAGAACTGGGCATCGCCTCTTTCTTGGCCACAAGGCATGGCGTGCAGGATCTTAGCTCCTCAAGCAGGGATCAGCCCTGGGCCACTGCAGGGAAATCCAATCCCAACCACTGGGCGGCCAGGGGATTCCAGGGACTGGGCACTTCCACCTGGAGAGTGTGGCCCAGAGACATTTCAGAAACCCATTAAAGGCCCAAAGAATGAGATAAAGTACAAACATTGTGCAGAAAAAGGATGAAACAGAAGATAACTGTTCCCCAACCACTCACAATTCAGTGCTTTAGACCTATTTGTCCCTTGTCCTCTAAACAAAACAGATGACATAAAGATGCTATACCTAGAGACTCTCTGATAGAGTTGTCCTGGGCATCTTCATTTCCACACTTGTGGTTCAAAATTATATTGGCCACTTTCATATCAACTCTGAGCTTGAGGCTGTCGAGACCAAGCAATTCTAAGAAGCATACACAAGCGGCTCCTATTGAAGATATGTGGAAGCAGGAGAGCCCTAAAACATAGGTTTCACTGCCTACTTGCTGGATCCTGAGAAAGAAAGGAATCAAAAATCCCATCAGCACGTGAAACTTTTTTCTCGCCAGGAAAAGCAGATGAAGTTACATCAGTGATATCTGTGGACTTTGTGACTTCCTCCCCCGTCCCCCCACCGCCCCCCCTCCCCCGGCTTTTTTCCACTCCTTGTACTCATCCATTTAGGGTCTTGGTAGCTTTTACTTGTCTTCTGGCTCCATAGCCCCCTATTCCTTTATATTTCTCCTTTTCCTAAAACACCTATTCATAGTCCAAGTAATTTTTGTTTCCAACTTCATTCAGGGGAACATGGAATAGAATTTATGAAAGACTGTCAACCTGTGATCTTATTAATTATACGTACACAAACTACCAAGAAAATTAATGGCACCTAAAGTGTGACATCATAAAGCTCATGCATTTTAAAGGACTCATATATGTTTTTATATGAATAGAAAAATTCAGAAAGATACACAAGAAATTAACCATGCTTATTTTTACTATGTACAACAGAATTGAAGCTGAGAGACAAAACTTTTTCATTTTTCACCCTGATTTACTTAAATATTTTACCAGAAAAATGCATTAGTTACCTACAAAATAAACCAACATACTAAACCTGTATTTAGCTGCTGATTATATCAAATACTCCTTCCAACGCTGTGCTTTACAAAAGTGAATTATAAAAGACCAAGATCTTAAATACAGAATTCACATCTAATTATAGAATTCCCTCTTTGAAACTGCTAACATTTGGCAAGCTCCTGGTTCAATTTTTAAAGACCTAACTCTAGGATATATTTATGATATTTTAAATATATTTTAATCTTTTTCCTATTCACAAAGTAAGATTAAGTGCGAGAATCCTAGGGTATACAGAAAAGTACAAATGAAAAATAAAACGAACAAATGTGGTATGTTTCCAGTAGATTTTTATAAATATATGTATAAAAACACACAAATATGCTTGTAAGAGTATAAATTATGTTTTAAATACTCACAGCTGCTTGGGGGTCTTGCTCTTGGTTAATTCCTGAACCAGAAAAGTACCAAATGCAAATGATGGCCGCCCATGATGTAAATAATAAGCATAATTCAGACGTTCTACTACAGCATATTTATTAACCAGGTCAGGGCTAGAGAAATGTGGGAGCTGACTCGCAGCATCTGGGGGAAAGTGAAGCAATATTAATCCTCTGCACCTCACCATGATTAACTTCAGATCGACACGTGGAAAACTTAAGTTGGCAATGGTGAAAGAAAACTGGTCGCTATCATCATTTTGTACCACTGTGTATCACTTTGAACCACCAAAATGTAATAATTTTATTTTAATGTGGAGCAGTAGCCCTCATTTTACACAAAAATGTGTACCTCAGAAGCCATATAAAAACCTATAAATCATGTTGTAGACCTACTGAGCTTGTTACTTTAGATGCTATAATTCTGTATTTGATGATTCTTTAAGTTCACACTGGCAATAACTCTTTAACTACAAAATCTGTTAATGATCGGCAAACAGAGCTTTTCCATTCATTCACACAGCTCATTACACAGTGAACGCCTTTGTATCGTATTTATACGAATCCTCTATTCACCAAGACCAATGCATTGTACCTTTTCCAATACTGAGAGTATTCTTTTCTCCACATTAATACCCTAATAATCTTTTATTATAGCTACTTTTGTTTCTGTTGTTGTATTCATGAGCACCTTATTATCTACATCGTACCATCTTTCTAAGACCAGCAGAGTGTTTCAAAGTTCCTCTGTGCCCATGGAAAAAGCAGAAAAAAACATTTTTCCTCTTTTAAGAGAAATACAAAGTCAAAAGATATGTGGATGTGGAAAGTTCATTTGAAATAAATGTTCCTATCAAGCCCTAATCTTTAACTGCTTCTTAACCACTAAAGACCTATTTTAAAAAGGAGATAAAATATTTTGAACTGTAAGGAATCATTTCTGGAAAACAGTGCATCTGCTCTTATTTTCATAGTTCAAAGCTGAAGTTAAATTGTATCCTCCCATGCAATTCCAAAGGAATTTTTACATTCTGACTAGGCTCTTAATTAAAAAAAGATTTGAAGACTTTAGAGGAGCCTGTCATCTTACAAAGCTATTCCTTAAAATTACACCTCCCTCGAGATTAAAAAACTGTCACATCTTATCTGTATTATTTGTAAGAGCAGACTGATTTTGATAACTTAAAATTGCATGTAGAACCATTCATTCATTCATTCATTCTTTAGCGTGCACGTAAAGCCAAATGGACAAATCTGAGTCTTTGTGTTTTTTTTGGTCGCACGGCACAGCATGTGGGATCTTAGTTCCCTGACTAGGGATTGAATCCGTGCCTCTTGCAGTGCAAGTGTGGAGTCTTAACCACTGAACCACAAGGGAAGTCCCCAAACTTGAGTGTTTATTCAAATAAGACCCTGATTTTTTAGTGGTTTGGGGGGGCCAGTATGGAGGTTTTGTATAAGGGAAAATTTTCTCTGTCCTGCTGCAAAAGCCAGATTACCATGCAGTTGCCTTACGGTCGTTTTCCGAGGCACGTGTTCTAGGCAAATACAATCCTCCAATTTAAAGCATCTGTATCACATCTTCGTAAGGATTGTTTCATCTAATTTGTGCTGTACTCCTTCAAATGTCTTGGCCTCTAAGAGCGAGGCAGGGAACAGGCCTCCAGCCCCCTCCAGCTCCCGCAGTGTGCCTGGCTGAGCGCTCCACGCTCACCAGGACTCAGGGCTCCGGCCAACGGACGGAGCTGGAGCCATCAGAACCGCACAGGGGATCCTGCCTACTCTCCAGTAACCTCACTGAGATTAGAATGAGTATTTTCACTTGAAAATGCAATAAGCACTACCTCGTCCTGCCCTGAGCAAATACCAACTGGGTTATCTCCTACAGGCCCAGCACTGTGCTAGGCACCAGGTAAATTCAATATACCGAAATTTGAACTTATAAAACTGACATGTTAGAGAATGCACTTTTATGTACATCAGCAAATATTTATAGGGTACGTATTATGTGAAAAGTATGGATTTGAATCCTACTTTACAGTAATACAGGCAGAGGCACCACAGGTAATGATATTAAAAGCTAACTCAAAATGAATAAGTAAAAACAAAACAGAAAAAGCAGTGTTTAGGAATGGCACACAAAAAATGAGGGAAACGTTTATGGTCCAGAGAGGATGGTTGTGCGTGCGCACCCAGCGCTTACGTCTAAGAGCTTTTTAAACGCGTCTCGTGACGTGTGAGGAAGGCACTGTCACTCACCTTATCTCATGGAAAACTGACGAGAGGTTAAATCAGTTGCCCAAGGTCATACAGCTATTACATGGTAGAGCCAAGACCTGTCTGATGTTAAAAACACCTACGCTTTTAACCTTTATAGTATTAATACTATATTGCAAGTGAACAAGGGTTTCTGGAGAGGGAGAAATTTGAGCAGAAGGCCTGTATTACACTTTCCAGCAAGCACAGCACTAGGGGCCTCATGGCTTCTAACTCAAAGCATGTTTTCAGTTCAGTTTTCTATAAAACGTTTCCCATTAAAACTACAATGAGGTATCAGCTCACTCTGGTCAGAAAGGCCATCATCAAATAACAAACGCTAGAGAGGGTGTGGAGAAAAAGGAATCCTCCTACACAGTTGGTGAGAATGTAAACTGGAACAGCCACTATGCAGAACGGTATGGAGGTTACTTAAGAAAACTAAAGACGGAGTTACCACAAGGTCCAGCAACCCTACTCCCGGGCACGCATCTGGAGAAAACTAACACAGAGCGATCACGCGCCCGATGCCCACCGCAGCAGCACCATCTGCAACGCGGAGGCGACCTTCCTGTCCATCAGCAAGTGGCTGGGCAAAGATGTGACACACACACACACACACACACACACTCACACAGCAGAAAATATACACGTGTATATATACATATACACACACACAATGGAAGACGTGAGGTATGTGTGTGCATATATGCACACACACATGTACACATACAACAGAACCCTGCTCAGGGATGAAAATAATGAAGTGATGCCATCTGCAGTGGCAACATGGGTGGACCTAGAGGCTATCACACTAAGTGATATAAGCCAGACAAACAGCATATCGCTTAGATGTGGGATCTAAGAAAACGATACAAACGAACTTATTTACAAAGCAGAAAGAGACTGACAGACATAGAAAACACACTTGCAGTCACCAACAGGGAGCAGGGCAGGGAGGGGTAAACTAGGCTGGGTTGGCACACACACACTACTGCAAAGAAAACCGCCAACCAGCAGTGGCGCACTGTACAGCGCAGGGCACCACACTTAATGCTCTGTAATAGCCGATAAGGGAGAAGACTCTGAGAAAGCACACACAGCTGAATCACAGTGCTGTACACCTGAAACTAACACGATACTGTAAATCAAGTACACTTCAATCTAAAAAGGCGGGCCAGTTTTCTTTAAGCTTCTATTTTTAAGACAGAAGGTCTGAGGAAACTAGATTGGCTTTACAGAAATGATCCTCTACTGTCAACACTGCTGAAATGCTTCTAAAGCAAGAAGAATCCACAATTACTTACCTCCTATAGCCAATGTGTTGGCAGACTGCCAGCCAAACAATCTGCTAGGATCAAAGGGCAACAATGACTGAAAAAGGGGAGAGGTCAAATTAGAGGTAAAAGGTAACTGATTCTAAAGTAAACTTAATCATGTGGAAGAGCTTCGCTTTCTCTTTCAGTCTGCTTCCCTTTCCATGGCAATTAAAACCTTCCCATCTTTGGGATATGAACTCTTGAAATGAACTCTTTGAAAACAGCTACAAACAAACAAGAGGGTATGAGACATTTTTCTACTTTAATAAGAACTGGCTATGTTTCTTTTAGAGACTCATTTTAAAGTATGTCTGCAAAGTTTACTGTCTTTTGGTAGAACCAGCAACAAGTACAACATAAAAATGGGCTTTATAAATGCTTTGGAATGAAAGGCAAGGGGACCAAGAAGCTAGAAAATGCTACCATAAATACAACAAGGTGCGCTGCAGCAGGTCAGGAAAGAGACAGCTAGGCCACAGGCTAAAGCAATGCGATGGCCAAAGCAGCAATCCCACCACCAAAGGCAAACGGCAGACTAAGGCCAGGCCAGCCAGAGGAGACCCGCCAGCAGGGAGCACCGGCTGCTTGAAATGCGTGGGCCAAAGGCTTAGCAGACAGTGGACAGACCTCGGGAAGGGGACAGAGACCTATACAGGAGATAACAGAGCTATTCGGTCCAGATTTGGATGGCAGGGAAAAGAGCAGCCTTCATTTACACATATGTGTGTGTGTCAGATTATTTATGTAAGTATACTTTAATTCATTCATTTATTCTAAGGCTCCCAACGAGGGATTAAACCTGGGCCATAGCAGTGAAAGTGCCAAGTCCTAACCACTGGACCACCAGGGAATTCCAAAGCAGCTTTGACTTTAAATGAAGGGAGAATTTTGGGGTCTAGTGAAGAGGGAATACTTTTCCTAAAACAGGACCAACAAACTGCTTCAACCTAAAAACAGAACAAAGAATAACTGGAAACCACTTCTGTTTTAGGCTAATGGGATCCACTTTATGTAGTAAAACGTGTATTTTTTATGCTTTTATGTAATCCGCTTGTATCTATGTAATCCATTTATCTCATTTCTGCAATGAGATAAGATGCTTGTGATAAATATAAATCTAGCTGACTGCTTCCTTCTTCAAGAAAGTTTTGTTACATTAAAAACAAACCAAAAACCCTGCTGAACCATATCAGCAACAAGTAGTTCACAGACTCACGTATGCCTGGGAACCACCACATTTTTTGTAGCACAGGTCTGTAAAATTTTCACATCAGAGTAAGAGGTTTTATATTTTTATAGGATTATAGAGTTTATGTTTAACTGAAGACACTGTGAGAATATCTGTACTCAGGAAAAAAAGCAAAAGCCTTCTAAAGTGAGAAATGATCAAAAGAAAGTGTTTTTTAAAAAAGTATTTAATTTTTAATTGAAGGATAACTGCTTTTCAGAATTTGTTCTTTTCTGTCAAGAAAGTGTTCTTAATTGAGGATCCCTCAATAGGTTTTAGGGAACCTGTGAATTCCTTTGAAATAGAAGCAAAATTATATGCAATTTTCCTGGGGACAGGGTTTGTAGCTCTCTCATATTCTTGAAGAAGTCTTTGTCCTGAAAAAGATGACTTAAATGAACAGCCCTATTTATTGAGAAGAGACAGAAGTTTATTAGTGGTAGCATGAAGCAGCTCTCAGTGAGTAGCAGACCAGTACGCTGGCCAACTGCCTGCCTGCCCTCCCACCCATTTCCACCTTTCCCATGCTCTGCCCTGAACCGGACAACTGCATTTCCCAAACTCACCTGCGCTTTGGCTACCAGACACATTTAGCCATGAGAGGGTAAAGGTGGGAAGAGGGGAGAGACTGAGATGCTTCCCCTTCTGTGTTTTCTGCGGCATCTCCCACAAGGTTCCGGCCCTACACTCTCTTCCAAGCCCCCAGTAGGCAGCCTGGCTCTGAGTGTGTCTCTCAGAGGTTCCCACTGCCGGGTTCAGGAACACCACTTTCTGGCAGCCTTCCATCTTTGTCAATTCTGAGGTTGTCTCATCAGGACACACTTGGCTTCTCTCTTTTGCTATTGTTCTGTATAAGTAATTTCCTACATTAAATGGCCTACACATGGAAGACTTCGGCTTCCCAGGAAGAACCTGCCTGCCAATGCAAGAGACACAGGTTTGATCCCTGGGTTGGGAAGATCCTCTGGAGAAGGGAATGGCAATCCACTCCAGTGTTCTTGCCTGGAGAACCCCATGGACAAAGGAGCCTGGTGGGCTACAGTTCATGGGGGCACAGGTGGAAATGACTGAGCACGCCCACGTCACCTGCAGGACCCAGAATGGTCTCTCTTTTCCACTCTGGCCGAGCCCTGGCTGCTACGTCTCAGTGCTATACCTGAATGAGGTGGTAGAGTGTGATGTCGGGAGGCAGGACGCTAGGGGTGGTGTGCTGTGGGAACAGAGCAGCTTTCAGCTTTGGGTAAGGAGTCAATGCCACCTTCAGTAGCTGGGGATCTACTTTCTTCAGAGAGCTCTCAGCTTCCCCATTCTGAACAACCTAGATAAAAAGACAGACAATGTGATAAGAGAATCACGTTTTTCCTCTTTTCCAAATTTAAGTCCTTTTTTCACAAGACCCAAGGAGAAACAGGCTAACAGCTCTAGCTCTGACTTAAGACAAACTAGCTGTGTGGCCCTGGGCTGGACACTTAGTATCAGGCAGGGTTCAGTTTCTTCAATTACAAACTTAGAAGGTTCAGCTGGGCCAGTGGCTTTCAAACTGCATAAGGAAAATCTGTTTGAAAACATGCTCTGTTACAACAATATTTAAAATTTTAAAACATTAAATATTTAATTGGATATTAAATAGTAAATATTTTAAAAGAAAAAAACCTACTAGACTAGATGACTCTTAGGTTCTTTCTCTCAGTGTTCTGTGACTAATTTCTGACAGGGGATCACAAACAGAGGTGCAAGTAACCACGAAGTTAAGATACACCGCAACATCTGAGACAGGCGGGATTAAATTAGGCTAGCGTCAGCAAGGAACCTACAGATTAGATGTTCACCAGCATTCTTAAGTTCCCTCCAACCAGCCACGCTACACTTTCAAAAAAAGCAGAGATGGGCAAATTTTCACTGGGTTCCTCATAGAAGTTTTTAAGGGTAGCTAAAAATTATGATTTCCTTTTTAGCTCTCAAAGAGGTCAGACAGCAAATAAAGGGGGGAAAAAATCTCTACACAACATTCAGTTGCCCCTTGTATCCACAGGGGACAGGTTTCAAGACCCTTACAGATAATCAAAGTCTGAGGACCTCAGGTGCTTCAAATAAAATCCTGCAGTACAGTCGCCCCTCCATACCTGTGGATGCAGAACCCCTGGATATGGAGGGCTGACTGGATCGGTCTGCTTTCAACCTCAGAGGATGTGACATAAAGCTTAAAAATTCACTGTTGTTTTATACTCTTTAATGAAATACTGGTACGTGGTTACATTTTAAATCAACTGAGATCTACAAGATCCACAGGTATTTCCGCTAAATTCATAATCAGTCCTAGGTTGCTGTAACATGTGAAAGTGCTGTCCATACCTGGCTGACGCCTGGTCTCCTTTCAACCTCAGAGGATGTGACATAAAGCTTAAAAATTCACTGTTGTTTTATACTCTTTAATGAAATACTGGTACGTGGTTACATTTTAAATCAACTGAGATCTACAAGATCCACAGGTATTTCCGCTAAATTCATAATCAGTCCTAGGTTGCTGTAACATGTGAAAGTGCTGTCCATACCTGGCTGACGCCCCCAGGGGCATACACTGTGGTAGCAAGGGCCAGGAGGGTATGACCTTCCAATAGCATACTGCTGACACTGGCCTGGTTGCTGGGAATCAGTATCTGAGCGTTTGCAAGGCTAGCCTGGAAGATCAGTCTGGGATCTGAAAAATGAGAAAGTACATTTTCTCCTTGAGAGAGAAATACTAAGCTGAGAATTATATGGGCTCCCTTGGTGGCTCAGATGATGGAGAATCTGCCGGCAACGTGTGAGACCTGGGTTCAATCCCTGAATGAGGACGATCCTGTGGAAAAGGAAATGTAACCCACGCCAGTATTCTTGCCTGGAGAATTCCATAAACAGAAGAGCCTGGAGGGCTACAGTCCATGGGGATGCAAAGAGTAGGACATGACTCAGTGACTCAAACGCACACAAGAACTATATAATTCCAAGAAAGAAAATGAATTTTTAGCTCTACCCACAGTAAGGACTTTCTAAATGTAAAAGCAATAGGAAATCAGATTACAAAGGGAAAGAAAAATAGATGTCTACATAAAAATAAAATCTTCCATTCAGGGAATGGAAACAAGGGAAACTGAAAGGTAGTAATGAACAAGGGGAAAAATAAACAAAAGACAACAACCTAACAATTAATGTCTCCAACAAAGCTCATACAGAAGCCCAAAATACTGATTCTAACAGATAAATGGACAGAATAACTATTTTACAAAGCAGAAAATAAAAATGCCTGACACACAAATATATAATTCATTAGCAATAAAAATGCAAATTAAAACAGGAATTAGGTACCATATATCATCTGCTTCTTAAATAAAGCTTGAGTCTAGATTATGGTCAAATATTTGTCTACAGTTATATGACTTTTTAAATTAAAGAGTTTACAATTTAAATTCCATTCAAAAGACTGGTTATTTATCTAAAGCAATTTCTGTTTTAACATAGGACACCCATACCTGTTAAGTTACTGGAAACTTGTCGACACTGAACTAAAAATTCAAACCAAGGGTGAGCCTCATGTAATTCTTTTTTTCCCAAAAAAGGACAATTTGGAGGACTAAGTCTGTATATAAAACAAACACACAAAATATCTGATTAACATAAAGGGTAAGACAAACAATTACAACCATGTTTGCTCAGGTGATATCTAGCATTGCACTTAACAAGTAAATAGAACACCATATACTCCCAGTCTTAATAGTGTGTTTTTCATATGCCTTACATATGATCTGGGAATAAAGAAAATTTTAGAGACAGAGACAATATCACTTAAAGTGTTTCCTACCATGATGAAATTTTACCAGCGCTGTATAAGATTACCAGAATACTTGTATGCTTTAACCTCTTTCTCAAGCTGAAGAGATGTTTGAAAACTTTTATAACTACAAGAGAAGATGAGACTAAGCAGTTAAGGGTCGTAACAGGGCCTCTGAAAATATGGCTTTTAAACCCTCACTTGCCAGTAGTTTTGGGGGAAATATTTCTGTATTCAGGTAAGCTTCAATGATATGAACAAGAAATACATCCTTTGCTTGAATTCCTAGCCTATACTACACAAAATAAATAAAAATGTTCTCATTTGCAGATGAATGTGGGTTCTGGAATCAAATATGACTAAATCTAACTTTAGCATTTACTAGCTGTGCACCTTAAACAAGGCACTAGGTCCCTCTCAAAGCCTCAGTTTCCTCATCTGTGAAATGGAGGTGTGAATAACCACCTCACAGGAGTTTCTGAAGACTGGATGAGACGATGCACATAGAGCACTAAGAACAGTGCCAGACACACTGCGAGTGCTCACGGCCACTGCCACCATCATTCCCGACCCAACAGCGGCAACACCGGCCACGGATGCGACTCCGCCCGCGGACCTTAAGCGAATATACATACTGATGTCTGACTATCTGAGTATAAACTTCTGCGCATGTCTAAGATACCCTGCAGTGGCTATGAAGTCAAAGTTTGTAGCATTTGTTTGGTATGAAAGTCCAAGTTAACCTTTAGAATCTTCCCTCCTTTAAACTTTTAAAGCATTAAATATTAATAAATATATCTAATTATTTAAAAGGTTAATATTGATGTTACATAATTAACATCTAAAAAACACACAATAAGCATTAGGCGAATGGAGTATTAAACTAAAAGACGTTACCACATGTTAGAGTCGGGGGGACTACTTCAAAAAGGTCAGTGTTGCTCACACGAACGCGTAACATTTTCCTAAAAGTCATATTCAGATGTGATACGGAAAGAGGGAACATGAAGGCTTCGTTCTTAGTACTCACTTGTAATGGTCAAGATAGATATAAAGAAGATACTGCAGACTGTGTTCCAAACAATAGAGAATGAAGTGAGAGTGGAAATCCCATCCTTCTTTGGACCTATAGTTTTGAACAGCGAGGGCGTCCTGCATCACACCCCCAACACGGTTCAGTCTGACAAGGAAGAGTTCAAAGTCTTCTAACTCAGATGTAAGAAAAATTCCATTCCTATTGGGAAGGTTTAAATATAACATGGCAAGTTAAAAAGTTGCTAGATCCAGAGCACACTGAACCATCTCCATTGTTAAGTAACCTCAACTAGTTAAAAACGAGTATTTAGGAATCAAGACTGCCATTCTTACCCATAAACATGCTCTGAAACATGTCTTTTGCTGGTCTCCAATGAAGGCTTCTGCAACATTGTAGTATTTTAAGTCTCCAATATCTTAAACATTTCAAAAACCTAAACTAAATTACTTCTTAAATTACTAATCTAAATTACAAACAAAAATGGTTTGTTTTTGACCGGAATTGTACAACCCACTGTGGCTTTTGAAGCTGGATGCTTTACACACTGAGAAATTCACTGAAATATCCAAACAAAATCATTAAGAGATTGAAGCATAATAAAGAGGAACTTAAACAGACCAGCTATTAAAGAGCAGAAATTTGCATTTAAATATCTTTGTAAGTTTACTGTTAATACATCATGAAAGACAAAGTTTTAGTCGCTCAGTCGTGTCTGACTCTTTGTGACCCCATGGACTGTAGCCTGCCAGGCTCCTCTGTCCATGGAATTCTCCAGGCAAGAATACTGGAATGGGTAGTCATTCCCTTCTCCAGGGTATCTTCCTGACCCAGGGATCGAACCTGGATCTCTTGCATTCAGGCAGATTCTTTACTATCCGAGACACCAGAGAAGTCCATACATGCCATTAAAGGAGTACAAAAACAACAGTATTATGTGGAGTCTAGAGAAACGCCACGTAGCCACCACCTAGATTACTGGACACTGTCCCTGCAGCCCTTGGAGTACTCCTCCCCGTTTACGTGCGCTTCTATCCTGATTCCATGCTGACTGTCTCCCTACTTCCATTCATTCACCAACGTAGTTTGACTACCCATGTGTGTAGCCTGAAATATTAATAATATTTGGCTCTGGCTATTCAAACTTGACATACATGAATGGAACATCCTGGACACACTGTTGCTTCTTTCTCCCACTTGTGTGACTTATCCACATCGATACCTACAGCCGTAGCATGTTTTCACTGTTACAGTTTCAAGTGCATGCTCTTCATTGTCCCACTGCATGATTCTCCCCCGTTTCATTTTTCCATTCGACCTTTGATAGTCACTGCTCCTAGATTTTTTGTTAAATAAATTTCCCTTTCTGTGACTCAGTATTATGTGGAGTCTAGAGAAACGCCACGTAGCCACCACCTAGATTACTGGACACTGTCCCTGCAAGCCCTTGGAGTACTCCCCTTTTACGTGAGCTTCTATCCTGATTCCATGCTGACTGTTTCCCTACTTCCATTCATTCACCAACATAGTTTGACTACCCATGTGTGTGGCCTGAAATATTAATAATATTTGGCTCTGGCTATTCAAACTTGACATACATGAATGGAACATCCTGGACACACTGTTGCTTCTTTCTCCCACTTAACACCGTGTGACTTATCCACATCGATACCTACAGCCGTAGCATGTTTTCACTGTTACAGTTTCAAGTGCATGCTCTTCATTGTCCCACTGCATGATTCTCCCCCTTCCATTCGACCTTTGATAGTCACTGCTCCTAGATTTTTTGTTAAATAAATTTCCCTTTCTGTGACGATAAATGAGGAGGGGCACCCCCTCAAAATGTTTGTTGGCCACGTATGGTTCCTCTCTTGTGACTGTCTGTGTGCTGGTATCTTCCCCTCCAGATCCAAGCTCTCCTCTCCTGCTGTGTGTCCCTAGAGGCTCGCTCACCTAAGCGGGATGGTCTACAGGAGTCCTGTGCCCTCAGGCTTCTGCTTTGCTTTGTCTTGACCTATGAAGATCCCCGTTAGGAGACAAGAATCGACAAAAAGGGAGGATGGGGATGTCTTGGCGTGCTCTGTTGTTTCATTTTTCCATTCGACCTTTGATAGTCACTGCTCCTAGATTTTTTGTTAAATAAATTTCCCTTTCTGTGACAATAAATGAGGAGGAGCACCCCCTCAAAATGTTTGTTGGCCACGTATGTTCCTCTTTTGTGACTGTCTGTGTGCTGGTATCTTCCCCTCCAGATCCAAGCTCTCCTCTCCTGCTGTGTGTCTCTAGAGGCTCGCTCACCTAAGCGGGATGGTCTACAGGAGTCCTGTGCCCTCAGGCTTCTGCTTTGCTTTGTCTTGACCTATGAAGATCCCCGTTAGGAGACAAGAATCGACAAAAAGGGAGGATGGGGATGTCTTGGCGTGCTCTGTGCTGTGTGACACCAGGCTGGCTAATGCTGTCCACTGAGGGACACAAGTCCCACCAGGCAGCTGCCCTGGTCTCAGAGAGTGTCATCTCCCTTTGTCCCACACTAAACCTCTTATAAAGCACCCCCTAATCCCAAGGTCATGCAGACAGTCTTCCCTATCTTCTAAAAGCATTATGCTTTTACATTTAAGTTTTAAAAACTACCCGGAGGGCTCCCTAGTGGTCTAGTGGTTACGAATCTGCACGCTAGTGCAGGGGCTGTGAGTTCAGTCCCCGGGTCAGGAAGATCCCCTGGAGAAGGAAATGGCAACCCACTCCAGCATTCTTGCCCGGGAAATACCACGGACGGAGGAGCCTGATGGGCTACAGTCCATGGGGTCGCAGAGTTGGCTACGACTTAGCAACTAAACACCAACAACAGTCACAATACCTGGCCAGCTTATCTAAAATTTCATTTCTCATGTAGTTGTTGCAACAAGTATTCTGATCAACAATATCAACAGTCAGGGGCGGCCATTTATTCTGCTCAAGTGAAGCATAAACACTCTGGGTCTGAAATTCTCCAATCCACAGGATAATGCTGGGCCAATCATGGCGTGCTGTGAGGTATCTCCAGAGGGCTTCAGGAGAATATGAGTTATACCCTAAATAAGAACAAAATTCATTTTAAAACAGCAATGAATGATGATTACTGACATAAAACCCAACACTAACTGAGTAAACATGATGATCTGGGCAAATACCTAACATAAAGAGAGCTGCTCAGGCCTCTGCTTCTCCCACTGGTCCCCGCTTCTGCGCTGCTCGCTTTCTAGTGGCTAGGTCAGCAGGAGGAAGCGATAAATGCTGCCCGCTGTTACTACAGTGCTTAAATGGAACTTGGCAATTACCTGTGTGTTTCATTTATCTTGTCAGCCTTCTTTTTCCCTTTTCTTTTCCTTAGTATAAACAAAAACCCCAGCTGTAATAATAAACGTGAATTTGACACCCTATGAACTACCACTGTTTACCACTGTTAAGTTATTTCCCAGAGCCCTGGTATGATACCGATTCTCAGTTTACGCAAAGAGAAACCAAAGGCTATTTTGAAAAACGAAGAACGTCATGGAAGCTAGGAAGAGAATTCTTAGCCTTGAAATTTCATATTCACTGAACCAGATGATTTTTCTCTTTCACAATCACATTATAAATCCCTTACAAAAACCTCAAGGCAAGAAAAAGCGCTTAATATAAAGACTTGCATTTTAAAGCAACTGAGTATTTTTCCCCAAAACGAATTTGAAAATGAAGACACACCAAAATATTCAAATACCAATGCCTAACTTAATCTTCATTCATTCTTTTAGGCTCTTTCATACTTGCCTTCTGGATTTATCTGGGGGAGAAGGATGGATTCTTGTGTTGGCTGATTCCACCACTGAGCCCAATTTAACACAATTCTATGATCTTGCCTGTTAAGTTTATCTTTATGATCATATTTCAGGAACGAGTCCAAAACAGACTTGTGCTTGGAAAAATCTTGTTCCTTTATCCAATACCTAAAAGTGTGATAGGAAATTTTTAAATTTTGGAGGGAAAGGCATCATTCCTTTTTCTCTGCTCAAGAAGTTCTACTCTTTCGGGAAACACATAATTCAATACTCTTAATTTTGTATTTATTATCTTAAAATATATCTGATATGTACATATTGATATGACAGGGGATTCCTCAGGCCCTTCTGGATGATACAAGTTTAATTTTCATAGGGAATATGAGCTCAAGTCCACATAAGAAGCCCAAGATAACAATTAAAAACTAAACCTTATCTATAGTATTCTTCCTATGTTATAAAAACGGGGCTAATGAGACTACCTGGGTAAAGACTGGATCTGTATATTTTCTTGTAAATGTCCTGAATAAAACTTCTCAACTTGATGCACAAAGTCTACAGTCCTTTTCTCTTTTTCAGAAAAATAATTTTTTTCTTTAAAAATTTCAACCTTGAACAAGAAGCAATTAAAGAAAAAAATCAAGAACATTTGCAAAACAAATTCCATGAGATTAAATGCCACTTAAGAATTGTATTTTGAATTTCTGAGGCAATGTATGTATTCACACAAATTTTCCTTTAAGATAAAGGCAAAATGTTCATTTACATAAAGACAAGGAGTTGTCATACTTTTATTTTACTAGGTATTAGCTGAATGTTAAAATAATTTGTTTTAAAGTTTCACCAACATTTACTAGAAAACGTAAACTACTTAGTCTCACCTTTACCTACCAAAAAGTCCCGTATACTTTTATCAGTTGTATAGAAGCATATCTTGAGCAACTGGTCTTTTACATTAAAGCCCTGAAGTAAACACAGAAAATCAAGAAAACATATTTTGTAACGGAGCTATTTGAACCTAAATATATGGTCAATACAGAGGCACTCTGTTATGGAAATGTGCCTTGTTAGAATTCCACAGCTTTCCTGCTCTTGTAAGCGTCCATTTTCTACATTTATCATATTTACAGACCATCTCTAAACCCTTAAGGTGATTTGATTTGCCAGAAAAGCAAAGGCAGCACGCAGAACAATTTAAGGCCCAGCCGGGCTACCACAGGACCAAACTACAGGTCTCCACTATTGTGATTCACTTGAAAACACCCGTCAATGCACATAACAGATCTGACAGTTTCACCCCTCTGAACGTCCAGAAAATTACCACGAGCAAGACCTCAACCATGCAGATGAGGACCCCATCCCAGCCCAGGACCCCATCTCCAGGACATTCCTTTCTCAGATGAAGCAAAACCGTGGAGCACAAAGCACAGGGGCACACCACCTGAAAGCTCCAATGGCGATCTGAGAGAACATAAAGGATGGACGCAGAGGAGGACCGTACAGGATGGACGTAGAGGGTGGACGAAAAGGAGGAACGTAAAGGAGGACCGTAAAGGGTGGACGTAAAGGAGGAACATAAAGGGTGAGCGTAAAGGAGGAACGTAAAGGGTGGACGCAAAGGAGGAACGTAAAGAATGGACGTAAAGGGTGAGCGTAAAGGAGGAACATAAAGGGTGGACGTAAAGGATGAACATAAAGAATGGCCCCCAACAAACAACGAGGCCGTCCGCACACTCTGAAATGTGTGAACCCTTTTATGAGAAACACCGTTTCCCCTTCTAACCAAAGTACCAAATCTAACAGAGACCAAATGATGGAAATTCTAACCAAGAATCTCTTCAAGAAAGTTCTTAGCACTAAAGAACGTTTCCCAGTACTACTGTCATAATTTGCCAGTAAAGCTACACACACTTCTTAGTTTTGTGACATGACTACAAATACAAATCAGTTTTCCTAACAGCCAGAAACTGTATTAAACACATAAGAGAACTTCTTTCATTAGCAACTTTATGATCAGACAAACAAATTGTGCCACTTACCATATGCTTCAAAAGCTCAGAGGCTTCCTCTATATTGTTCTTTTTCAGATTGTCAAAGACCAAATCTAGGCCTATTCTAATCAACTCCTCAAGTCTTTGAGCAGAATGACTGTTAATCCTGAAGAAAGTTTGTGCCTCTGGTATTTTGTTGCTTAAAATGGCATTGGCGATAACTTCCTAGGAAAAGGGAGAAAAACATCTGCCTTTTGAGTTCCTTTTTATTACCTTAATATGTTTATCAACAAGGGACTTAAATATTTACTGAGTACCTCAATAAGAGACTTTTACTGAAAATCTACTACTAGATTTGGGGCTTGGAAGGGGGTATAAATTGACCAAAATACAGACTCTGCTCTCCAGGAGCTTTTAGACTAGTGGAAGAAATGCAAATAAAGCACAGATTATAGTACTGCACGATAAGGGTGATGATACAGGTATTTCCAGGGTTCCAGAGAGGAGGGTTCAGAAGAGGAATATCTAAATAAGAGAAATGAATAAAAAAGAAAAGGTTCCTAGTAGAGCTGACCAATGAAGTAAAAGTTTTAAAGGCAAGTGAGTGTGATGTATGTTTAATGAGAAAAGAACATGACTTCCAAAAACAGAGAATATTTAATATGCAGAGGCCTAAGGGCCAGGAACAGTAGCAAGCCTTCAGAGAACTCCAAAGCACTTAATGTAACTAGAGAAAGCTGGAGAGTAGCAGCAAATGAGACTTGAAAAAGTAGACTCTCCATCACAATGGCATGGTGTGTGTGACATGGGTTTTATCCTGAAAGTTATGCAGAGCCACTGAAGGATCTTAAAAGCTAGGGTGATAAAACCACACAGATATATTTGGAAGATACGTATATTTTAGAAAGGACATGCACACACTGGCATGCATGTTTCTGGAGACAGATTCCACAGCTTTCATCGAAGTGGACTGTAACCTCCCCCAAAATTAAAAATCAATGAGTAAAAAGAGCAGAGGGCCATAGATGAAACCTTGGAACACATTAAAAACGGGAAAGACAGGAAATGAAGCCAGTGAAGGAGACTGGAAGAGAGAACCCTGAGAGAGCGGAAGGAAAATCAAGTAATTTTTGGTTAGAGAATGATTGAGAGACAGCAAGTGCAGTCACACCAGGCGCTTCCCCACCCTTCTACCCTGAGAGGGGCAGCCTTGTAAGCCTGGCAGCATCTCAACTGCAGCGCTTTCAAGCCCCATCAGTGGGGACATTGGGGTTAGGCTTGGTCTTTTCAATGCCAACATCCTCCAAGAGATTAGAAGAATTCTTCCAGTCCCTAGTCAAAAAGAGGGCATCACAGTTGGCTGTATAAACTTCTACTAAAAAAAGAAAGCCAAGTTGATGAGTATAGAAAACCTAACTGGCAAAGTATCTTAACTAGAATCTGAGATAGGAATTGAACTGAATATACTTCCAACATATAATGTCATAACTTTCTTAAGATCGACTCACCAGCAGCAGTGTGATTCATTCTAAAGTTAGGCAGAGTGGACAAGTCCAAAGTTTCATGTCCCTAGATATTGAAGGAGTGCTAGTTCACGATGGGTTTGGGGTTGGGTGTTTCTCACTGCATGCAAATGGGCAGATCTGACATAAAAAAGGTGCCTATCTGTCTCCTGAATTAAATAAATGAAACTTGTAAACATGTATTTGAAGTTGTACTCAGAGATCCCCAAATTTATAAAACGTAAAAGCCTTTCCAAAGACTCTGAATCACAAATGTACAGATTCTAGGGATTTCCCTGGAGGTTCAGTGGTCAAGACTCTGAGCTTTTACTGTTGGGGGTGGGGAGGGGGTGGGATTGATCCTGGGCTGGGGAACTAAGATCCTGCATGCTACAAATGTGGCCCCAAAAAAAAAAAGAGAGAGAAGAAGGAAAATTAACACTATCACGTTACAATATGGACAAACCACAAGTATACAGATTTCAAATTCTATTTCTTCTATCATTTCCTCAGGTTCTCTGAATCTGAAAAATAAAGGAAGTGAATATTACTAATATTTACCTCAACGCTGAGTTTCTCCCATATATTGCTCTCCTTTACTTTGGGGACATTTTCATTTACATCATATTCATCTGTAGCATCTGTTAGCTTCCAGGGAAACTTTATCATGAAGGTTCGAAGTTCATCAATGTAGCTGGTCAAAATGTCCACTCCTTTCTGTAGATGTTCGTCTAGCTCTATGGAAAACACCAATGTGCCAATTTCACACATAAAGAGAGTGTATGTGTGTATGTGTGAGCAGAGAGAGGAATAAGTCACCATGAGCTATATAACCATGATGAAGTTTTCAAAATGGCAACAGCCAGCTCAGTGTCCTCAGAGCAGACAAAAAAATCTGATCTCTTCCCTATTTACAAGTAGCCCCATGCTTTAATATGACCCCCTTCACCCTCTTCACAGTGATTAGTTCTTCCTGCCAAAATTCCCAGGATTAGAACCCATTTCACTCCCTTAATTACACACTGAACTTAGCAAATGGCACTCTGCTGGCTTATGCCCTCTCGTGCAATAGGATCACTTATATCTCTGTCCTGACATAAGGGTAGGATAATTGTCCCTTTATTTCCTGCTTTTCTTACCGTCAATGTGAATAAAAAGCTCCTTTATTTGTTTGTTAAGAAAAGACAGTGTAAGGTTAAGTAACTGTTCTGAGAAGTGTTTGCTTTGGGTTTCAGAATCGTTTTCTCTAATTGCTGAGCAAAGTAAATCCAGCGCTGGTGTCAGCTCTTCCACATCTGAGGACAAACCAAAGAAAGGGCTATGAAGACCACCGGGGCACTCCCAGTAAAACTGACCTGCCCAAAAGCACTGTGCTCCAACACCTTAAACATAAGACAGAGACCAGCGTCTCACTCTCAAAAAGCTCACAGACCTTGATGACGTCTCATTACCTGTGAACTTCAGGGACTCTACTTATCACTAGTGGTTATTTACTGGTATCACTAGTAACTAGGATTTTGCTGACCACCTACTCTATTTTAAATACTGTACTTGGGTGTTTTATAAATGCTATCTCACTTATTCCATTTAATGATCAGAGAGGTAGGTGTTATATCCCTCTTTCCACAGATAAAGAAACTGAGGTTTCTTTTTTTTTTTGAAACTGAGGTTTCAAGAGGATAAGTAACTTGTCCAAGCTAATCTGAGCATGAGTGGCATAGAACAAATCTGAATGTAAATCTGCTGATTCCAAAACCATTCTCTTAAACATACAGTTGAAGGCAAGGATGGAGGCCCCTGAATCTTCTGTTTGCCAGCTGCAAATAAAATGCTGCCTGCTCATTCCAGCATCGGTCCCACCTCTAGAACTGCGTCTGTGTGAGAATGATGGGAAACATGGGTTTTACCAAAAGAGCAGGAAAAGCTAATCCTATGCTTATTTCCAGATTCATCCCCACCTTTTAGGGCGGAGCAGTGCAGGTGTGAGTGGAGGGAGGAGTAATCACTGACCACCCAACAGCAGAAGGGAGTAACGGCCACACAGCTGCTGCTGCCGTTCCCCCAGCAGCCACAGACCAGGCCTCTCTCTATAAATTTAAGCAGACTTAAAAAAAAAAAAAGTGGAGCATAAAAAAGGTTAGCAGTTCAAGAGGGAGGAGGGCAAACTCTGCACTCTAAACCAGAGAATGTCAGTGCACACTGCAAGTAAGAACCAACATCACACTGACTGAAAGGGTAGGCTGCTCTTTTCTCCACTAAGAAGACTATAAACTGGTAGAAATTAATCCCAATAATTGTACATATGTGAAATTATACAAACACATAGCATTTATAGCACACTGCCAACAGCAGCAAAAATCAGAACCAACCTAAATGTGTAACGAGTTTGGCTGGGGAAACTACGGCGCAGCCCAAATAATGGAATTCTGTGCCACCATAAATAGGCATACCTATTGTTATCAACACAGACGTCTGTAATACATTATCAAGTGAAAAAACAAAAAGCAAATTATAAAACTTTATGTACATGGGAAAATACATTTTTTTACCCTATCCCTCCAAAGAGAGGATTTGCAATGACTATCTGGCTGAAGAATAAAAGCAGAGCTCCTGTTTATTAAAAATGAAAACCAAAGTCTTAAAAAGAAGAGTTGGTAATTTTGCAAAACAGAAAAGTCAGGATGAAAATTAAGCCAGGGGCACTATCACTATATACCTCAGATAGCTGCAAGAGTGGGAATTTCACACATGAATTTTACTTTCTTTTGAATAAAATGCTCTTAAATTTCAAGGAAATTTCAAGGATCATCTCTTCCTTGCACACTAAAAATACAAAGCGCAGTATAGCATATGAGTAATTAATAGTCAAAGTATAGTGAGAGCATGTACAGATTCTCACAATTCTCTCAAGAGTCCAGAAAGTAGAGAAAACATTATGACTGAGTCTTGGATAGTAAAGAAGTCATCAGAAAACATAACAATAATTTGAAAGTGATTAAAAAGGAAAAATGATAAATACAAATGTAGAAGTCTTCATTCCACTTACGTTTTAAATATAAATGGGATGCAAAGTGATCAAACTGATCAGGTACAGAAGATTTTGAGGATGGAGTCAAAAGATTTTCTTTGCTCTTTAAAAAGAAATCTACTGTGTCCAGCTGACGATTTTCTATACCTGCCTGAAATGGGAGGAGATCAGGAAAAAAATTACAATAGGAAAAAAAAAATTGGGATACAAATTGTTTTTTAAGACTTTACCGTTGAATGTGCTAACACAGAGATACAAGGCTATCTTTATCTTGTAGGAGTACCCGGGTTCTAGTGCAGATTCTGAGAACGACTGTGTGATCTAGGACAAGTCTCTGTAACTTTTTGGAGCAACAGTCTCTGCTTCAGCACAAACAGGAGGTTAGAAAAGAAAACACTGCCAGCTCTGTGCATGCTGATGCTAAGCCTCTTTGGTTGCGTCCAGCACAATGGGCTACAGCCTACCAGGAGAACCCATGGGATTCTCCAGAAAAGAATACCGGAGTAAATCGTCTGCCCCTCCTCCAGGGTATCTTCCCAACCATTTCGTAATTCTAAAACAGTCAAAGCTAGGTACCTTGGGATCACCCTCACAGTTAAGTTACAATCTATTTGAATTAAAATATTATAGCAGATTAATACAAAGTTAAACTGAAAAAGCAGACTTCTGTTTCTAACTAGGAATATGAAGAAACTGTTCTATAAGGAACACTTAAAAATCATAGATTTAAAATTATTTATACAGTTGACCCTTGAACAACTCGGGTGTTAGGGACGCTGACCCTCCTACACAGTGGAAAACCCATGTCTAACTCTATAGCCATCCCCCTGAGCAAGAGGTTTCACACCCATGCATTCAACCTGCCTTGGATTGTGTAGTACTATAGTACTCACTCCTGAAAAAACCCTGGTACAGGTGCACCTGTGCAGCTCAAATCCATGCTGCTCAAGGGTCAAGGGTGGTGTGTGTGCATGCGTGTGTGTGTGCTCATATCTTTAAATGCTCAGTTGAACTGAAAAGAAAGTGAGAAAAATCCTCAGAATTAAACACAAATTTCTGATGGCCTGAATCAGGGCTTGAAAAACAGGACGAGCCAACCAAATTCAATTCCTGCCTTTGTTTTATAGGAACAGAGCCATATCCATCCACTTACATATTGTCAGTGGCTACAATGGCACATCTGAGTAGTTATAACAGAAACCTGCCTGGGAGCTCTGGCCCTGGAGAGAAGTGTGCCAAGGCTAGAGCACCGCACAGAAGAATCACCTGAAGAGCCTGTTCAGACATGGGCCGCTGAGCCCAGTCCCCAGAGATTCTGGTTCCCTGAGTCTGGGGTGGAGTATGAGAGTCAGCATCGCTGGTGAATCTCCAGAAGAGGGGATGCTGCTGGTCTGGGGACGACACTGGGAATCCAAGGGCTGTGCCTTTGTTTTATAGGAACAGAGCCATATCCATCCACTTACATATTGTCAGTGGCCACAATGGCACATCTGAGTAGTTATAACAGAAACCTGCCTGGGAGCTCTGGCCCTGGAGAGAGGTGTGCCAAGGCTAGAGCACCGCACAGAATCACCTGAAGAGCCTGTTCAGGCACGGGCCGCTGAGCCCAGTCCCCAGAGATTCTGGTTCCCTGAGTCTGGGGTGGAGTATGAGAGTCAGCATCGCTGTGAATCTCCAGAAGAGGGGATGCTGCTGGTCTGGGGACGACACTGGGAATCCCAGGGCTGAGCTCTGGGTGCGAGGCCAGGCAGGCTGGGTGGGAAGCACCCGTGAGAGCCATGTGCGGAGGAGAGCAAAGAGGGAGGGGCTTCCCTGAGGGAGGCAGGAATCAGCCCGACTCCACCCTGCACAGTGAAAGGAAAGACCAAACTGTGTGTGCCTAGTGAGAACATGGCTACAAACAGTTATGAAGCTTGCAACTTTCAAACAGCGCAGCAAAAGTAAGTAACAAACAGTCGGAACCACGGCAGCAAACTTGTGCCAGTCGCTCAGTGTCCCGACTCCGTGACCCCATGGACTGTGTAGCCTGGTAGGCCCCTCTGCCCACGGGATTCTCCAGGTAAGGGTACTGGAGTGGACTGCCAATGGAAAAGAGGTAAATGGACTTTCCTTTAATAATGTTACGATTTTCCTGTAAATTTTAAAAGTTTCAAAATAATACATTTAAAAATAATGACCAAATAGTAATTCTAGAAATAATAAACAAATACAAATTGAAACTAGATTCTCAGCGGATACATTGAATACCAGATTAGACCCACCTGAGAAGAGAAATAGTGAGCTGAATTACCCAAACTCAAAGAGATTAAGATAAACTGAGCAAAGTATGAAAATTCTGACTACTTCTGATGAAAGTAAAGAACACTGTGACAACTGGAAAATGCACATTCAACTTTCACAAGGAACATTTATGAAAACTGAGTGTTTACTAGGCCCTACCTGAGTCTCACCAAACTCACTCACTTGTGTGCTGTGGGAGACTAAGGCCAAAACAATGCTGTAATACCACCTACTCAAAGTTACCGCATGGACACACACTGCGTAAGGGGAGAGGCTCTGCAGCCACACTGCTTGGGCCCAAACCCTGGCACTACCAGTTACTGTCCAAGTACATCTGAATTAGGATTCCTAACCTCTATGTTCCCTCAACTGTAAAATGAAATAATAATAGTTTTTATCTATAGGTAAGAAAATGAGCTAGCACCTAATTCTTAACATTAATATTTAGAAAAAATAACTATAGGAAATAACCCAGCAGTAAACATGATTACTTTGGGATAACCACGGAGGCTCCAGTACTTTGGCCACCTCATGAGAAGAGCTGACTCACTGGAAAAGACTCTACTGCTGGGAGGGGTTCGGGGCAGGAGGAGAAGGGGACGACCGAGGATGAGATGGCTGGATGGCATCACGGACTCGATGGACGTGAGTCTGAGTGAACTCTGGGAGATGGTGATGGACAGGGAGGCCTGGCGTGCTGCGATTCATGGGGTCGCAGAGTCGGACACGACTGAGCGACTGAACTGAATTTTCTTTTTTTCCCATTCTTAAATTTTCTATAATAAATAGTTTGTAGTACATAAAAGGTAAGTCTTTCAATAAATGGTACTGGTAACTGAAAATCTACATGCAAAACAATGAGGTTGGGTCCTTTCCACTTACCACATATAAAAATTAATCAAAATGCATCAAAGAATCAGAAACTCTTAACTTTGTAAGAGTAAATTTTCAAGACCTCACAGAATAGGCACTGGTTACTTAAGATATGACACCAAAACCACAAGCAACTGAAAAGCAAAGCTCCCTAAAACAGGTAAGCTAACTTCATCAAAATTAAGGACTTATGTTTCAAAGGGCACCATCAAAAATGCTGGAAGTAAAACCCACAGAACAGCATAAAATATCTGTAGATCATACATCTCATATGGGTCTAGTATCTAGAATATGTAAAGAACCCTTAGAAAAAACAATAAAGACAAATCACTCAATTACAAAATGAACAAAGGATTTAAGTAGACATTTCTCCAAAGAGATATATAATGCAAACAGCCAAAAAGCACATGAAAACACGCTCAGCACATCAGTCATCAGGAAAATGCAAGTATAAACCACAGAGAGATAGCACTCCATGCTGACGTCACAGCCACTGGGGTGGTCAGGGTACAACAAAGCCAGACAGGGCACGTGGACCTGGAGCTACTGGAGCCCCTTCATCTCGCTCCGGGAGTGCTCAGCAGTGCAGCCACTGGGGAAACCAGCTTGGTGGTTCTTCAAAATGTAAGTAACTTGCTAACTCTACTGCCAGGTGTACACCCAGCAGACACGAAAAACTATGGTGATAGCCAACACTAGTAACCCGCTTTCATAGGAGAATTCTTAACAGCAAACAAGGGAGAACCACCTGAGTGTCCACTGCTGATGAATGGACTGAAAACACGCGCTATACCCACAGAATGCAAAGCTGCCCAGACACAAAGAGTGAAGTCCTGACATACGCTACACGGATGAGCTCTGAAAACAAGCCAAGTGAAAGAAGCTGTCACAAAAGGTCACACAGACAATGCAGATCAGCGTGTTGATACGAGGGTGTGTGAAGAGCTGGGAGTGACTGCTGCTGGGGTGTGGCAACACAAGCAGAGAGGATGCTGCAGAAGCCTGAGCACATTGACAACCACTCCTAAGAGTGATACGCCTACCCACAGATGGTGAGCGTTATGGTATGTGAACTGTATCTCAATAAAGCTGCCACGAGAAGACGAGTCTGGCATGTAACTTTATTAGCCTCTAGTTTTCGACCTTTCCATGTGGTATAGCAGAAAGCGCCCCGAGTGTGATTCCGGCTCCTGCCTTATTAGTGCTGCTACGGACCACTCAATCGTTTTGAGTTTCTCATCTGTAAAATGAAATGAATACAAACTACCCAACTGGTCACCTGTGGTTATTTTGGCACAATTTAGAGGGTGCACAGGAAGAGTGCTTGTGAGCTACATTGTTGCTGCTTACCCCCTAAAGTCGTGTCCCACTCTTTTGCAACTCCATGGACTGTAGCCCACCGGGCTCCTCTGTCCACAGGCTCTCTCAGACAAGAATACTGGAGTGGGTGAACTAAGAACTGCTGTATAAATTCGGGGATGTCACTGCGACAGCAGGATAGGAGCGGGGCGGGGGGAAGACAGAGCAGGATGAGTGCTCACTCCTGCTTGATCTTCCCATGGCTTGTGTCCACTTCATTTACTCTCATTAGCTTACTGTTGCCTCCATCTTTTGTAAATTTTTCTTTCTTTAGTTCAGTTCAATTCAGTTGCTCAGTCATGTCCCACTCTTTGTGACCCCATGGACTGTAGCACGGCAGGCCTTCCTGCCCATCACCAACGCCCGGAGTTCACTCAAACTCATGTCCATTGAGTCGGTGATGCCATCCAACCATCTCATCCTCTGTCGTCCCCTTCTCCTCCCACCTTCAATCTTTCCCAGCATCAGGGTCTTTTCAAATGAGTCAGTTCTTCGCATCAGGTGGCCAAAGTATTGGAGTTTCAGCTTCAGCATCAGTCCTTCCAATGAATATTCAGGACTGACCTCCTTTCAGACGGACTGGTTGGATCTCCTTGCAGTCCAAGGGACTCTCAAGTCTTCTCCAACACCGCAGTTCAAAAGCATCAATTCTTCGGCTCCCAGCTTTCTTCACAGTCCAACTCTCACATCCATACATGTCCACTGGAAAAACCACAGCCTTGACTAGACAGACCATTGTTGGCAAAGTAATGTCTCTGCTTTTTAATATACCGTCTCGGTTGGTCGTACCTTTCCTTCCAAGGAGCAAGCGTCTTTTAATTTCATGATTGCAGTCACCGTCTGCAGTGATTTTGGAGCCCCCAAAAATAAAGTCTGACACTGTTTCCCATTAAGTGATGGGACCAGATGCCATGATCTTTGTTTTCTTAATGTTGAGTTTTAAGCCAACTTTTTCACTCTCTTTCACTTTCATCAAGAGGCTCTTTAGGTCTTCTTCACTTTCTGCCATAAGGGTGGTGTCGTCTGCATATCTGAGGTTACTGATATTTCTCCCAGCAATCTTGATACAAGCTTGTGCTTCTTCCAGCCCAGCGTTTCTTATGATGTACTCTGCATATAAATTAAATAAGCAGGATGACAATATACAGCCTTGACATACTCCATTCTCTATCTGGAACCAGTCTATTGTTCCATGTCCAGTTCTAATTGTTGCTTCCTGACCTGCATACAGATTTCTCAAGAGGCAGGTCAGGTGGTCCGGTATTCCCATTTCTTTCAGAATTTTCCACAGTTTATTGTGCTTCACACAGTCAAAGGCTTTGGCATAGTCAATAAAGCAGAAATAGATGTTTGTCTGGAACTCTCTTGCTTTTTCCATGATCCAGCGGATGTTGGCAATTTGATCTCTGGTTCCTCTGCCTTTTCTAAAACCAGCTTGAACATCAGGGAGTTCACGGTTCATGTATTGCTGAAGCCTGGCTTGGAGAATTTTGAGCATTACTTTACTAGCNACCAGCTTGAACATCAGGGAGTTCACGGTTCATGTATTGCTGAAGCCTGGCTTGGAGAATTTTGAGCATTCCTTTACTAGCGTGTGAGATGAGTGCAATTGTGCGGTAGTTTGAGCATTCTTTGGCATTGCCTTTCTTTGGGATTGGAATGAAAAGTGACCTTTTCCAGTCCTGTGGCCATTAATGAGTTTTCCAAATTAGCTGGCACATTGAGTGCAGCCCTTTCACAGCATCATCTTTTAGGATTTGAAACAGCTCAACTGAAATTCCATCACCTCCACTAGCTTTGTTCGTCGAGATGCTTCCTAAGGCCCACTTGAGTTCACACTCCAGGATGTCTGGCTCTAGGTGAGTGATCATACCATCTTGATTATCTAGGTAGTGAAGATTTTTTTGTACAGTTCTTCTGTGTATTCTTGCCACCTCTTCTTAATGCCTCTGTTAGGTCCCTACCATTTCTGTCCTTTATTGTGCCCATCTTTGCATGAAATGTTCCTTTGATAGTTCTAATTTTCTTGAAGAGATCTCTAGTCTTTCCCATTCTGCTGTCTTCCTCTTTTTCTTTGCACTGATCACTAAGGAAGCCTTTCTTAGCTCTCCTTGATATTCTTTGGAACTCTGCATTCAGATGGGTATATCTTTCCTTTTCTCCTTGGCTTTTCACTTTTCTTCTTTTCACAGCTATTTGTAAGGCCTCCTCAGACAGCCATTTTGCTTTTTTGCATTTCTTTTTTTGGGGGATGGTCTTGATCCCTGCCTCCTATACAACATCATGAACCTCTGTCCACAATTCATCAGGCACTCTGTCTTCAAATCTATTCCCTTGAATCTATTTGTCACTTCCACTATATAATTGTAAGGGGTTTGGTTTAGGTCATACCTGAATGGTCTAATGGTTTTCCCTACTTTCTTCTATTTAAGTCTGAATTTGGCAATAAGGTGTTCATGATCTGAGCCACAGTCAGATTTATTTCTTAAATAGTGTTCATTATGTTATCTTTAAGCCAAAAAGGGTAAATTGCTAAGCAGAATTAGGGTAATGAAACAGCCAAAACTAAGCAAATGGATGGGTAAAGGCTATATATCTTTTGTTGCTAGGTTGCATGTATCTCCCAACTCTTTGGCCACATGCGAGTAAACTACAGAAAATAATCAAATATCATCATACTACAGACACTTAATTCTGTTACCTCTAGCGCATGTATGGGGATGGAACACCGCCCCCAACCATTGAGATGACAAAGAGAGTCCACAGTGCTGGCACTTCCGTGGATCATCAGCCTATTTAAAAATTCCTCTTGAGTCAAACCAAACAAAATCAGAGAGAGTCCACTTTCTACAAAACAAAAAGTCAGCTTTAATAAATCATTAGGACTTAGGTTTCAGTGTTATGACAGGAATTAATTTCTAACTACTCAATACTTCAGTACTGTAATTACTAATGTTTATTGGGTGCTGGTAACTAATGACCTCAATTAATAAATTCATCATAATTTTTCAAAGAATAATTTCAATTTTCAAAACAGTAAACTCGAAACAAATTCTCATAAGAACAATGCATCCTATGAAATAGCACTAAACTGCTCTACTTTGTACAATCTTGCACAATCAATACTGTATTAATTGCATCCTGTATAATTGTATTTTGTATAATGTAAAAAATTGTATCTTGCACAATCAACACCTGGAACCTTTACCAAAATAAAGCAATTAATAGCATGCTCTGATACACAGAAATACATGATTACCAAAATTGAGATACTGAAGAAGAAACACACAGTTCAATCAGAACCTCAGTAGCTTTACAGGAAATTATGGGATAAATGCTGACTCAACATATATCTGACACACCAAACCCAAATACCTATGGGAGCCAAGCAGGTGGGGAGAGAAATACAAGAAAACGTAAAAAAAATATATTAAAAAAAAAATTAAAAAACAAAAACAAAGCAAAACAAACAACCTGGAAGAAACTGGCCTGTCTAAGGCCACTGAAATTTGGCTCCAATCCATAAACTGGAGGAGGGATGAAGGCCAGTGGGCCAAATCTTTCTTCAGTAACAACTAAAATGCCAGACTGTGTGAAATCCTCTAATTTTACATGCTTATAATAAATAAAATCTTTTTTCAAAGTCTGGACTTTCCTGGTGGCTCAGATGGTTAAATGTCTGCCTATGATGTGGAATATCCATGTTCGATTCTTGTGTTGGCAAGATCCTCTGGAAAAGGAAATGGCAACCCACTCCAGTACTCTTGCTTGGAAAATCATGTGGACAGAGGAACCTGGTAGGCTACAGTCCATGGGGTCACAAAGAATCAGAAATGACTGCACAAATAAACTTTCAAAAACTTTTTAAAATTTTAGGTAGTACAGGCCAAACAAAATAAATCTGAGTTCATACATGGTCCATGAGCTACCAGCTTGTAACCTCTGCCTACACAGACTGAAGTCCTGCGAAAGACTTGCTAGGTTAAAAGCCAACCTTTCTTAAACTCTCTGACTTAGGACGCTAAGCATTTAGCTGAGCAGAATTAATCTTAACTAAAAATCAAACACATGGACAACAGTACTAAGAGTAACACTGAATTTTCTCCATCAAAGCCTAGGCTTAGAGGTGTGAGCAGGCACCACCACCACTCAGGCAGCAGAAGTAAAAACTGGCATCAGGGCAGCCCTCAGCATGGATTTCAACCTGTTATAAGATGTCCTCACCTGTCAAGACGAGGCACAGCTGCTGGACTCCACCACTGTCTACAGGAATACATTTTTTGCCCAGCAAAAAACACTGCGTGCTCTGGGTCTCCAAGTCCCACAGGACAATGGTCCAGCCTGTGCCTTCCCCTGCGCAAGTGAACAGTGCAGTGAAGCCTGTCACAGACACACAGGTAAGCTCAAGGGGCTCCTCCTGTTCCCTGAGGTGCATCCTTTTCCACACTCTTCCTGGATCACTGGTCCTGGCAGGGCCTCTCTGTGGAAAATTACATGGGCTACATGTCACATCCTGTGGAACAAAGGCCCAGTCTGACACACTGGTACTCCGGTTACCAGATTCAGGGGACTCCAGATGCAAAATATCCTGGAACCACGGAGCACAGCAGGAACCTCCCAGCTTGGAGCTCTTTATTGTTTCATTCAATGATGACAGCTGGGCTTTCCAAGACCTGGGAGATAGGACAGAACTCACATCTGTGACGGTGAAAGCCAGTAAGGGAGGCACTACACCAAGCAAAGATGCACTTAGGGAAATAAAAGTATCTACTCTGTAAAGACTTAAGTGAAAAGGTACGGTGTCAGCCTCACACACACACACAAATGAAAATAGTGAAGTAAATCTAAAAAGGAGGTTTCTGTACCTATCAATTCGGAAGGGAAACTTGGTCAGTTTCATGTTGTAGTCAGAATTAACAGGGTCATCTTCATCTATCCCCTTGGGACCTTCAATAGGGATGTCTTGTAGAGTTTTTTCACGTAACAGATGTCCTGGGTATTGCCTATGTTTTGAAAACAACAGTCATGGTAAAAAATGATGGTCAAACCCAAATCCATGTTATTGCCTCTCCTGTTAAACATGAAAATGGGGTGGAGGTGTCGCAGAGCAGAGGCAGTACAGACAGCTCTCCTGGCCTGGGCGCCTCACCCCAGCGCTGAGGACACACTGAGGGAGCCGTGCTGTGCATACGAAGCTGACAATGGAGGCTGACAATGTAACATTATACGTCAATTACATGAATTAAAAAATTTACCCTTAAGGGAAGTTAGTTTTCTGAAGAGACAAGAGTGTGTATTATCTACTACACTGTAGATGTGAAGCTAAAAACTTTTACCTGAACTAATGTATTTGAATTTTCCAACAACCCTATGAGGTAAATATACGCCAGTTTTGTAGCTATAGAAACTAAGGCTCAGAGAAACAGTGCAGCTGGATTTGAACCAGGTAAATATGACATAACTACAGGTGTCTAACCACCCACCACCACAAAGTGAGATTCAGGCTGAGACCAGGGAAATACGTGATAGCTAGGAAAGCAAAGTGTGAATGCAGGTGTAGATGCAGAGTGTATGTAAGATGAGGCTGGAGAGCTTTGCAAGAGACAAAGGAGGTCATGCTAAAGCTGAGACTCCAGTACTTTGGCCACCTCATGCGAAGAGTTGACTCACTGGAAAAGACTCTGATGCTGGGAGGGATTGGGGGCAGGAGGAGAAGGGGATGACAGAGGATGAGACGGCTGGATGGCATCACCAACTCGATGGGCGTGAGTCTGAGTGAACTCCAGGAGTTGGTGATGGACAGGGTGGCCTGGCGTGCTGCAATTCATGGGGTCGCAGAGTTGGACACAACTGAGCAACTGAACTGAACTGAACTGAAGGATTGTTAGCTTTCATCTTGGGGAAGGAGGAAAGCTAGACAAGGGCTTTAAGCAGAGAAGCCACATGATCAGACACAGAGGAGTGGCTGTGGGAGACCAGGATATACATAACCCCCTGAGCAGTTAGTTAAATTATTAACTGTTTCAACAATTTCAAGGTAAGAGTGTGACTTGCATTTGTCAAGGAGATGATGTTAGAGAAGGCAGAGTGACAGTGAAGAAAGCAGCTCCCCCGCAACGAAAGATATATACTCTGTCCCCACATGTTCATACCTGCCTACACTCTGAAAAGATATGCATTTGAACAACATCATTCTGGCTACTCCATAGAGGGTGAATTTGAGGGGGGAAGAACAGATACAGTGAGACCAATTATGAGGCTGGTAAGCTAATTCAGGTAAGTGATGACAAAGAAGTTAAGAAAAGTGGAAAAGATTCAAGAAGCCCTCAAGAGCTAGAATGACTAGGACCTGGTGATTAGATGGACATGGGTCTAATACTTAAGAGGCTGGAGATCTAGAAAAGACAGGAAACAGAAAATGGTCCCTGGGAGGAGGGAAGGGATGGGATTCAGAGCGCACACAGAGGGATGGGCCTGCATGGGAGCAGGAAGCCCCTTCCCTGTAACAGGACAGAATATGGAGAAGATGAGTGCAACAAAGTGAGAAATTTAATGTGAGAAACTGGAGGAGATCCCGTGAGATGGGGTCTACTTCCTTTATAAAGTAGGAGGTAGAGTCATCCAAGAACAGTTGGGGGTAAAGAGATGAACAAAGGTTTGAGAAAAACGGATGTTTAAAACACTGCTGCCAAAAAAATGGACTCATGAAAGAAATCGCTGTGAAGTTTCCGGCAACGTGGGAGACCACACAAGGCTGAGTGTGAGCTTCAGTGGCATCGGTTTATCTGTGGTGTCCTCACAAGTGCTCAGCTGTGTGGCTGCAGGAGTAAGACAGGATTAAAGAACGCGTTAGACCAAGTGCTATCACACAGCAGGATCAAGAGTTTAGGGTGCATTCAAAAAAGTGAATACAACGCCAGGTCACAGAATCTACACTATAAAGAGAGGGGCGTGAAGACAGAGGGAGCTGCACTTGTCACTCGTGATGTCAGTGCACGGAAGTTCCAGTGAAGTCAGACGAGAGAAGTGGGGTACCTGAGTAAGCAAGATGTAGTTCGCCAAGTCGTGGTCAGAGTGGGATGGGTGGAAAAGTGATTTAGGGGAGGAATAGTTTCATATACTGACAAAGCCCAGGGTATGACTATGAGAATGGACAGCCAAGGTAAACTGGAAGAAAAAGTTACTGAGAGCAAACTGAACAAACCAATCATGTGGAGCTGACAGGAGCTCACAAACTCTAGAGAAAACACAGAACATCAGAGAAGCAGTGAGGGCGATACAACTGAGTGTTAGACCGCAGTTCAAAGCGGAAAGTGCCAAAGAAGTTCGAAGAGAAGAATTATAAAAGGAGCCGAAATTTACAAGTGGAAGGGATTTTAGTAAGGAATGGCTTCATGAAAGAGGTGGATCTCAGAGCAGGAACAGGACTTGATAGAATGAAAAGGGGTGGCTGCCACTCCATATGGTGGGAAAGAAGAACTAGAGTTGGAGGCAGGAATGGAAAAAATACTTTCAGATTTCATAGTACACTTACAAAAATATAGTCAAGTTCCTCGAGAAGTTATACTAATTAAAGAGCACTCACGTAGATAGTTAACAAATAGAGATAGATTGTTCATTGAGATGGACAGGACAGATCCCCAAACTGACTACAGGGAAGGGAGCAGAAGTTCCTCACTGGCTGATGTTACAGTGGCCGAGTTCAAAGGAATTTGTCCCAGGGAATGTGCCTGGTGCCCCTTCAGGGTTCTCTTGGGGTTCTGCCGAAACATCCAGAGGAAGAGAACTCTGCACTCAGGGATGGGGAGGTAAGTGGGTTTTCCTTCCTCTTCACCTGTTAAACTGTTTTCCAAAGAAACTGATTGGGAGGTAACTCTACATATACAAGATATATTTCAGTCAGTGAAGATGGCCTACTGATACACAAGCATGCAACCTGAAAATGTGATAATCATCCCGGCTTAAAAATTCTAAAAAATATGTTAAAAAGCCATTAAAAACAAGTGAAAAAAATCACAGTAGTAAGAAGTTCTGGCTGATATGTGAGGATGAAATTAACTCATCAAAGTACATTCCCAATGACTCAAGGATATGCTTATTTCATTCATATTAAGCTAGGACCAAAAATCCTAATGGCTTGAAATGTCCCTTAATTCTGAAAGTCATAAATGTTGATTAGCCTACTTGCAAGTTGCAATAAATAGGTGCTGTGTACATGGGTATGCATAATCAGATACAAACATGTTCCTTTCCAACATAAGACCAGAAGCAACTAGAATTTCTAAATTAAAAAGCTACACACAGAAGTACTCAATTTTCACTAATATACTCAGAAAGTTGCAGGTGTGGGCCCTCCACAGGAAACACCCGAGCAAACCCTACGATGGAAGAAGACGGATCCCACAGGCAGCCAGAACCATAAGCCACATAAGATGCAGTTCTAACAGGGCAAATCCCATGTTTCTCCTGCTCCGGCATTGGAAAGAAGTGAGGAGGTTACTCCTAACAGCTAAGAGTTTTAAAGTTGTGATTGGTTACTTTTTACATATGATGACATAAGCCATCTATAATATGAATACAAATCAAAATAAAAACTTGGATAGGCATCCAGAAGTAAAAAGTAGCCAGTGGTCATCTGTACATATTTTTATATAGTAACAAGCTCACTATGTAGTACCTAGAATGTCATCAACTAGATAGAGGAAGAAAACTGGTTAAAAGAAAGGGGAAAAAAGGCTAACAAGTACATTTCTTAACCTCTTTATGGCTCTAATTATGTACCTCAAATCAGAAAAGGAAGTAATCTACATACCTGAAGTACAAAGTCAAGTTAACAGCAACTGCAGTGTTGGGGAAGCCCACCACCACGACCACATCCAGGTCCTGAGACACTCTCAGTGAAGTAAATGAAGCGGTCTTGGCTGGCTCCTGCTGCCGCTCATTACACATGTCTTCTCGAGGAAGTGCTAAGTCCACCTGAGCTACTTGTCTGCCACCCACAATGTCAAACATGTCTTTGAGTTAAGAGTTAAAGAAAATGTCAGTCTTAAGTATGCCCAAAACTTAAAACACAGAACAGGACAGGGTTATAGACCTCTTCATTCCAACCTTGCAGGTGTAATGACAGAAGGAGAATGGACATTAAGGAAACTTCATGCTAACCAGGTGACCATGTGACAGTTTCTTCACCAGCGCTCACTCAGTCTCCACTCTGTGCCGGCTGCCCAGACATCACGAACACTGTCCACTAGGGCTCTGTTCAAGAGAAACGGCGCAAGGCACGTCTGTCACGGTACATTTTCTAGCGGCCTTACTGAAAAAGTACAAAGAAACCACTGACCCTAATTTAATACATTATTTAACCCAGGATATCCAAAGTATTATCTCTACATGTAATTAATATAAACATTGATACGTTTTACATATTTCTTTGAAATTGTTCAAATAGTTATTTTATACTTATAGCACGTCTCAATTGGGACAATTTTCATTGCAACTATTTGGTCTGTATTTAGACTGCAAAAATTTACATTAAAGAACTTGGAACAGCCAAGTCGTTCCAAACATACTCTAAAGTTCTCCAATAACTGAGTCAAGTATCAGATGTTCAAGTAATTAAATACAACCAAGAATTCAGTTTCTCAGTCACACTAGCCAGTTTCAAGTGTTCAACAGCCACATATGCCTACTGCCTACCATGTCGGACAGTGCGGTTGTATAACCTGGCAACAAAAATGAAGTTAACCCAATGTTCTGTAACACTTTTTATAATAGTATTTTTACAAAAGAAATGTTAATACAGACTGTAACATATATAAACTACTACTACTCGGTCACCGCCACGGCGGCTCAGTGGTGAAGAATCCGCCTACAATGCAGGAGACGTGTCTGATCCCTGGTCAGGAAGATCCCCTGGAGGAGGAAACGGCAGCCCACTCCAGCATTCTTGCCTGGAGAATCCCATGGACAGAGGAACCTAGCAGGCTACAGTCCAAAGAGTCGGACATGACTGAGCATGCACGCACACAAACGATATATGTAAAATAGAAAAAAAAAATGAAATAAAAGTTCCAAAAACACTACTATAAGGGTTGTTCTTCAAATAATCTTCAAATAATTTTTAATATAATTCTGCTGATGACCTATGAATCTAAGGACAAAAAAAATCTGTGACAGTTTCCAAAAACAAACTTAAAAAAAGTTATGCAAACAATATGATTTCCTAATATGACAGAAGCATTAGAGGCAGGAAGAGAGATAAGATTATACTCATACATGAAAACGTGTGTATTACATCATAAGCAGTCATCTAAATCCCTCCTGGAACAAGCACAAAACAGATATTTAATAATATTTTAAATAAATGGGTAATGCAGAATATACCCAATTTAAAAACATAGATAAGCTGGATGATTATGACTATGAAAAAATGTATATTTATAAACTGAAAAATATCTGAATGGAATATAGAGCAATGCAGTTGAGTATCTGAAGTTCATGAACAGCTTTTTCTCTGAAAGTTTTACTGAAAAATTAACCATTCCACCTATAGCCCAGTCCCTAAACCTAAAAGCCTAAAAAGGCTCATTTTCCTAGGTATTCTCCTCCCCACTGACATCAACATCTTTACCAAAAAGGATACAGATCCAGCCTAAATTACTCAAAACAAAGAGAATTCCTCTGCAGAGCTGCGTGTCAATAATCCTGTCCACTGCCTGCGCAGGGAAGGGCAACGTGCAACAGCTGAGCACCCTCATCTCAGCACCTCTTTCAGGAAACATAACATGTAGGACGACACATTTGCTGATGAGCAATAACGCCGTGTTGTTGTGAAACGACAGAATCCTCAAAGACGATAACGAAATACCTATAAAACAAAAGGATATTACATCAAACTCACTTGTCACAATCTTACAACTGGCAAATTTGGCGCTGTTAACACAAACCGATGAAACAAAAAAGAACCAGCCTTTATCTTAGTCCAACTCCAGACAATTACTGATCAAACTCAGCTAAGCAAGTGGTCACTGGAAGGTAGGTGAGGGAATGAATGAAGATGACCTCCAATCTCTCTGTGCCTTCTGCTTCTGGCCAGAGTGTGATTTAAAAACCCACAAGATGATTAAAAAAGGTTCCTACCCACGAGACCCCATAAGAACCATCACAGACTCTTTTTTTTTTAAAAGGAAAAGAAGAAACATAAGCAGGGTGGCAAGAACGCTACTGCCTTAAAAATAACTCCCTGAGTGCTTTGATTTCTGCTCCCTGAAGCCCTCGGGATAGGATGTAGCAAACAGCTCTGTGACCAGCCTAGATCAGCAGATTAACCAAGAGAAATATAATGTCAGCCACAAAAGTGAGCCACATGTATAATTTAAAATTTTCCAGTAACTGCACTGAAAAAAGAAACAGGTAAAACTAATTTTATTATATTATTTACCTCACTTCAAAACATCAACATGAAACTAATAAAAAAACTATTAATGAGATATTTTACTTTTTTAGTACCAAGTTTTCAAATCTGGAATGTACTTGATTGACATTTAAAGGACATATTAATTCATATTAACGATGTTAACAGCTTAACAGCCTCATGCAGCTGGTGCCTGCTGTACCAGACAGGGCAAGTACCCCTCCCCGATTTCACCTCTGTAAGAACTGTTCCTGAAACATACAAAATTACAAATAATGCAGATTCAAGCATGCTGGAAGACTACCCGCAAACACTCACTGATATTTTGGTCTCCAATGAGCTTCTGCAATGCCTCCGCACTACAGCTACACAGAACGGCTGCATCACATCTTCCATCTTCCAAATTAAATTCACAGATGAGCAGTTCATAATTTTCAGTAAGAGCAACCAGTCTGGGCTTGTTGTTTGATGTCCCACTGTGATGAGAATCCTCCCATACAAACCTAAGGAAAAAGTTTAGACTATTATTATATTCTACATCCACAGTAATAGCCACAACGGTGAGGGTAAAATAGCAGAAAGAGTAGAGAACTTCTTGGTTCACCTAATCACATTCATTCTATATACAACCTAAAGGAATGTAAACTGCTCTAGATTTCAGCCCCTTTTCCCTTTCTCCTTCCCCTTCCTCACTTCTTTCCCCTCAACATCCTTCAAGGCAACACAAGAATACAGGAGTGGGTGGTGATGAGGGGGCAAAGAGCAAGAAATGGTGGCTGCTCTTATTCCATATCATCCTAAATCCGGACTGATGATATGCTTAAAGAAACTGTCATGATCAAGGATAAGTTTCAATAACCAAATGTCTATTATTTATAAAAGATGGTCTTCACAATTAACAAAAAATATGTTCTGCTAACATAGATGCTTTCAATCACTTTTTAAAAAAGTGATTATTGCATTTATAGACTTCGAAGACTTTAAAGAGGCATATCATAGAATAGCTCTGTCCAATGGAACTCTCCGTGAGATGGAAGTGTTCTACGAATCTGCAAGGCCCAATACAGTAGCCAACTGCCACATGGGGCTACTGAGCACTTGAAACATGCTCAGTGAGTACAACCGAGGAACTCACTTTCAATTTTAAGTCACACGTGGCTAATGGCTACCATATGGGACAGTGCAGTTACAAAATATATAATGCAGTACAAAGTCAACATACCAACATGGCTAACAACGATGGAAAGAGACTATTAATGCTACAGCTTCAAATTAAATTGTTACATTTAAAAATAAAAGAGCCCAGATTTTGAAAACAATGCAGATGAAGCTACCATGCTGATCGTTTCTTTTTTTAAAAAAAAAGCTTTTTTCTACAAAAGTAGTTAAGTTTTACATCTAAAAACAGTGAACTTGGTGCTATGTTAGAGAAAAAATACTGACATTTTGTACTTTTGACTTTATACCTAGAATGATGTTTCATAAACACCCAATACGAGACTGTTTACACTGAAATCTGAAAATGTCAAATATGGAAATAGCTAAACAAATTAAAATAGATTTAAAAGCAAAATACTGTGAAACAAGTAACATCATTAGCACATGGGACCGTACTGCCACGTGCAAAGACAGATTTTTTCAGTGAACAGATTACAGAATGCACAATGATTCAACAATATATACAAAAAACCGTGTATATCGGTAGTCTACCAACATGCGGCGATAGTGGCAGAAAAACGAAAGTCGCTCAGTCGTGTCCTACTCTCCTGCATTGCAGGGGCTTCTGCACAGAGCTATCGGGGAAGCCCCACTGGTGGAAAGGCAGGAAGCAAATTCTTTACCCTAAACTTGTCCTTATTTTTACCCTATGAATTATTCGAATTAAAATTTAATTGTTTAAAAAAAAAAAAAAAGCTAAAACGTTGTCCTCCATGCTCTTCCTCCCACTAATTTCATTCAATAGCTTACATAAGCCCCCAACTATTTCATGTCAGTTCTCCTGATCTTGTTAGGATCTCTGACTCATTCCTCTCTTTACAGGACTGTGTTCATCGGTACTTAACAATGTTGAATCAACTAACTTGAGAAGGACAGAATCCTTTATCCCAGAAGCTAGAGACCAGGAGTAAAGATACCCAACGAATCTCTACTGTGAGGCACTGTCATAAGACCTGGAGATTCCAAGACTCTTTGGCTACTAAAGTCGTAAAGAAACATTTCTAAAATGTTTTATTAAAGAGTCCAAAGCCTCGGATGGCACTCTCAAACTTAACGATATAAAATGTTAAGAGTTACAGATGATTGAAATTGTTTTTTTTCTGTCTTACCGACCAAAAAGCCTCACGTGTATTAAGAACTGTCTCACTACACCTTTTAGGCACTACTCCTAGGTAACGAGCAGCGCGCATAACAAGCACTTGTTAGGGAAATACATTAATGGGTAGAAAACGCAGGCTCTATCCTTCAAAGGGGAGCGGGGGGAGGAAGCCCCAAAGTGAAGGAAACAGCTGTCTGTATCGCGCATTAGAATAACAGGACCATGGAAATGAGATGATGCCCCCCGGCTGGCGTCAGCAGATTCAACTGAAGAAAATGGGCGTGGGGTACAGCACGCGGACGAGAAATCAAACTATGTCGAACGAATGAAAAGCTCAGACTCTACCGCTCCCGCGTGCTGAGGGCCTGGGCGCGGTCTCCGCCCCCCGGGAACGGGAGAGGCGAACACGACCGCCGCGCGGCTGAGGGGGCCGGGGCCGCCTCAGGCGGGCGCCCCGCCGTCACTCCGCTCCCGCCGCCCCCGGCCAGCAGAGGCGCGCTCCCCCACCGCCCGGCCCGGCCGCAGCTCTTACTGCCGAAAACAGCCTTCCAGGAGGCAGCCGCCCCCGCCTCGGCCGCCCGGCGCCAAGGAGAGCACGTGAAGGCTGCCTGAGGCCGTCAGACTGCCCAGGGCCGCCTGCTCTCCGTGCAGCTGCGCCCGGGGCCCCAGCCGCCCCGCGGCCTCGGCGGAGACCGGCACCAGCAATACGGGCAGCACCCGCTCCGCCGCAGCCATCCTGGCCCGCCGCCCCTTCCGGCCCGCCTGCCGCGGCCCGCGCCTGCGCACTGCGCCCCGCCCGCTCTCCGCCTCCTGATCCGCCCCCCGCCCGCCTCGAACGCCTGCGCGGTGCGTCTGACCCGCTCCACCTCGTGACCCCGCCTCCCGTCGCGTCGTGCGCCTGCGCGGCGCGCCGACCCGCTCCCCGCCCGGTGACCCCCGGCGCCGCCCGCGCCGGCGATACCACGCGTTCGTTTCAGGGCGAGAAAGTTGGGCGTCTTAGTTAGCGGCCGAAGAGGGACCTGGCAGCTGTTCCCAATGTTACGTCGGCCTCTGCTCTCTCACCCTTGCTGCCAGCCCCTACCTCTCTATCCTCTTCTTCAGCTCGGTTCAGTCGCTCAGTCGTGTCTCACTCTGCGACCGCGTGAACTGCAGCACAAAAGGCCTCGCTGTCCATCACCAACTCCTGGAGTTTACCCAAAACCAAGTCCATCGAGTCAGTGATGCCATCCAACCATCTCATCTTCTGTCGTCCCCTTCTCCTGCAGACCTCAATCTTTGCTAGCATCAGAGTCTTTTCCAATGAGTCAGCTCTTTGCATCAGGTGGCCAAAGTATTGGCGTTTCAGCTTCAACATCACTCCTTCCAATGAACACCCAGGACTGATCTCCTTTAGGCTGAACTGGTTGGATATCCTTGCAGTTCAAGGGACTCTCAAGATTGTCTTCTCCAACACCACAGTTGAAAAGCATCAATTCTTCGTTGCTCAGCTTTCTTTATAGTCCAACCCTCACATCCATACATGACTGCTGGAAAAACCATAGCTTTGACTAGTTGGACCTTCCTCAGCAAGGTAATGCCTATGCTTTATAATATGCTGTCTGGGTTAGTCATAACTTTTCTTCCAAGTAGCAAGAGTGTTTTAATTTTATGGCTGCAGCCACCATCTGCAGTAATTTTGGAGCCCCCCAAAATAAAGTCTGCCACTGTTTCCACAATTTCCCCATCTGTTTGCCATGAAGTGATGGGGCCAAGTGCCATCTTAGTTTTCTGAATGTTGAGTTTTAAGCCAACTTTTTCACTCTCCTCTTTCACTTTCATCAAGAGGCTTTTTAGTTCTTCACTTTCTGCCATAAGGGTGGTGGTATACTGCATATCTGAGGTTATTGAGATTTCTCCCAGCAGTCTTGATTCCAGCTTGTGCTTCATCCAGCCCAGCTTTTCTCGTGATGTACTCATTACATATAAGTTAAATAAGCAGGGTAACAATATACAGCCTTGATGTACTCCTTTCTTGATTTGGAACCAGTCTGTCGTTCCATGTTCGGTTCTAGCTGTTGCTTCCTGACCTCCATACAAGTTTCTCAAGAGGCAGGTCAGGTGGTCTGGTATTCCCCTCTCTTTCAGAATTTTCCACAGTTTATTTTGATCCACACAGTCAAAGGCCTTGATGTAGTCAATAAAGCAGAAACAGATTTTTTTCTGGAACTCTCTCTTGCTTTTTCTGTGAGCCAATGGATGTTGGCGATTTGATCTCTGGTTCCTCTGCCTTTTCTAAAACCAGCTTGAACATCAGGAAGTTAACGGTTCACGTACTGTTGAAGCCTGGCTTGGAGAATTTTGAGCATTACTTTACTAGCGTGTGAGATGAGTGCAATTGTGCGGCACTTTGAGCATTCTTTGGCATTGCCTTTCTTTGGGATTCGAATGAAAACTGACCTTTTCCAGTCTGTGGCCACTGCTGAGTTTTCCACATTTACTGGCATATTGAGTGCAGCACTTTCACAGCATCATCTTTCAGGATTTGAAATAGCTCAACTGGAATTCCATTACCTCCACTAGCTTTGTTTGTAGAGATGCTTCCTAAGGCTCACTTGCCTTTGAATTCCAGGATGTCTGGCTCTAGGTTGGTGATCACACCATCGTGATTATCTGGGTCATGAAGATCTGTTTTTGTATAGTTCTGTGTATTCTTGCCACCTCTTCTTAATATCTTCTGCTTCTGTTAGGTCCATGCCATTTCTGTTCTTTATTGGGCCCATCTTTGCATGAAATGTTTCTTTGGTATTTCTGATTTCCTTGAAGACATCTCTAGACTTTCCCATTTTATTGTTTTCCTCTTTTTCTTTGCATTGTTCTCTGAGGAAGGCTTTCTTAGCTCTCCTTGCTCTTCTTTGGAACTCTGCATTCAAATGGGTATATCCTTCCTTGTCTCCTTTGCCTTTCGCTTCTCTTCTATTCACAGCTATTTCTAAGGCCTCCTCAGACAACCATTTTGCCTTTTTGCATTTCTTTTCCATGGGGATGGTCTTGATCCCTGTCTCCTCTACAATGTCACGAACCTCCCTCTGTAGTTCATCAGCCACTCTATCAGATCTAATGCCTTGAATCTATTTCTCACTTCCACTGTATAATCATAAGGGATTTGATTTAGGTCATACTTGAATGGTCTAGTGGTTTTCCCTACTTTCATCAATTTAAGTCTGAATTTGGCAATTAAGAGTTCATGATCTGAGCCGCAGTCAGCTCCCGGTCTTGTTTTTGCTGACTGTATAGAGCTTCTCCATCTTTGGCTGCAAAGATATAATCAGTCTGATTTCTGTGTTGGCCGTCTGGTGATGTCCATGTGTAGAGTCTTCTCTTGTGTTGTTGGAAGAGGGTGTTTGCTATGACCAGTGCTTTCTCTTGGCAAAACTCTATTAGTCTTTGCCCTGCTTCATTCCGTATTCCAAGGCCAAGTTTGCCTGTTACTCCGGATGTTTCTTGACTTCCTACTTTTGCATTCCAGTTGCCTATAATGAAAAGGACATCTTTTTTGGGTGTTAGTTCTAGAAGGTTTTGTATGTCTTCATAGAGCCATTCAACTTCAGCTTCTTCAGCATTACTGGTCAGGGCATAGACTTGGATTACTGTGACAGTGAATGTTTTGCCTCTGAAACAAACATTCTGTCATTTTTGAGACTGCATCCAAATACTGCATTTCAGACTCTTGTTGACTATGATGGTTACTCCATTTCTTCTAAGTGATTCCTGCCCACAGTAGTAGATATAATGGTCATCTGAGTTAAATTTACCCATTCCAGTCCATTTTAGTTCGCTGATTCCTGGAATGTCGAGGTTCACTCTTGCCATCTCCTGTTTGATCACTTCCAGTTTGCCTTGATTCATGGACCTAACATTTCGGGTTCCTATGCAATATTGCTCTTTACAGCATCGGACTTTACTTCCATCACTAGTCACATCCACAACTGGGTGTTGTTTTTCTTTGGCTCCATCTCATTTTTTTCTGGAGTTATTTCTCCACCTATCTCCAGTAGCATATTGGGCACCTACCAGCCTGGCGAGTTCACCTATAAGTGTCCTATCTTTTGGCCTTTTCATACTGTTTGTGGGGTTCTCAAGTCAGGAATGCTGAAGTGGTTTGCCATTCCCTTCTCCACTGCTTATTGGGCTGCTGTTTCTGCTCACAGGTCCAGGGGCCGTGTCCTTGGGACTGGACCAATCCATCAGAGTAGAGCTGACTTGATGCTGGTGTCAAATAGTACCATTACGTTAGTCGCAGGTTGGGGGAGGGTGGAAGTGGTCGAGTTCCTGTCTCCTGCTTCTCTTTCCCTTAAGAACATGTGGCCCAGGAGCACCGCAGAGGGCAGAAGGGGTGGGGAGAGGCATTTTGGAAGAGTCTGCTTCAGGGTACCAGTGCCTTTCTTAGCACCTTCTCCTCCACAGTCTGTGGGGTCACAGCTGTCGAAGGCCGACTCCTGCTCGCGCTTCGATTCCCATCCTCCTCCTGCTGTGGGGATCTGTGAGCTTTCTCTCTCCACCGTGCCGACCGTTCCCCCACGCCTTTACAGGAGTGCTTTCATGGTAACATATATATATATATATCACTTTAAAAATAGTCTTCTAACCTACACTGAGTTCTACCTACTGTCAAAATTTCTCTGCTTCCCTTTCAGAAGATTCCAAAATGACTCTTTCTGTAGTCAACCCCTCTCTCCTTCCCTCAACCTTTCTATTCAGGCCAACATCTCCGCCTCAACTGTCCCTTAAGGTCAATGAGCAGAAATGCCAAAACCAACCATTACTTCTCTCTCTCTTCATTCCACACTTCCCCCTTGAAATACTTTTTTTCCCAGCTTTGGTATTCCCCTAGTTTTCTCCCTGTCCTTTCCCACAGATAATACCTCCTCAGTACCCTAGGCTGGCTTTTCTTCCTGCATCATCTCTCCCTCTCTCCTGACTTGTAAAACCTCTGAGTGACGACAGTCCCCTAGGCTGGCTGTTCTCCCCGCATCGTCTCTCCCTCTCTCCTGGCTTGTAAAACCTCTGAGTGATGATATCTCCCACTTTGGTGTCTTTACCCCTGACCTTTTCCTTCAGCTCCAGACTGCTCTTTACCTACTTGATATATCTACTTGGATTTCTAACAGGACTCATGTTAAATGTCTAAAATATTGATGATTACTCCCCACATGCACTTTTCTGTTTTCCCCACATTATTCTAGGGCACCCACCATTCACTCTGCCAGAGAGGCATCTTGGATTCTTCACCACTGCCCTTACGCAGCCCATCAGCAATGTCTGTCAACTCTTATTTCCAAAAGCTCTTTCAAACCTCTCTGTCCCCACAGCTCTTTAATTCTTGCTCCAACTTTGAGGGGGGAAAAAAACAAAACAAAACTTTTGAACATTTTTTTCCTCTGCTTTCTATCCTGTTCCCCTAGCAATCAGCAGTCAAGAGTGATCGTCTCAAAACAAAAGTGACAAAATCAAAGTCACTTCCCTGTTCAAAATTCTGACTTCCTAGCACAGTGGAAAATCCAGATTTTTTTAAAAAGGGTTACAGATGTGTACCTTGCCTACTGCTCTCATACCTCATCACCCCCACCCCTTATCTGTATACTTTAGCCACATTTTCCTTCTGTCTTTTCTTCAGACACACCAAGTTCACTCTCACTTCAGGGGCTTTGTGCTCAAAGTGCCTCTGCGTGGCTCAGCTTTGATTCCAGCCTAACCCTGACCTCTGACTGACAGAGCTTCCATTCCACTCCAGTCACTCATCCTCTGGCTGTGTCTCCCCCATAGAGTGCATCACTACTTGGCACTTCTGTCGGCCCCTGTCCAGCGGAATGTGAGCTTCAGAAGAGCAAGGACTTTTCTTTGGGCATCGCCGTTTCTCACCTAAAATGGTTCCTGGCTCAAAAAGGAGCCCTAGTGTTTGTTGAAGAGTGAACAACCCTGTTTGTCAGAGACCAAGCATTTCACAGCTCAGGGGGGATATTTACTCCAACCCTCTTAGCTCAGCTATGGCTGCCTATAAAAAAACGGCAACACCAGAACAGCTTTCAAAGTCAGTCTATTGTTCAGCACAGCAAGGACTTGTCCCTTACGTTAAGGACACCTGTGAAGCTTCGCAAAAGAAAATGACTTTGATTAAACCTCTTGACTTACAAATGAGCCACAGCACTGCATTCTCTTATCTGTTTATTACACCTCGTTGTGCTGCCTTTTTAGGCACATAGTTCAGTTTTCTGCAGCATGAGAAAAGGTTTCCAAGGTTTGCCGATATATCAAGGCATACACCTGTCTTCAGACTCTCTGGATCCCTGTGGGCAAACCCTATACGCAGCTAGTGTCTGGTCACGAAGCTTCCCCACATATAGGCATTCTGGAACAACCTGACCAGTAGATCAAAACGAACCTACAAAAGGAGGGGTCGACGCCAACTAACTTCCCTTTAAAGCAGTGTATGATGCGATTAGTGTCTCGTCCCGCAGACCCAAAGTTCTGAGGAAAGATGAGCTAGGTGTTCTCTGTGCATTTACAGGTTGTTTACATTTGAGTTGTCCCTCAAATACTTTTTGAATGAATAGTTCACCTTCTCAAACTAATTCTTACTCTCAAATATCTTAGTGTGATAAATAATCAAAGTTCCTAGGAAAAAAATGGAAAGGTTTGGCTGAAGAAACAGGCCATACAACCCTAACTTGGAGCAGACTGGTTACTCAGTAAGTACCCACGTCTAGAAATACTTCAAAAAGCAAATTATCCTCCATACTCTTGGTTTAAACATAGTAGAGAAGGGATAGAGCCTAGTCTGGGCTTCAACTCGGGGCTACGATCTTATTTCCACAGTCACACACTCCATCCTAGCCTCCAGCTTCTGTACCAATTGTTTGTCCACGTGGTGACAGAACAGGGGAAGAAGGTTGCTGGGGAAGGCCAGGGGTTCTGCCAGAGAGGCTGCAGGCATCCGAGCAATCTCCCAGGCAGTGAGGACCACCATGTCTGTCCTGGAGGGCAGAGAAGAAACACGTCGGCATCTTAGTGTTTATGCGGGAAACAGACTCAGGGCCCAGGTTTCTTGTTATCTTCTACCACCACTTACCACCTTCTGCACCTACAGCAGTTAAGACAGGACGTTTGCCTGTTGGTTGTGTGCCAGGCAATGCTTAGTGCTTCACGCATCTTCCGCCTTGCCTAACCTTCAGGTCTCTAACTGGTTAGTACCGTCACCCTTAGATCCCCAGTTTAGAGAGGGGGAGCGGGCTAAAGAAAGTGAAATGATGTGCCCCAATGCTATGCTGATGGTAAGTGACAGAAGCAGAATTCACACCTAGGTCTGTTATACTCTAAGGCTTGTCTCTAGTCTTGCCTGGAGAATCCCATGGACAGAGGAGCCTGGTGGGCTACAGTCCATGGGGTCGCAAAGAGTCGGACACGACTGAGCGACTTCAGTATATATTGCCTCCCATGGGGGACAGCACTCTAGGCACTACAGGGGAAAAAAAAAAAAAAAGGGCAAAACAGCTACAATTCTGCTAGTCGCCTCTTCTCTGTCCAACCTCCTCCCCGGTGCCTGATTAAACCGCTCAGGAAACAGCCACTCTGGTTCAGCCTACATTCCCCAGGGGATTCCCAGGTGGCGCTAGCAGCAAAGAGCCTGCCTTCCAGTGCAGGAGACGCAGGCTCCATCCCTGGGTGGGAGGATCCCCTGGAAGAGGGCCCGACAACCCACTCCAGCAGCCTCGCCTAGAAAGTCTCATGGATAGAGGAGTCTGGCAGGATGCAGTCCATAGGGTCACAAAGAGTTGGACATGACCGAAGCAACTTAGCACGCATCCCAGTGTACTGAAATAGTATTTACAAGGTTTTTATGATCTTACCAAGCTGAATGGTCACTGCTGGGCTCCTGGAGGGAAGAATTCAGTGATGCCAGCTGCTCCCCATGACTTAGCAGTGCATAGAGCAGAGATATGCCAAACTGCAAGTGATAAAGTGTCAAAGTGTCCAGATTAAAAGTGAGTTTACCGTGGGCACCCAGTGCTTCCATGGCTCTGCTGTTTCCCAACTAACAGGGCAAGTTCATAGGTACAGACGGAGTCCAGCACCCATAAGCCTGTCAAGTTTTACCCTGGCTGGCCAAGAAACAGCTCTTTCCGAGGAAATCACTGCTCTGAATTGTCCAAAAGATTCCTCTGGGGACCTGATGATGAAATACACAGTTGTGGTCTCTACCCCGAGGAGTCAGAGACTGTAGGTTGGGAATGGACCCAGGAATCTGATGCGGGTGGGATGTGGAGCCCATTTTCAGAGGCACCGCATGAGGCAAAGATCTTCCGAAGGGACTCACAGGATAAGCCACCAGAACATTAGAAGATATGAGATCTTTCTCATCTAGATCTCGCCTTGTGTTTATTACGCACCTAATATGAGTATAGTGCTCCATTTATGTGACTTATAAGCATGCAGGTGGTTAGTTCGGAATATTTTTTGTAGTAAAAGTTCACTATCAAAAACGTTTGGCGACTTCTGATCTAGAGGCACCGTCATCATCTGGAGCTTGTTAAAAAAGCAGCCCCACCCTGGGTCCATTCCAGTTGGCACCTGGAGCCTCCTGTGGAGAGACCAAAGCCTCCCACACGTGTTACCTGATTCTGAAGCACCACAGTGATTGGCCGCTCAGAGGAGCCAGGTGGTAGCCGCATGAGTCCTTGAAGTCCTTGGAGGAGTTCACGGAAGGTCAAGTGCCTGATACATTTGCTTAGAGGTTGAAATAACATTTGCAGGGCCTGCAGGAAGATCAGTAAGGGCCTCTCTGACTCCTTGACAACTTCACCTCCAGTCTCTTTCTTGCCAACCTGCTTCTAGCCCCTTCTGGTCAGCTCAGACCTACCAGGCCTATCACCACTCGAGTGTCTTCATCCCTAGCAGCGGCCCTTCAACACCCACTTGTCCTACATGCCTTCCCTAAGCAGAGGAGCTTGGGGCTTGGCACTTAGGGGGGCCTCATCTTCTCCGACCGCCAGAACACACACACACCTGTGTAACCATATGCCCGCGGGTTTTCCTTCCTTCACTGTGCCTGAAGATCAAAGACCATCAGCTGCTCCTGTGGCAGTCTCTACAACCCCCTCCCCCTGAGGGGGGCAGAGTCAGTCCCCCCTCACCACCCGAAACCTCCTCTGGCTTCTCTGAGGGTGGGGAGTGGAAGGAGGAGAAGGGATAAGCATTGCTAACCCATCCACAAAACCATCCTCTCCTCCACTCCGTGCCACACTACCTGATCGGCCACGTCCCTCTTGACCAGGAAGGGCAGGTGGCGGGTGATGGCCAGCAGCAAGCTGACAGCTCGATCTCGGGGCAGGAAGGGGAGGAGCCGGGCCACCAGGGCTTTCCCCTTCCCCACGGACAGCGCCTGCAGGAAGCCGTCATCCGCCGCCCTGCAGGGACACAGGCAAACATCGCAGGGCTCTGCTAGAGCAGAGGGCCAGGGTCAGAAGGGAGGGGCCAAAGCTAAGCCACTGTCTCCTTCTGGGATGGGGTGTGACTGTCCCACACTCACTCCAAATTATTCTGCCCCTGGGCCTTTAAGGCCTGGAAGAGCTTCTCAACCCGGCTGCTCCGCTGCTCTGAGTCACGGGGCTGGGCTTCCTGCTGGCCATCCTCTATCTCCAGCAACTGAAGGAACATCTGGGAGTGTGAGGGTGGGGAGAGAGGAAGAAGGGGCCAGTGTGAGCATATCCTGTTCTCAGGGGAGGCAAGGAACTCACTGCTAAGGCTGAGGTCTCACCTTCTCAATCCGGTACAGCACCCACAGCCTCTGACTGCTTGCAGCTGCTGTCTCCTAGAGAAAGAGTCCCTGGCTGTCAGCCACAACTCCCAACAGCAGCAGCCCATGCCTAGACAGGTCAGGACGTGAGCTGGAAAGACTAAATCGCAAAGCCTGATCACTCCTCTTTCTCTTAGCTCACAGTCTGAACTCAGCATGACAGTGCTCCCAACCTCCCTCCAAAACACAGGGAGAGAAAAAGGCTGCAGGAAGATAAACTCCTACCTGCTCTTGAGTTCCGTGGGGCACAGCATCGATAGCTCGGCGAGGGGTAAAACACGTCGATACAGCTACCTGGCCCAGGGAACCCTCAATTCGAACCACTGTGTGGAAGGAATCAGACAGGCACGTGCCCCTCTGCTTTCCACCTGGGTCCAGCCAGATGTCTGCTCCAACCCATCAGGTCAGCCCTGGGCCTACCTGATTCATAAGCCTCCGCCTTCTGAATGTAAGGTGTGACCAGCTTGAGAGACTCAAACCTGCTTCTTCGCCCAAGCAGCTCTTCATCTTCCTGCTTCTTCTCTAGTTTCTGATAATATTCCTGAGAGTTCATGGATTAGTCAAATGTATAGTCACTGGTTCGGAGAAGGCAGCGGCACCCACTCCAGTACTCCTGCTGGAAAATCCCATGGACGAAGGAGCCTGGTGGGCTGCAGTCCATGGGGTCGCTAAGAGTCGAGCACGACTGAGCGACTTCACTTTCACTTTTCACTTTCCTGCATTGGAGAAGGAAATGGCAACCCACTCCAGTGTTCTTGCCTGGAGAATCCCAGGGACGGCGGAGCCTGGTGGGCTGCTGCCTGTGGGGTCGCAGAGAGTCGGGCCCGACTGAAGCGGCTTAGCAGCAGCAGCAGCCGGAGACTCGTTGGTTAAATGCAAGAGTTAGGTCTCCGGTGCAACCTCTTAGTACACCCTTGTCCACAGCATTCATTCCAGAAGTGCTCCTGGGATGTAAGGCCCTTCTAGAGCCACGGTAAAACATCTGCACCCTCAGCCCCGCGCCAGCTGACCTGGGGCCCCATCCTGAGGGCTTGAAGAGCTAGGATGGAAAGGCAAAGAAGCAAAGCAGAGAGCCCAGAAGTGGGTGTGCCCCAGGACCGGCAGGCTCCCTTCGCTCCTTACTCTAAGCTGTACGCGGTCACCCCGTCCTCCCCTCCCCATTTTAATCTGATGGTCCTACCTCTTCTGTCCCAAATCAGCGCTCTCTGATGGCATGACAGACCGCCTCTCTCCACTGAAGGACAGAGAGGGCACTGCTGCCACCTGGCCTCTTGGCCAGTTCTACTCTTGTGTGGGCTGGCGCAGCAGCGCTACTGTCTCAAGACTGTGAAATCCAGAACTAAAATAAAGCCACGGAGTGAAACAAAGGTTTGAAAAAGCTCCTTCATTGAGAAGCAATGTCTAAAAGTCAAGAGTGTAAGATGATCACATTCAACTGATCCTGGCGGAAGGTAGAGGGGTTTTGAAGCATGGTGGGAAGAAAGAAAGAATCTAATGTCAGTAGGAAGGAGATAAAGGTGGGAACCTTGCTAGTGGGCTCAGGTGGTTGAAGAGAAAGTGAAATAAAACTTAGACAATCCAGAAAGCGAAAATGTTAATTGCTCAGTCATGTCCAACTTTTTGTGACCCCACGGACTGTAGCCCACCAAGCTCCTCTGTCCATGAAATTCTCCAGGCAAGAATACTGGAGTGGGTAGCCATTTACTTCTCCACAGGATCTTCCCAACCCAGGTACCGAACCCGGGTCTCCTGCACTGCAGGCAGATTCTTTACCGTCCCAGCCAAAGGGAAGCCCAGACAACCCAGAACTCATGGACGAAGGGTAGACAGGAAGAAGGCAGAAAGGAGTCAAAAACCCGCCACATTTGCTCAAGAAATCGAATTCCATTACCTACAAAAGTTCCTTGTGTTTTAGATCTTAAAAAAAGTAAAAGGTAAGTAGACGAATGTTTATAACAAGTCATTTCTAAGAGAAACCAATGTGTACAAAAGATGAGAATGTCATTTTCAAACTGAGTAGGAGAAATTCTTGTCAAAGGATGGAGACAAAAAACGCAGAGTGCTTAGGGAATCACAAATAATCCCCTGCAGCTGAAATTTAGGAGAAAGGGAAGGAGCTTGGATGTCAAGTGTAGAAATATGGCCCCATCCTTTCACAGTCGTCCCTCCCACGAGAAGGGACGTGGCGGCAGTGAGCTGAAGGAAGGCTCTCAGGGCTATGGAGTCAGGCCATTTGACTCAAAGGTCAGAGGCCCTGGGACTCACCTGGTAGTAATAGTCATCGAGGCAGGGGTTCTCACTCTGCAGCTGAACCATCTGCACTTTTACCACCCAGTCCTTCTCTTTCTGCGTCATGAGGTTAGCATAGGAGTCTGGCTGCTGAGGCCACTTCTTGGCTGGGGGACTTCAAGCCAGGAGGAGGGCTCTTTAGACCTACACCTCGCCTCCTCCCTAAACCCCACCCGCCTACCCCCATCCCCAGAGAACTCCCCAAGGAGTAGAGAGCCTGGAGCTGGCTATCAGGGGGAGGCGCCTTGCAGCAAGGGAAACCCGGCATGCAGGGGCTCCACTCAGTCCTGCTCCTCCTCCAGGCTTTACCTTCGTGGTCGACCCTGCTGTTGCTGCTGCTTCAAGATCCGCTGGTGCCGAGGGTGGAGCTGGGTCAGATGACTGGGGAGACTTAGAAAGAAACGTGGGCTGGGTGGGAGCAAGCTCTTAGCACCCTCCCCCTTTCTTTTAGCCTCTGGGAACCTCAACCGGACAGCTATGGGACCGGACCTGCTCAGGACCCTACCCAGCGTCAGCCACATGAAGCATCAGTATCCTAGCTCAGCAGAGCTCACATCCCCTCCAAGATGTATATCCCTGAGATGGGGCTGCAGGAAATCCTGACACAACCGAAAACCATCTGGCCTGGCTATCAGGACTTCTGAGCCCTTCTGGCTCAGCTCTCCTGGGCCAGCTGATTTCAGGTCACTCCATCTCCTCATCTGTGAGGGAAGGGACTGCGTGTCATCTCATACTTCCCTTAGTGAGCTTCTCTAAGTATTTTTCCGAGGCAGCTGGTAGAAGGGCAGCCATGCCTCCTTGGCTACCACCTCCCATCTTCTGGAGGGAACCCAGCCTGTCTGGACCCCAGGGAAGGGGCACCCTGATCTAGCACCTGAGCCTCAGGGCCCACGAGGCGGGCGGGCTGCAGAGGAGCGGCGGGTCTGGTGAGGGCAGCTGAGGTCCAAAGCGGCGTGCTGCAGAGCCAGCGCTGGGAAGGCAGGGCCGGGATGGAAGGGGGGCCAGGTGGCCCGGGGTCTGCGAGAGGAATTTCAGGGTCTGAGAGAAGCACGTCTCCACCAACAGATCCTGCCTTTGCTGCTGATTGCCTTTCTGCCCTAGGGTCTCACCTGCCTTTGCCTTGAAGAACCTCACCCAACATCTGCCACACTGGGGCATCGCAAGCCAGTCGTGAGGACACTGGACTGTGGGCCCCCTTCTTGTCTCCAGCAGGTTTGTCACCCCCCAGGGAATAACTCTTGGCCCCTGACAATGTGGAAGCCTGTGCTTTTTCCTCTGTGTGTGGGTCAGCTCCTCTTCTTTTGCCCCTCTGAGTGTCGTCAGACCTTGTCTTCAGCCCTTCTCAGACTCCTCTGAAGCCCTCCTAGCCTACAGTTCCCTCCTCTTCTCCCTTCTGGATTTCTGGCAGCCCCTCCGCTCCAGGTCACGTGCTCTTTCTAGCACGAGGCTCAGTGCTATTTATGTTCTGTAAGCCGGAATTGTTTGTCCTTTTTCTAGGAAGGCCAGCTGTCCCAGGACCCACTCTGTCCTTTACCAAGCTTCTCTGAACAGCAGGCGCACGCTCGTCCAAACCCTGACCTCACTTTGCTGCATTCCCAGAGCAAGGTCAAGAGCAGAGTGTGATGTTAAGAAAGGGGACCCTCCAAACACTGCTTCTCAGCACCCCTTCTTTTTCTCACATCATGGAGACTGGATACACTCACCTGCCACAGAAAGTGCAAGGAGGCAGGGGGCATCCCCAGAACACCAGGGTCTGTGATTCCAGGGGAGCTGAGAAGACCTTTCTGGAATGGGAGGGAGGAAAACTCAGGCAGGAATGAGCCCCTGTGATAACATCTACCAGTGTTAATGGGGGAGGTGAGCAGCAGGACCAATGATTCTGGGTATTTCCAATACCCAGAATACAGGCAGCCTGGCCCTCCCTCAATTCCAAAGTCAGTAGGGTCAGGACCCCCTCTCCTTCTGCCAAAGGGAAGCCAGCTGGCATCTGACGAGTTAAGCTGAAGCAGGGTCTGAGTAACTTCATTTCTGCATGGGAACCCCTTGTGCCTCCCCATGTGCTGACGGAATCCAAGGGACTGCAAAGACACAGGGGTCCAAGGTCAAAGACGACTTATTTCATCAGCTGGAATGAAAATGACTCATTTCAGGAGCAGAGCCAGCATCCCTGGGTGGGTGACGCAGCCCTGCTGGACCTGCGTTCAGGGTGAGGGCAGCATCAGAAACTAAGCGGAGACGGAAGAGGGGGAGGGAGGTGAGAGTCTGCTGGGGCTCAAGCCTGAGATAGAAAGTGTTCACCCACCTAGAGAGGGGTGAAGAGAAGAGAGATGCGGCGCAACCGCCTGTGAGACGCAGACCGCTCAGGGCAACCCCACACCCTCCTGCCGCGCACCTGGCTGTTGTGGACAGCACTCCGGACAGCTGGGTCCCCCAGATCATTCTCCTCCTCCTCCTCCTCCTCCTCCTTTTCCTCTGTGTGTGGGTCAGCTCCTCTTCTTTTGCCCCTCTGAGCGTCGTCAGACCTTGTCTTCAGCCCTTCTCAGACTCCTCTGAAGCCCTCCTAGCCTACAGTTCCCTCCTCTTCTCCCTTCTGGATTTCTGGCAGCCCCTCCGCTCCAGGTCACGTGCTCTTTCTAGCACGAGGCTCAGTGCTATTTATGTTCTGTAAGCCGGAATTGTTTGTCCTTTTTCTAGGAAGGCCAGCTGTCCCAGGACCCACTCTGTCCTTTACCAAGCTTCTCTGAACAGCAGGCGCACGCTCGTCCAAACCCTGACCTCACTTTGCTGCATTCCCAGAGCAAGGTCAAGAGCAGAGTGTGATGTTAAGAAAGGGGACCCTCCAAACACTGCTTCTCAGCACCCCTTCTTTTTCTCACATCATGGAGACTGGATACACTCACCTGCCACAGAAAGTGCAAGGAGGCAGGGGGCATCCCCAGAACACCAGGGTCTGTGATTCCAGGGGAGCTGAGAAGACCTTTCTGGAATGGGAGGGAGGAAAACTCAGGCAGGAATGAGCCCCTGTGATAACATCTACCAGTGTTAATGGGGGAGGTGAGCAGCAGGACCAATGATTCTGGGTATTTCCAATACCCAGAATACAGGCAGCCTGGCCCTCCCTCAATTCCAAAGTCAGTAGGGTCAGGACCCCCTCTCCTTCTGCCAAAGGGAAGCCAGCTGGCATCTGACGAGTTAAGCTGAAGCAGGGTCTGAGTAACTTCATTTCTGCATGGGAACCCCTTGTGCCTCCCCATGTGCTGACGGAATCCAAGGGACTGCAAAGACACAGGGGTCCAAGGTCAAAGACGACTTATTTCATCAGCTGGAATGAAAATGACTCATTTCAGGAGCAGAGCCAGCATCCCTGGGTGGGTGACGCAGCCCTGCTGGACCTGCGTTCAGGGTGAGGGCAGCATCAGAAACTAAGCGGAGACGGAAGAGGGGGAGGGAGGTGAGAGTCTGCTGGGGCTCAAGCCTGAGATAGAAAGTGTTCACCCACCTAGAGAGGGGTGAAGAGAAGAGAGATGCGGCGCAACCGCCTGTGAGACGCAGACCGCTCAGGGCAACCCCACACCCTCCTGCCGCGCACCTGGCTGTTGTGGACAGCACTCCGGACAGCTGGGTCCCCCAGATCATTCTCCTCCTCCTCCTCCTCCTCCTCCTCCGCTCCCTCCTCCTCCACCTCTGGCGCTAAATCTGGACCCAGGTCCTCTTCCTCCAGTTGAGAGGCAGACACCAGCTCTTCCTCCAGAGCCAAGGGGCCATGGGGCTTGCCTGAGCCTTGGTTTAAGCGGGAGCCTGTGGAGGAGGTGAAACAGGCTCAGCTGTGAAGCGCCTGGCCAAGGGAGGACACTTCTCTTAGCACTTCTGTTCACAAGCCGTCTTCAGCACCATCTTCAAACATTGCCTCTTGCTGTATGAGTTCAACTCAGCCTCACTACCCCAGGACGCCCCTAGCCACCCCTGGCTGGAGCAAATAGAACCCGGCAGGTGCCAATCACCTTCACCTTCCTCAGCCCCTCTTGCATGGCCTCATTGTACCACCACAGGCTTCTGCACCTGCTCATCCCCCTGACAGCCTTTCTGTGCCTCTTTAATCAACCAAGTTACAGCTGCCCTGACTCACGGCACTTTAACCCTCACGTGCCAGAGACTTTGCAGTATGTGTTCATGTATTGCTCACAACAACAGTACAAGGCTGGTGTTGATCATTTTTCTCTGAAGGTGAGGAAAGTGGACCCCATAAATGGGATCTCAGTCACCCTTGTGATGCAGCAGCAGGTAAAAGGACTTGGGGGTTACTCACAGCAGTTTTGACTCAAACCCTTGTCTATCCGCTGAACCACATCCCCAAGCCGCTGCACTCCTGGGATTTTTATCAGATGCCACAGACCGCTTGGTGACATTACCTTGGAGGCATTTCATCTTTTCGGGCTGGCAGGCTTGCTCTATGGCTGTTTCCTCTGGTGAGAGAGCATTGTTAGCCTCTGGAAGGTAAACCTGGGACAGGGAAGAGACCCAGAGACCCCTGTCCTTAGTAAAGGATGGTCTAGCATCGAAACAACCAAGGTCTCCCCGCAGCAAAGCTGTCAGAAAAGTTTTGATCCAGATCTCCAAGGAGCAGAATCCAAGGCTCGCAGACGGCCCTAAACCCCCCACTCTCTGACCTCAGCTCTAGGGAGCTGTCCTGCAAAGGGGCAGAAAGGAGAGGCAGGGCTAGCAGTTGGAGGAGAAGCACTCCCACACAGTCACCACCAGCCTCAGTCTGAGCACAGGGAGGGGCTCCCAGCCGCCTGAGTGCCAGCACCCACCCCAGCACCGTGGCTGTCCTTTCTGCTCAGCGTGGCCATGGCAGCCTGGGCCAGGCAGGCTCGCCGCCCCGGCTTTAAGGTTCCCAGCCGCTGCCCGGCTCCCCAGTTAAAGGGCCAGCATCCCCAACCGCTGCATCTTGGTAGAAATGTCAGAGCACAAACTCATGAGAAAGAAAACCCTTGAAAGGGCAGGAGAAGTAGAGTGCATCTTGAACCATCCGTGGTTGTGAGTACAGTTTATTGGGAAGGGTTATTTGGGAGCAGGTACTTAAGAAGAGGATCCCTGTTTTCCACAGTTTTAATAGGAACTTGTCAGGTTATGTTCTCTTCAATCCCTAAACTCGCTCCATTAAATTGGATAGGAAATCCCTGGTAGATCGTGAGGCTGCTACAGAGTAGCCAAGTTCTCAGCGCTTCAGGGCAGGATGCTTGTGGATCCTGAAGGGCCACCTGGAGACACTTGCCCTTCCTGGGGAGCTTGTGTCTGCTTGAGCGTGAGCTGTCACCCACGCTTAGTGAATGCAGAAGTCAGATCTTCCAGATGAAAACACTTCTGCATGAGTTACACAGATAGTCCCCTATCTTCTTGGCTGCTGTAATGGAAACCTGGTTCTGATGCTCAGGAGTAAAAAGAAAAGGAAATAACAATAAAAATCAACACCTTAGGACTGCTGGTAGCAAATGCTGAGACCCACCTGGGCCTCACCCAGCTCCTCAGTGATTCTGGGGTCTGTGCCCACGTCTTGTATTCAGCGGAAAACCTCTGAAAAAAACTAAAGAAATGAAAATAACTCTTTCCATTAAAAATGCAAGTGAGAGGCCTATTGTCATGATTATAGAGCCATGATTCTGGTGCCTCCAAAGAAAAATATTCTTTTCAAAAGTTTCTCTGTAGGTTAGAACTATATGGGTGAGGGGACAAAATTAAGTAGCTTGAAAGTTACTGATGCAATCTCAAAAATGACAGAATGATCTCTGTTCATTTCCAAGGCAAACCATTCAATATCACAGTAATCCAAGTCTATGCCCCAACCAGTAACGCTGAAGAAGGTGAAGTTAACAGTTCTATGAAGACCTACAAGACCTTGTAGAACTAACAC
>SJYR01000104.1:26925-41733 GCA_006410655.1 Kobus ellipsiprymnus | reverse complement strand
CCATCCCTCAGGGTCATCCCAGTGCACCAGCCCTGAACACCCTGTCTCATGCATCGAACCTGGACTGGTGATCTATTTCCCCATATGATAATTTACATATTTCAATGCTATTCTCTCAAATCATCCCACCCTCGCCTTCTCCCACAGAGTCCAAAAGTCTGTTCTTTACATCTGTGTTTCTTTTGCTATCTCACATATAGGGTCATCATTACCATCTTTCTAAATTCCATATATATGAGTTAATATACTGTATTGGTGTTTTTCTTTCTGGCTTACTTCACTCTGTATAATAGGCTCCAGTTTCATCCACCTCATTAGAACGTATTCAAATGCACTGTTTTTAATAGCTGAGTAATATTCCATCGTGTATATGTACCACAGCTTTCTTATCCATTCGTCTGCTGATGGACATCTAGGTTGCTTCCATGTCCTGGCTATTGTAAACAGTGCTGCGATGAACACTGGGGTACATGTGTCTCTTTCACTTCTGGTCTCTAGGTGTGTATGCCCAGCAGTGGGATTGGTGGGTTGTATGGCAGTTCTATTTCCAGTTTTTTAAGGAATCTCCACACTGTTCTCCATAGTGGCTGTACTAGTTTGCATTCCCACCAACAGTGTAAGAGGGTTCCCTTTTCTCCACACCCTCTCCGGCATTTATTGTTTGTAGACTTTTTGAGAACAGCCTTTCTGACCAGCGTGTGATGGTACCTCATTGTGGTTTCGATTTGCATTTCTGTGATAATGAGTGATGTTGAGCATCTTTTCCTGTGTTTGTTAGCCATCTGTATGTCTTTGGAGAAATGTCTGTTTAGTTCTTTGGCCCATTTTTTTGATTGGGTCATTTACTTTTCTGGAATTGAGGTGCAGGAGCTGCTTGTATATTTTTGAGATTAATTCTTTGTCAGTTGCTTCTTTTGCTATTATTCTCTCCCATTCTGAAGGCTGTCTTATCACCTTGCTTATAGTTTCCTTTGTTGTGCAAAAGTTTTTAATTAGGTCCATTTGTTTATTTTTGCTTTTATTTCCATTACTCTGGGAGGTGGGTCATATAGGATCCTGCTGTGATTTATGTCAGAGAGTGTTTTGCCTATGTTTTCTTCTAGGAGTTTTGTAGTTTCTGGTCTTACATTTATATCTTTAATCCATTTTGAGTTTATCTTTGTGTAAGGTGTTAGAAAGTGTTCTAGTTTCATTCTTTTACAAGTGGTTGACTAGTTTTCCCAGCACCACTTGTTAAAAGAGATTGTCTTTTCTCCATTGTATATTCTTGCCTTTTCTGTCAAAGATAAAGTGTCCATAGGTGTGTGAATTTATCTCTGGGTTTTCTATTTTGTTCCATTGATCTATTTTTCTGTCTTTGTGCCAGTACCATACTGTCTTGATGACTGTGGCTTTGTAGTAGAGCCTGAAGTCAGGCAGGTTGATTCCTCCAGTCCCATTCTTCTTTCTCAAGATTGCTTTGGCTATTCGAGGTTGTTTTTTTTTTTGTATTTCCATACTAATTGTGAAATTATTTGTTCTAGTTCTCTGAAAAATACTGTTGGTAGCTTGATAGGGATTGCATTGAATCTATAGATTGCTTTGGGTAGCATACTCATTTTCACTATATTGATTGTTCTGATCCATGAACATGGTATATTTCTCCATCTATTAGTGTCCTCTTTGATTTCTTTCATCAGTGTTTTATACTTTTCTATATATAGGTCTTTTGTTNACCACAGTTCAAAAGCATCAATTCTTTGGCACTCAGCTTTCTTCACAGTTTAACTCTCACATTCATTGATTAGCTCTAGTAATTTTCTGGTGGAGTCTTTAGGGTTTTCTATGTAGAGGATCATGTCATCTGCAAACAGTGAGAGTTTCACTTCTTCTTTTCCAATTTGGATTCCCTTTATTTCTTTTTCTTCTCTGATTGCTGTGGCTAAAACTTCCAAAACTATGTTGAATAGTAGTGGTGAGAGTGGGCACCCTTGTCTTGATCCTGACTTTAAGGGAAATGCTTTCAGTTTTTCACCATTGAGGATAATGTTTGCTGTGGGTTTATCATATATGGCTTTTATTATGTTGAGGTATGTTCCTCTATGCCTGCTTTCTGGAGGTTTTTTTTTTTTTTAATCATAAATGGATGTTGATTTTTGTCAAAGGCTTTCTCTGCATCTATGGAGATAATCATATGGTTTTTATCTTTCAATTTGTTAATGTGTTGTATCATATTGATTGATTTGTAAATGTTGAAGAATCCTTACACCCCTGGGATAAAGCCCACTTGGTCATGATATATGATCTTTTTAATATGTTGTTGGATTCTGTTTGCCACAATTTTGTTGAGGATTTTTGCATCTATGTTCATCAGTGATATTGGCCTGTAGTTTTCTTTTTTTGTGGCGCATCTTTGTCTGGTTTTGGTATTAGGGTGATGGTGGCCTCATAGAATGAGTTTGGCAGTTTACCTTCCTCTGCAATTTTCCGGAAGAGTTTGAGTAGGATAGGTGTTAGCTTTTCTCTAAATTTTTGGTAGAATTCAGCTGTGAAGCCATCTGGTCCTGAGCTTTTGTTTGTTGGAAGATTTCTGATTACAGTTTCAATTTCTGTACTTGTGATGAGTCTGTTAAGATTTCCTATTTCTTCCCGGTTCAGTTTTGGAAAGTTAAACTTTTCTAAGAATTTGTCCATTTCTTCCAAGTTGTCCATTTTGTTGACATATAGTTTCTGATAATAGTCTCTTATAATCCTTTGTATTTCTGTGTTGTCTGTTGTGATTTCTCCATTTTCTTTTCTAATTTTGTTGATTTGATTCTTCTCCCTTTTTTTCTTGATGAGTCTGGCTAATGGCTTGTCTGTTTTATTTATCTTCTCAAAGAACCAGCTTTTAGCTTCGTTGACTTTTGCTATGGTCTCCTTTGTTTCTGTTTCATTTATTTATGTCCTAATTTTTATGATTTTTTTCCTTCTACTAACACTGGGGTGCTTCATTTCTTCTTTTTCAAGTTGCTTTAGGTGTAGAGTTAGGTTACTTATTTGAATTTTCTCTTGTTTCTTGAGGTAAGCCTGTATTGCTATGAACCTTCCCCTTAGCACTGCTTTTACTGAATCCCATAGGTTTTGGGTTGTTGTATTTTCATTTTCATTCGTTTCTAGGCAAATTTTGATTTCTTTTTTGATTTCTTCTGTGATTTGTTGGTTATTCAGAAGCGTGTTGTTTAGCCTCCGTATGTTTATATTTTTTTTCCCTGTAGTTGACATCTAATCTTACCGTATTGTGATCAGAAAAGATGCCTGGAATGATTTCAATTTTTTGAATTTACCAAGGCTAGATTTATGGCTCAGGATGTGGTCTATCCTGGAGAAGGTTCCATGTGCACTTGAGTAAAAGGTGAATTCCATTGTTTTGGGGTGAAATGCCCTATATATATCAATTAGGTCTAACTGGTGCATTGTATCACTTAAAGTTTTTATTTCCTTGCTAAATTTCTGTTTGGTTGGTCTATCCATAGGTGTGAGTGGGGTATTAAAGTCACCCACTATTATTGTATTACTGTTAATTTCCCCTCTCATACTTGTTAGCATTTGCCTTACATATTGCAGTGTGCCTATGTTGGGTGCATATATATTCATAATTGTTATATCTTCTTCTTGGATTGATCTTTTGATCATTATGTAGTGTCCTTCTTTGTCTCTTTTCATGGCCTTTATTTCAAAGTCCAGTTTATCTGATATGAGTATTGCTACTCCTGCTTTCTTTTGGTCTCCATTTGCATGAAATATCTTTTTCCAGCCCCTCACTTTCAGTCTGTATGTGTCCCTTGTTTTGAGGTGGGTCTCTTGTAGACAGCATACAAAGGGGTCTTGTTTTTGTATCCGTTCAGCCAGTCTTTGTCTTTTGGTTGGGGAATTCAACCCATTTACATTTAAGGTTCAGTTCAGTTCAGTTCAGTCCAACTCTTCACGACCCCATGAATTGCAGCACACCAGGCCTCCCTGTCTATCGCCAACTCCCGGAGTTCACTCAGACTCATGCCCATCAAGTCACTGATGCCATCCAGTCATCTCATCCTCTGTCATCTCCTTCTCCTCCTGCCCCCAATCCCTCCCAGCATCAGAGTCTTTTCCAATGAGTCAACTCTTCGCATCAGGTGGCCAAACTACTGGAGTTTCAGATAATTATTGATAAATATGATTCCATTGCCATTTACTTTGTTGTTTTAGGTTCAAGTTTATAAACATTTTCTATGTTTCCTGTCTAGAGAAGATCCTTTAGCATTGTTTGGAGAGCTGGTTTGGTGGTGCTGAATTCTCTCAGCTTTTGCGTGTCTGTGAAGCTTTTTGATTTCTCCTTCATATTTGAATGAGCTCCTTGCTGGGTACAGTAATTTGGGCTGTAGGTTTTTCTCTTTCATCACTTTAAGTATGTCCTGCCATTCCTTCTGGCCTGAAGAGTTTCTATTGAAAGATCAGCTGTTATTTTTATGGGAATCCCCTTGTGTATTATTTGTTCTTTTTCCCTTGCTGCTTTTAATATTTGTTCTTTGTGTTTGATCTTCGTTAATTTGATTAATATGTATCTTGGTGTGTTTTGCCTTGGGTTTATCCTGTTTGGGACTCTCTGGGTTTCTTGGACTTGGGTGGCTATTTCCTTCCCTATTTTAGGGAAGTTTTCGACTATTATCTCCTCAAGTATTTTCACATGGCCTTTCTTTTTGTCTTCTTTTGGAACTCCTATGTTTCGAATGTTGGGGCATTTGACATTGTCCCAGAGGTCTCTGAGGTTGTCCTCATTTCTTTTAATTCTTTCCCCCCACCCTGCTTCATTTATCTCCACTATTCTATCTTCCACCTCACTTATCCTACCTTCTCCCTCAGTTATAACTGCCTCAGTTATTCAACTGTCAGTTCCCTCCAGAGTGTTTTTGATCTCAGTTATTGCATTATTCATTATTGATTGGCTCTTTTTTATTTCTTCTAGGTCTTGTTAAACTTTTCTTGCATCTTCTCAATCCCTGTCTCTAGACTATTTATCTGGAACTCCATTTTGTTTTCAAGACTTTGGATCATTTTTACTGTCATTATTCTGAATTCTTTTTCTGGTAGACTCCCTATCTCCTCCTCTTTGGTTTGGTTCGGTGGGCATTTATCGTGTTCCTTTGCCTGCTGAGCGTTCCCTGCCTTTTCATCTTGTTTAGATTGCTGTGTGTGGGGCGGCCTTTCTATATGCTGGTAGTTTGTGGTTCCTCTTTATTGTGGAGGTTCCTCCCTGTGGGTGGGGCTGGATGGGTGGCTTGTCAAGGTTTCCTGGTTAAGGAAGCTTGTGTCAGTGTTCTGGTGGGTGGAGCTGGATCTCCTCTCTCTGGAGTGCAACCAAGTGTCCAGTAGTGAGTTTTGAGGTGTCTATGGGTCTGGTGTGATTTTGGGCACCCATATTTTAATGCTCAGGGATATGTTCCTGCGTTGGAGAATTAGCTTGGTATGTCTTGCTCTGAAACTTGTTGGCTCTTGGGTGGAGCTTGGTTTCAGTGTAGGTATGGAGGCTTTTGGATGAGCTCTTGTCAATTGATGTTCCCTGGAGTCAGGAGTTTTCTGGTGTTCTCAAGTTTTGGATTTAAGCCTCCTACCTCTGGCTTTCAGTCTTATTCTTACAGTAGTCTCAAGACTTCTCTATTCATACAGCACTGATGATAAAACATCTAGGTTAATGGTGAAAAGATTCTCCACAGTGAGGGACACCCAGAGAGGTTCACAGAGTTACATGGAGAAGAGAAGAGGGAGGAGGGAGATAGAGGTGACCAGGAGGAGAAGAGGGAGGATCAAAAGGGGAGAGAGCAATCTAGGCAGTAATCATTTCCCTCATTGGAAAAGACTTTGATGCTGGGAGGGATTGGGGCAGGAGGAGAAGGGGACGACAGAGGATGAGATGGCTGGGTGGCGTCACTGACTCGATGGACGTGAGTCCAAGTGAACTCCGGGAGCTGGTGATGCACAGGGAGGCCTGCGTGCTGTGATTCATGGGGTTGCAAAGAGTCGGACACGACTGAGCGACTGAACTGAACTGAACTGAACTGATGTGCTCTCCACAGTCTGGAACACTCAGAGAGGTTCACAGAGTTACATAGAGAAGATAAGAGGGAGGAAGGAGATAGAGGTGACCAAGAGGAGAAGAGGGGGAGTCAAAAGGAGAGAGACAGATCTAGCCAGTAATCAGTTCCCTAAATATTCTCCACAGCCCAGGACACCCAAAAAGATTCACAGAGTTGGGTAGAGAAGAGAAGGGGGAGGGAGGAGATAGAGGTGACCTGGGGAGAAAAAAGAGAGTTGAAAAGGGGGACAGAGCAATCAAGCCAATAATGACACTCCTAAGTAAAAATGGGTACTGAAGATTGGATTCTTAAAGGTACAAAATTGATAACAAAAACCAAAAAGCAAAGATTAAAAATCTAGAGTAGTAGATGTTGACTCTCAAAAATACAATATTTAAAAAACAAGACAAAGTCACAAAAATTATAAAATATATATATGTATGAAATTTGCTTTAAAAATAGGGTCTTTTTTTCAAGGTAATAATAGTAGGTTATAAAAGTGAAAAAGCAGTAATAAGAATTTTTTTTAATTAAAAAATGATAACAGTAAAATATATCTAGGCATTTTTCTGGAGCTGTTGAGGGCAGTGTGGGGTCAGTTCAGTTTCAGATAGTTCCTTGTTCCAGCTTAGGCTTCTTCTTAAGGTCTGGAGGCCCCTTCTGAGGTGGTCAGCGCTAGCTGCAGGGCTTCACTCTGCTGCACCCGTCGCTTCTGGAGCAGCTCCCTCTTCTCTGTCTATTTTGGCTTTCTCGTTTGCACGTCTCTTCAGTGTCTAATTTCCACCCTGACATAAGGGGGCAAAGGTGGTCACTTATTTAGGCTCACTTGTTCAGTTGAGCTGTAGGGAGGGAGGAACACTGCAAACAAACATCACTGACATGTGTGGGGAGTTCTCGCAGTGTCTGGGCCACACTGGGTTTTCCCCAGCTCACAGCGTGTGTGCTTTCTGGTCTACACTGATCAGGCTCCAGGTTGTACAGGGGAAGTCTAAAGCAGGCCCTGGGTTGAGTGCACTTCCCAGGTCTAAGCTGCTCAGGTTCAGGTTCTCGGGCACTCCACAAAGGCACTGACTGTTGGGCCTGCGTTTTGTGCCCTTCACAGGTCTGAGCAGCTCAGGTGACCGTGCTTGGCGAGTGCACGCTCCCAGCTGGGTGGTGAGCCTTATCACCTCCCCGGTCCCAGCCCCTCAGTGTCCTGGGTGTGCAGCAGAAGAGCCGTCTCAGGTGTGCCGTGTGTCTCCTCTGGGGAGCTGATCTCTGACTGTGGCCCTTCTGGCAGCTGTCAACTGTCCAGGATCCCAGGAAGACTTCGTTAGTAACTGGGAGCCTGCTCACAGTTTGGCGGAGGATGCTGTCTCTGGGGCCGAGATTGCCCCTTGCCTTCCAGCTCTGGCTGTCGCCTGCCTGCCTCTCTGCCTCTGGTGGCGGGGGGAAGGGGCCAGTCCACAGCCGGCTGGCTCTCCTCTGGTGATTGCTCAATCCTTTGTTCTGTGAGCAGGCCAGGCTCTACCTTAGAGCTTTTCGCAGGAAAGTTCTCTCTCTCTTTTTTCTCTCTGGCTATCCCACAGTTTGGGTTGCTATCTCACAATATTAGCTCCTTCAGATTGTCCTCAGGGGATTCAGGCCTGGTCCCCACCCTATGCATGCATGCGCCCCTCTGTTCAGCCCCCACTCACTGCTGGTGGACTCAACCGTCCGGGATACCAGAGTCGTGTCTAGGCATGTAATCTGTCTCCCCACAGGCCCTGTGGTGAGAGGGCTTCCTGGTGTTTGGAAACTTCTTCTCCTTCACGACTCCCTCCCCGGGAAGGGTCTCCATCCCTAACTCTTTTGTCTCTCTTTATCGTTTATATTTTGCCCTACCTCCTTTCGAAGAGAATGGGCTGCCTTTCTGGGTGCCTGGTGTCCTCTGCCAGCGTTCAGAAGTTGTTTTGTGGAATTTTCTCAGCGTTCAAATGATCTTTCGGTGAATTTATGGGGGAGAAAGTGGTCTCCCTGTCCCATTCCTCTGCCATCTTAGGACCGCCCCCACCTCCTAATAATATCACCTTGGAGAATAGGATTTCAACATGAATTTGGGGAGAACACAGATATTTATTCCAAAGCCATGACCTTTGAGGAATATAGGCTAATGGTATAAAACTACTATTTTTAACTGATATTTTATGTTAAATTATAATATTTGGTTATGAAAATCTCAAAATGATACTGTTCCCTAAAACTATGCTTGCACTTGCATTGTAGGATAGGTGCATATGTAGACACAGAAAAGTTGAAACTTTTCCAAATCTATATTTGATCTACAGTAAGGGAATTCAACTTTCTGTGATTAATCTGTAATTGCCACATTTACAAAGAAAACTCCTAGTTAAGAGAAACTCAGAGATTGCATCAATAAATAAATGTTGAGCAACTAACACTTTATTTCAAATTTTTTTACTTTTTTCACTTCAGTGTTCATCTATTTAAATCATCTGTGACATTTAGAAAATTTTTTCACCTTAGGAAAATACAGTTATTAATAGGGCTTCATTGAATTATACCTAAACTCTGTAAAATATTTGTTATACACAGTTGAATGAATTACAACAGAATAAATTAGATTGCATAAACAGACAAAAATGCAGACTTTCACTCTGAAATTAAATTTGTCTTGTTTTTCAGGCTGCTTGAAAACAAGTTGGAGGAGACTGTTAATGATAGGCACAGCAAAAGTTTATTGCATTTTTCAGCCTCTTTTTTTTATGTTAAATAGCTTGGAGTTTTAAGTCCAACTTTTCTGCCTACTTTCATATGGATGAATTAACATAAAACTGAACGGCTGACACAACACCATGACCATTAAAAGGCTCACGGACCAGAACTTAACTCGATGAAAAGTTGCTTCTTTGTACAGTTTGATCATGAACTTCAAGTGTTCTAAGTAGAACGTGGATAGGACTACATTTACTTAACCCTGATTTGATGGTGATGATGGTTCCAGGATGTCTTTTGGTTTCATACCCAACCCTCTGTGCCTGGAATAGACCACCTCCTGCGCTTTGTTCACTTCCCCAGCCCTGGGCTTCCCTGGTAGCTCAGGCGGCAATGAATCCACCAGCAATGCAGGAGGCCAGGGGTCAATCCCCACAGTATCCAGGATTAATTCAGAGAAAGTCACCTTTCAGAAATGGTGCTGAATGTATAGTCACCAACCTTAGTGTCTACACTGTGTACTCCACCTGATTTTCTCTGTTCAAAGACTGAGGTTTACCTTCCTGGGGAGGCAAGATGAAAGTCAATATCCTTTCCTGCTTTACCTGAAATGTGGTAATTGCTATCCATTGAGGTCAAAGTCACTCTAAATTAGGGCTGAGGCTGGCTCTTGTCATCCATCCTATTGAGCTGGAAGAGGTGGACTCAACCAAGTTGGCTGAGAATCTTCAGATAGTGGTATCAATCATCCTCAGAACTGGAAGGATGTTCTGAGACAGGAGAGATCCAGGATGGGCTGTGGTCACTTTCTGAACCCTTGTGAGACTCTGCCTCCTCACATTTCATTTTGAAAAACTTTAATTTTACAAAAAGTAGAAAGAATGATAAATTTGACTTCTGTGTATCCTTCACTTAGTAGTTGATAACATTTTGTCTATCAGTATCCTTTAAATAAACTTCTCTGCTGTATCAGGTGGTATCTGTCTCCAGTGATCAGGGACTTTGGCTAAAAGACTATAAACAGAAAATTCACAGAAGGAAAACAAATAATATGTAAACATGTGAAACATGTTAAGCATTTCCTCTTGAGAATATAAATTCTTTGGACCAGCCTAGCACCCAGAACCTAGCAAGGCAGCCGTAGAGGAGGGTAGCACCTGACTGGCTGCTGTGAACACCAAGGCTTGATGGACAGGCTGGGGCCGGGCCAAGAAGAGAGAAGCCAAAGCTTCGGGCACCGTCGTCCTGGAGACTGGAGGGCTCCTGCTCTTACTGTCAGTCCCTGTTCAGCATGGCAACCACTGGGAGAGCAGGAGTGGTTTGGCCCACTGGGTGCGTGGTGGAGGAGTTAAATAGTCCAGAAATGGCAGGGCCCAAGACTCCTGACCAAGCCAGGCTACAGCAAAGCTCCTCCATGCTCATCTGTTGAGCTGATGAGAGCTCTCCCTCATACAGGAGAGCATCCCGAGTGTGCTGTGTGGCCAGATTTGGTTAACCAGCAGGAAAAGACAACATGGAAAAAGCAAATATTTATACTGACCTAGATACCTGGCAACAAAGGCGCAAAACTGATTCTGGAGCCGTATTTTTTTTTTTTCCTTGCTGCTGTTATAAATTACAAAAAACCTGATAGCTTAAACCAACACAATTTATCATCCTACAGTTCTGTAAGTCAGAAGTTCAACACAAATCTCCTGGGCTTAAAATTAAGCAGGGTTGTTTTTCTTGCTGGAGAGTATGGGACATTCCATGAGCTTACATTTCCCAGCTTCTAGAAGTTGCCTGCATTCTTTGATGCATGGCCCCTTCTTCACCTGCAAAGCCAGCATGCTGCAGCTCTCTGATTATGCTTCTGTAGTCACATCTCCCTCTGACCACAGTCAGGGAAAATTTTCTGCTTTTAATGACCTCTGTGTTTATACTAAAGACAGTGAAAGTAAAAGTGAAGTTGCTCAGCCGTGTCCGACTCTTTGCGACCGCATGGACTATAGCTTGCTAGGCTGCTCCGTCCATGGGATTCTCCAGGCAAGAATACTGAAGTGAGTTGCCATTTCCTTCTCCAGGGGATCTTCCCGACATAGGGTTTGAACCCGGGTCTCCTGCACTGCAGGCAGACTCTTTACCTTTACACTAGGCTGACCCCAGTCATCTCTGATAATCTCCCCATCTCAGGTTTCCTAACCTTAATCACACCTGCAAAGTCCCTTATGCTACGTAAGGAAACATATTGAGAGGTTCCAGGAATTAGGCTATAAACATCTCTTGGGGGGGGGGATGAAGGAGACATTATTCTCCCTACCACAAGGTGTGATATGGAGAAAAGTCTAGCATTGTTAATGGTAAGTAGGCAGTTCTATATATAATGACATGGAAAATATCTATGATATATTGTGAACTAGAAATAAACATGTTCAGTAAGTATTTATAGTATGTCCTATTTTTGTAGAATCTCCGTCGTTCCCAATAAATGCTGAATGAATTCTCTCTAAGCCACCCCCGCTGTCAGAGCCTGGCTTCTGGGGGCAGATGGTGGAGCCTACCTCACCCCTCAGCTCTCAGGGTATTGGGTGGCAGCCGGGGAGGTCTCACTTTCATTTTGCTGTCATTGGTCATTAGATTTTTGGCTAATTTGACAAATGATAAGTTGTCTTTTAGCAAACCCATTTGTGGCAAATTGATCTAACAATGATAGTAAAAATGATGACAATAAATAATGAAATAAAAAATGATCACAGAGTCACCAACCTTCTATTTACTGGCTCCCTCCTTTGCACCGAGACTGCACCCACTCTTGTGTTTGATGTGTATACATCCCTCGCATTTTTGTCCTGTTCACTTAGTTTTAAATTTCTGATTCTTCACTGAACAATTCTTTCTTCACAGTCCTGTTCAAGGAGACGCGTTCAGAAAAGTCCAGGAACCAGAAAGTAGAGAATGCAGGTTCAACATAGGAGGGAGTGGCCAGAAAGGCCCACACACTCTGATTGGTCAGAGGCAGGTGTCAGTCAAGCAAGCTGGGAAGTGGGAAGGTGGGGCTTAGAAGAATTTGCTGAAAGGGAAAAAGGACATTTGCAGGAGATTCTTAATTTTTGAGAGTGCTGCATGGAATCCCAGGCAGGATCAAACAATCCAAGTTGGAATTCTGCAGTTTGGGGTAGGTTCTGAGATGCAGACCCAACAGCCTATGAGGGGAAGAGACCCAAGAAAGGAGGCTGTGCCAGTAACTTAGTCACTGGTGCAGTGGTCCCCAGGGATGGTGCCTAAGCCTTGGCTCCCGGGGTTGTCCTGTGTCCCTACACTGTTAGGGGGTCTTGGCTTTAGCGTTTAGCCAGCGCTGCTCTTGATCCAAGCTGAGGACTGAGGCTAATTCTAACTCCATTTATGCTTTTCGAGGACACTGAGTTCTGAACATCTAATAAGAGCCGGCTCTGTAGTTATGATTTAAAAATTTCTCACCTTCCAAACTATATACAATATATCCACGAAGGAGTGGGCAGCAGAGCTTAACTGCCTCCTGAGGGGAGGAGAGTGAGTCGCAAGAGGCACAGGGGGTGCGCCCACCTTCACTCAGTGGGCCTCTATCTCCATTTTGGCAGCAGACCCACATTCACATACAGGAACTGCAATTAAAAATAAAAAGCAGTCAATACCTGATACTTTGTGGTTACTACTGTTTATAGCTCTGCACTGCTTGATTTATTTAATACCCAATTGGTACGATTTTCCAATGAGATCACATTTGCAGTTGGAAGAGTGTGGTGGTTACAAGAAAGCCTGTGGGCAGAGATTCCTCAGCAACCAGACCCTTCATCTGTCTCAGCTTCAGTCTGCCCAGGTGACTCTCCCTCAGTTAGTGATGATAGTACTTGGCTTCCCAGGATCCTGCCAGGTTTTTTGCCCTCTATTCCATGGCTGACTTAGTAACTCTCAGCACACAAAACAACTGCCCTCTGTGTCCCATTTCCTTTGGGTCTGTTGCCTGTTATATAACAGCACAGACCTGAGAATTTAGTCAGAATGAACACCTTAGGTGGCTGCTAATAAATTAATTTATTAGCAGGAGCGGCGGCCGAGAGGAGTTACCCCACATCCAAGGTCAGGAGCGGCGGTGTGAGGAGATACCCAACGTCCAAGGTTAGGAGCAGTGGCTGCAGTTTGCTGGAGCAGCCCTGAAGAGACACCCAACGTCCAAGGTAAGAGAAACCCAAGTAAGACAGTAGGCGCTGAGAGAGGGCATCAGAGGGCAGACAGACAGAAACCACAATCACAGAAAAGTAACCAGTCTGATCACATGGATAACAGCCTTGTCTAACTCAATGAAACTAAGTCATGCCATGTGGGGCCACCCAAGATGGATGGGTCATGGTGGAGACATCTGACAGAATGTGGTCCACTGGAGAAGGGCATGGAAAACCACTTCAGTATTCTTGCCTTGAGAACCCCATGAACAGTATGAAAAGGCAAAAAGATAGGTCACTTAAAGATGAACTCCCCAGGTCGGTAGGTGCCCAATATGCTACTAGAGATCAGCGGAGAAATAACTCCTAAAGAATGAAGGGATGGAGCCAAAGTAAAAACAACACCCAGTTGTGGATGTGACTGGTGACAGAAACAAGGTCTGATGCTGTAAAGAGCAATATTGCATAGGAACCTGGAATGTTAGGTCCATGAATCAAGGCAAACTGGAAGTGGTCAAACAGGAGGTGGCAAGAGTAAATGGCGATATTCTAGGAATCAGTGAACTAAAATGGACTGGAATGGGTGAATTTTACTCAGATGACCATTATATCTACTACTGTGCACAGGAATCCCTTAGAGGAAATGGAGTAGCCATCATAGTCAACAAAAGAGTCTGAAAAGCAGTACTTAGATGCAATCTCAAAAACAACAGAATGATCTGTTTGTTTCCCAGGCAAACCATTCAATATCACGGTGATCCAAGTCTATGCCGTGACCAGTAATGCTGAAGAAGCTGAAGTTGAATGGTTCTATGAAGACCTACAAGACCTTCTAGAACTAACACCCAAAAAAGATGTCCTTTACACTATAGGGGACTGGAATGCAAAACTAGGAAGTCAAGAAACACCTGCAGTAACAGGTAAATGTGGCGTACAGAATGAAGTACAGAATGAAGCAGGGCAAAGACTAATAGAGTGTTTCAAAGGGTAGGCACTGGTCATAGCAAACACCCTCTTCTGACAACACAAGAGAAGACTCTACTCGTGGACATCACCACATGGTCAACATCGAAATCAGATTGATTATATTCTTTGCAGCCAGAGATGGAGAAGCTCTATACAGCCAGCAAAAACAAGACTGGGTGCTGACTGTGGCTCAGATCATGAACTCCTTATTGCCAAATTCAGACTTAAATTGAAGAAAGTGGGGAAAACCGCTAGACCATTCCGGTATGACCTAAATCAAATCCCTTATGATTATACAGTGGAAGTGAGAAACAATTTAATGGACTAGATCTGATAGATAGAGTGTCTGATGAACTATGGCTGGAGGTTTGTAACATTCTACAGGAGACAGAGATCAAGATCATCCCCAAGAAAAAGAAATACAAAAAAGGCAAAATGGCTGTCTGAGGGGGCCCTACAAATAGCTGTGAAAAGAAGAGAAGAGAAAAGCAAAGGAGAAAAGGAAAGATATAAGTAGCTGAATGCAGAGTTCCAAAGAATAGCAAGGAGAGATAAGAAGGCCTTCCTCAGCAATCCATGCAAAGAAATAGAGGAAAACAATAGAATGGGAAAGACTAGAGATCTCTTCAAGAAAATTAGAGATATCAAGGGAACATTTCATGCAAAAATGGGCTCTTTATTGAGACAGAAATGGTATGGACCTAACAGAAGCAGAAGATATTAAGAAGAGGTGGCAAGAATACACAGAAGAACTGTACAGAAAAGATCTTCACGGCCAAGATAATCACGATGGTGTGATCACTCACCTAGAGCCAAACATCCTGGAATGTGAAGTCAAGTGGGCCTTAGTAAGCATCTCCACAAACAAGGCTAGTGGAGGTGATGGAATTCCAGTTGAG
>SJYR01000104.1:0-18124 GCA_006410655.1 Kobus ellipsiprymnus | reverse complement strand
GCCCCTGCAGAAACCTGCCTAGCTGCCTCAAAGGGAGGATTCCAGGTGGGATGAAACTGTGCTCTCAATACTGTTGTATGTATTATGGTCTAGTTATTAGATCCGCCTGCAACGCGGGAGACCTGGGTTCGATCCCTGGGTTGGAAAGATCCTCTGGAGAAGAGAAAAGCTACCCACTCCAGTATTCTGGCCTGGAGAATTCCATGGACTCTATAGTCCATGGGGTCGCAAGGAGTTGGACAGGACTGAGCAACTTAACTCTCACTTATTAGAAGCTCAAATGTAAATAAAGGTTTAAATAGAGGTAAATAGAGGTGTAAATAGAGGTGTAAACAGAGGTTTCTGATTCATCTTCACTTTGTACGCTGGAAAAATACCAGGGCTTCATAGTATTTCCAGTCTAGCTCTTAGTGGGACTAGGGATCTTTCCTTTGATGATTGGATGATTCTGCAGAGATACACCCAGTCACAGTGGCCTGGACTCCTCCTTCTCCGTACCTCCTGGACGTAGAGGATGACTGACCTTTGTAATCGTGTCCCGTGAGTGTATTTGTATTTAAGTGGATTATATACATATATTTATACCAGGCTGTACATTTAGTAGCATTAACAGTTCACTTAGAAAAATATAGATATAGAGCTAATAATATTTTCTTCCACATTCTCATGGAGGGTCTAAACATGCATCTCACTTTGGAATCCACCTGTCCTGTAGCAATATGTAATATTCTCAGCCTGGCAGATTATGGAAGTCATTTGACCGAGCTCATGAAAAATGCAGCTTCCACTGTCACGTGCATTACTCAGCTTGGTCCTAGTGGGGAGTGTGATCTTCCCCATTTGCCACAGTCCTCACTCTTCCCTGTTGTTCTTACCCAGCTCATCTAAGGTGTTTTCCAGCTCCTGTAGGTGTTTCACTTTTGTTTCTCTGTTGTCTGGCTCGTGAAATCAGGTTCAGATAGAGATTTGTCATGTNGTGATCTTCCCCATTTGCCACAGTCCTCACTCTTCCCTGTTGTTCTTACCCAGCTCATCTAAGGTGTTTTCCAGCTCCTGTAGGTGTTTCACTTTTGTTTCTCTGTTGTCTGGCTCGTGAAATCAGGTTCAGATAGAGATTTGTCATGTAAACTCTAGACACGATGGACAGCTTGTGCTCTGTGGAAATATGCTTTGGGTTGACTCTGTTAGGACCCTGAGCAAGGAGGTAACGATAATTACACCTGCCATTTACCGGGCGGCTGCACTGTGCAGGGCTCTGTACTAGGCGCCTATTGAGAAGTCTGGTGGGTGTGCATCGAGACAGGAGACCAGGAAGAAAGAAGTAAATGTGAGGAAAAGAGCTGACGGGGCTGAAACAGGGTATAATAAGGGAGTTTTTTGACGTGGCCACTCTGGAGGGTGTGTGAACTGAGACATGAAGCCCCATCAGTAGACTGGGGCCAAACCATGTAGACCCTGGAGTGATAACAGATTCTATGTGCTGAGGAGCCGTGACGCCTTCTTGAGCGCCTCCACACACAATTCTGAAAAGATAGAGCACAATGTCCATTGACAGAAAAAGATGTTACCAGAAATCTGCCAGAAAAAGCCTGAAAGGCCTGTGTAGGGGAATTATGTGGGAAAGATACTAAGTCATGGTGCATCCCACAAACTGGAGGTGTCCTTTTGCAAAAATGGAAGGTCATTTGGCCCGAGGGAAAGAGGAACTGGGAGAAACGGAGGATCCAGTATAAACATTTGGTGCCTGGTCTAGCTTCAGACCAAGGGAGCCCCAAGTGGAATACTCTGCAATTTCATCTGTCTTTCCCTGCCGCTCCTCAGGTATTCCACAGGTCCAGGTGTACTCAAGACACCCACCCGAAGATGGAAAGCCAAATTACCTGAACTGCTATGTGTCTGGGTTCCATCCACCCCAGATTGAAATCGATTTGCTGAAGAATGGGGAGAAGATTAAATCGGAGCAGTCAGACCTGTCTTTCAGCAAGGACTGGTCTTTCTACCTTCTGTCCCACGCGGAGTTCACTCCCAACAGCAAGGATGAGTACAGCTGCCGAGTGAAACACGCTACTCTACCAGAACCCAGGATAGTTAAGTGGGGTAAGTTTTCAAGTTCTTTGGTTAACCACTGACAGTTGTATCTGAGCACAGCCGCGGCATAAAGCTGCTTTGATATAAAAACATCTGCATACTGGGATTATCAGGGAATGTTACTAAAGCTCTGCGTAGTGGCACCCTCTGAGAGAGCTGGGCACAGTGTGGTCACTGAGACAGTGGCTTCCCCGCAGTGAGAGCAGGGAGCAGCAGCGCGTGCTCAGGCGCTCCCCAGGCTTCTTCCCTGTGGCCCCCTTGGCTCTCCTGACAGCCTCGGGCACACCCAGGACCCAGGAGGGTCTCTGGAAGGCTCGGGCCTTGAGTGCAAGCCCTGCTGTGGTAGGGCCCTCCAACCCTGGCCTCCTCCAGTTCTCTGCATGGCTTGGGATCTCCGGCTGGTAGGGACCGTCTAGGTTTTTCCTCATAGGCTCTTCTGCCGTCTTTGTTTATAACAATTTTGGACTTTTGTAGTACGAAGCATTTCAGAAGTCAAACTTAACTGTTTTCTTTCTCCATTTTCTTTTCCATAGACCGAGACCTGTAAGCAGCACCATCGAGGTGGGTTTCTAACCTTAAGATACCCTATTGTAATATCAGTATCCTGGGGACCATTACAGACAGCTCTACTATGATAAGCCTCCCAGTCTGGACGACATTAATCAGGGTTACAATTCAGCAGGCAGAGAAGAATCCCATGGGGTCCCATTCCCTGCCCTTGGGAGTGGGGGAGATGAGGGAGGCCGTGGCCCTGGGTGTGACTTTGCCAGCGTCACTAACCCTCTAAAGGGAGGACAGAGGAGCTGCAGGTGTGGGCTTACAGGCAGAGGCAGCACCTGCAGGTGTCTGCTCTTCTGCCATTCCCATGTTGGGCATCTCTGGGCCTTCAGAGGTGGACTGTCCTTCCCTTCGAGTGGCAGCTCTTTGCTAAATAGCCTGAAGAGAAGAGTGGCGTGGTGCTGCAGAGACACCATTCCTAAGTGTCTGGGCACTGTACTTGGGTCTCAAAGCTCCCAGTCCAATAGAGGAGAGAAGTGGGGACAAGAGTGTGTTACCTCAGTGTAAAGACGCTGTAACAGATGTATTGCAGCCCTAGCACCTAACCCCAGCAGCATGGAACAGGGAGGGATTGGACTTCTCTGCCACTTCAGGTGGAGGCCAGAGGCAGATAATCCAGCTTTTCTGGGAAATTGTATTACTCAGCGTATCTTGGCATGGAAACCTATTCAAATTTCCTGTTGCACTGTAGGACAGGGAAGTTAATTTGCGAGAGCATCAGAGAGTTTGGCTGACCTGCCCAGCCTCATACAGTACTAAATGTTAGAGCGAGGATCTGAGCTCTAATAACAGCACTCTCTTCTCTAAGGTGTAGGAGAACCAATGGGATAAACTAAAAGATTTGCAAAATCACCTGCAGTTTTATCAACAGATTTATACAGTGAAAGGTAGATAAGTTTGACGGTGCTCTCTGTGATCTAAAATTAATGTATTTATTCCTTTTCTCTTTTTTTCAGATGTGGAGATTCTTCACTGGGTCTGATTCCAGATTCTCTTTCCTTGCTCTTTAACAGTTTTGTTCTTTATGCTTTTTATGCGCATGATCAGAAGCCGCATGCCTGCTGTCACAGATGCCTCTTATAATTTTATGATTCTGCCCTGGGTGCTGCATGTCCGTGTCTGACCTGCCGGCAGGTGTCTGTAGCGGAGGCGCTGGCACCTTAGAGGTGGGAACACAATTCCAATGTACCATCAACATCTGGGCGTCTTCTGCATACAAAACATGTTAAAGTAAGCCTCCAGTTTTATAACTTTGGTAACAATTTTGGGAAGATTTTGGAAAGATAATTTTTAGAATTATGGAAATTTGTTAATTTCTAGAATTATGGAACTTGTGGATGAAGCATTTTGCCATTTAAAATTTATATGTTATCTCCTATATCTGTTAGAAACTTGGTTGTGCCTGGTTTTACTATATATTTTGTTTCACTAATTAAAACAATGGTAAAACATTGTGTTCAGCTTCTCAAAGGAACAACAGCTGACTTCTCAGTGTCAGTGGGATCCAGAACATAGCAGAAAGTCATCATGAATGTGTTCAAACAACTTGCTACCTAAAATTCTATATTCAATAAAAATCTTTTAAAAAAATGACCGCATGATAAACATTATTAGATAACTAAGACTGCAGCACCTGTCAGATCCTAAGACTCTAAATGATACATTTGAGGCAGAGGGAAGGCCTAAAATGTGAGAAAAGGGAGAGTAATGGAAATGTATCAATTTTGTAATCTAAATGTAAAATAGTGATGGTTTCTAAAGTGGTTAGAAAAATAAAACACAACAATAACCTAAGTGTAGAAAGAGTAAACAATGTTAAAGTATTTGATGGACTTTTTACCCTGAAGGGTAAAGTCACAAATTTTTGGTAATTTAAATATGTACAATATATTTTTGGGCTGTCCTCAAAGAGAACATAGGCTGAATATTTAATATCCAACTAGAAGATGGCACAGGAGCTTATGGAGTGGTAGTAATGTTTCATTTTTTGACATGGATGGTAGTTACAACAGATTTTGCTTTGTAATTGTTTGTTAAATGTACATATGTTCTGCTCATTTTAAAGAAACCTTATATTTCACAATAGAAATAAAGTTTATTAATGTGGTTTATGACAGACTGAAGGAGATTTATATTATCTCAAAGATTCACAGTAAGCATTCAATTATTTTCAATACTCAGTGAATTTATCATAAAAAACTCATAGCTGGGGAAAAAGGCAAATTTAGACTTGTAAAAGTTTTCTTAATATACATAAGCAGACACATGCACTCATTAATAGAAAGATATTATCGGTATTTTACAGGTAAAATCAGAAATAAGGATCTTTCCTGAAGTTCCACCGGGGAACTTCGCTGGTGGCCCAGTGGCTAAGACTCTGTGCTCTCAGTGGCACAAGTGAGAATTTGTATGCCTCAACTTAAAGTCCCACATGCTGCAACTAAGTGCCAGAGCAGCCAAATAAGTAAATACTTTAAAAAAATAAAAAAAGATGCCCACCTGTCTCTTATACACATCTAGATGTGTATAAGAGACAGGCTCTGTGTGTTGTGTCATATTTATCATAAAAAACTCATAGCTGGGGAAAAAGGCAAATTTACTTAGACTTGTAAAAGTTTTCTTAATATACATAAGCAGACACATGCACTCATTAATAGAAAGATATTATCGGTATTTTACAGGTAAAATCAGAAATAAGGATCTTTCCTGAAGTTCCACCGGGGAACTTCGCTGGTGGCCCAGTGGCTAAGACTCTGTGCTCTCAGTGGCACAAGTGAGAATTTGTATGCCTCAACTAAAGTCCCACATGCTGCAACTTAAGTGCCAGAGCAGCCAAATAAGTAAATACTTTAAAAAAATAAAAAAAGATGCCCACTGCCCCTTTTGAGTGATGTTATACTAGAGGTCCCAGCAGCAAATCAAGACAATGAAAAAAAGTAAAAAGTAAAAAAAAGAAGTAAAAAGTAAAAAGAATAAATATTTGAAGAGAAGAAACAAAATTGTATTACTTTGATGCTATATATAGATTATATAGATATATATAGATTGTATATAGAAATGTCAATAAGATATAAAAGATAAATTCTCTTATTAATCCTATTAATAAATTTGCTGGACAAAAACATAAAAATGCATTTCTTTGTACTGGTAACAAAGTAAATTAGAAATATATAATTTATAATAGCAATAGACAGAGTACTTAAATATATATAAATGGGCTTCCCAGGTGGCGCTAGTGGTAAAGAACCTGCCTGCCAATGCAAGAGACTTAAGAGATGTGTTCGATCCCTGAGTCAGGAAGATCCCCTGGAGAAGGGCACAGCAACCCACTCCAGTATTGCCTGGAGAATCCCATGGACAGAAGAGCAATTTATGATAGCAACAGACATAGCACTTAAATATATATAAGATAGATATGCTATATATATTCAAATAGTGTTTAAATCCACATGCCGATATAAAGCTAACAAAAGACGTCAGGCTTTTAATGGAAAAATTATAATGTTTTATTGAAAGAATGACAAAAAATGAGAGAGTAAGGTATGGATAGGAAGATTAAATATCCTAAAGACATAATTTTTTACCAACCTGATATATAGATCTACTGTAATTATTTGAAAAAATTTTAATAGGTTTCCATGACACTTGACAGTTTGATCTTAAAATATGGAAGAGGGTTAACGGAGGGAGAAAGATAAAGATGCTCCTGAAGAATAATAAGGTGAGAGATTTATAATTAAAACAGAATGGAAATGACTCGGGATGGATCAAGACCAACGAACAGAATAAAGCCCAGAAACAAACTTGTGAATACACAGAAACTTGATACACACGACATTTCAGATCAATCGTAAAAGGAAGGGCTTTTGAAAAAATATGGTGCTGAGACAAATGGCTATCAATATGTGGTGGAAAAATAAGTCCCTACCTCACACTGTGGGCATCTCTGATGGCTCAGGGGTAAAGAGCCCGCCTGCCAATGCAGGAGACGTCAGTTGGATTCCTGGGTTGGGAAGATCCCCTGGAGAAGCAAATGGCAACCCACTCCAGTATTCATTCCTGGAGAATTCCATGGACAGAGGAACTTGGCGGGCTATAGTCCAATGGTGTCAGAGAGTCAGATACGACTTAATGACTCAGCAACAGCCACCTCACACTGTGCACTAGTGTAAGTTCCATCAGAAAAAGAGCTAAATGCCAAACAGAAATTTTAAACACAGGAAAAAAAATCCATGACCTCAACATAGAAGTCAGAAATTACATGCATATAGCTAAAGACTGATTGATTAATCTCATGATTTAGAGCTACAATAAAATTAGACTCCATAAAAAAGTAAAAAGTCACAGATTTGAATATATTTGCCATACCTAAAACAAAGGATTTGTATCTAGAATATATCACACTACAAACCAATACAGTATTATACATGATAAGTTAATGGAGTATGTATATACATAATGCAAATTAAACCCATCATACCATCACAATGACACAAGCTTTAAGACCGGATAAGCCAACTGCTGGAAAAACATACCCTAAAGAGAACTCAGTACATTGCTGGTGAGAGCATAAACTGATAAAACAGCTTTGGAAAACTAGAGTATTATGTAGTAAAATTAAATATGCACATGCCCTATGACCCAGCATTTCTACTACCAACATGCGGAAACAGGCACTGCAATAGGTGTAAAAAGCTGTTTACTGCAACACTCTTTCTAACGGCAAACAACTGGAAACAACCTAAAGCTGGATAAAAAAGGTATATTCAGACAATGGAATGCTATACAGGTTGAAAATGAAGGAACTGTCCAAATGTCAATATAAAAATGAACATGGATGGATCACAAAAAAAAAATGTTAGTGAAGAAAATCCAGCAAGTTCCCCCAAAATATATACAGTGATTCCATTGTAGACAACTTAAGCAGTGCCCAAAAGTAAATAGCATTATTTATATATATGTTTATATGGAGCAAGTAAGATAAATGTTGCAGTGTTATTTACAATAGCTAAGACAAGGAAGCGACCTAAATGTCCATCGACAGATGAATGGATAAAGAAGAGATAGTACATATGTGGGCTTCCCTGATGGCTCAGATGGTAAAGAATCCATCCGCCTGCAATGTGGGAGGCCTGGGTTTGATCCTTGCGTTGGGAAGATCCCCTGCAAGAGGGCACGGCAACCCACTCCAGTATTCTTGCCTGGAGAACACCCGTGGACAACGGAGCCTGTCCATGGCGTTCAAAGAGTTGAACATGATTGAGCAACTAAGTACACACCACATACACAATGGAATGTTACTCAGCCATTGAAAAGAATGAAATTTGGAGGAGGGATGGCAACCCACTCCAGAATTCTTGTCTGAGAAATCCCATGGGCAGAGGAGCCTGGTGGGCTACAATCCATGGGGTTGAAAAGAGTTGGATATAACTTAGCAACTAAACCATCATCATATTTCTATCACGAGCTTTAAATGCTGTAAGCAGAGAATGGATATGACCATATTTACTTAACCCTGATTTGATGCTGGTGAGGGTTCCAGGATGTCTTTTGGTTTTATGCACAACTCACCTGTGCTTGCAATGAACCCCCTCCTTGGTCTTTCCCCCCGGTGTTATCAGGGTGGTTCTCGCTGCTGTTCAGTCACCCAGTCATGTGCGGCTCTTTGCGACCTCACGGACAGCAGCACGCCAGGCTTACCTGTCCTTCACCATCTCCCAGAGTTTGCCCAAATTCATGTTCATTGTATCGGTGATGCCGTCCAGCCATCTCATCCTCTGACGCCCTCTTCTCCTTCTGCCCTCGATCTTTCCCACATCAGAGACTTTTCCAATGAGCTGTCTGTTCTCATCAGATGACCAAAATACTGGAGCTTCTGCTTCAGCATCAGTCCTTCCAGTCAATATGCAGGGTTGATCTTCCTTGAGATTGACTGGTTTGACAAGGAGTTGCTGTCCAAAGGGCTTTCAGGAGCCTTCTCCAGCACCAGTCTCCAGGCGTCAATTCTATGGTGCTCTGCCTTCTTCATGGTCCAGGTCTCACATCTGTACCACGACCACTGCAAGACCACAGCTTGACTATACAGACCGTTGTCGGCAGAGTAATGTCTCTGCTTTTCAACACACTGTCTAGGTTTGTCACTGGAGTTAATTATTATGGTTAATTATCTGAATTAGTCCAGGGAAAGTCACCTTTCAGAATGGTGCTGAATGTATAGGTACCAACCTTAGTGTCTACACTGTGTACTCCACCTGATTTACTCTGTTCAAAAACTGAGGTTTTTCTTCGGGTGAGGAAAGATGGAAGTCAATATCCTTTCCTGCTTTATCTGAAATGTGGTGGTTGACCTCTATGGAGGTGAAAATTACTCTACAGGAGGGCTGAGCCTGGCTCACCTATCCTGTTGAGCTGGAGAGGGGAGCTCATCCAAGTCGGCTGAGAGTTTCCAGACTGAGGTGTCAGTTTTCCTCAGAGCTGGGAGGGTGGTCTGAGAAGTTGGGAGATGCAGGATGGGTCGCAGTCACTTTCTGAACCCTTGTGGGCCCTCTGCCTCCTCAGTACCATCTTCCTCCTCACATTTTATTTTGAAAAATTTCAATACAAAAGGCTGAGAGAATGATAAAATTAACTTCTGTGTATCCTTCATCAGAAGTTGATAGCATCTTGCCTAGCGATAGTCCTTCAATAAACGCCTTCTCTGCTACACTAGGCGGTATCTGTCCCCAGTGACTAGAGACTCTGAACAGGAAAGCTATAGAACAAGAAACACAGCTAACAGCTAAACGTGAAAAACTGTTCAACATGGCTGCTTTTAAAATAAAAGTTAAAACGAGGAGATGAAATTTTTCAGTGATAATAATCAGCTTGCCGGAGTCTGTGGGGAGGTGAACACTCTTTCTAATTTAGTAATGTGGTGTAGCCTGGACTCCAAAGGGCAATTTCATAGTGTGCAGGATGAGTTAAAATAGGGAAAAATTGGCAATGTTCCAATACAGGATTTGATAAAAATATGGAATATGCATGTAATAAAATGCTATGAAAATATGAAAAAACTACACAGACCGTACAGACATACAGTGCACGTGTGTGTGTGAGCTCAGTCATGTCCAACTCTTTGTAATCCCGTGGACTGTAGCCCGCCAGGCTCCTCTGTCCATGGGATTTTTCCAGCAAGAATACTGGAGTGGGTTGCCATTTCCTCCTCCAAGGGATCTTCCCAACCCAGGGAACAAACCCTCATCTTCTGTGTCTCCCGTACTGCAGGCAGATTCTTCACCCACTGAGTCATCAGAGAAGCTGATACATCATTAAATAAAACTACTGCAAAGAAAATATGGGCAGAATAATTGCACCTTTGTAACCTGTATATGCAGACCAGGAAGCAACAGTTAGAACTGGACATGGAACAACAGACTGGTTCCAAATAGGAAAAGGAGTACGTCAGGGCTGTATATTGTCACCTTGCTTGTTTAACTTATATGCAGAGTACATCATGAGAAACGCTGGGCTGGAAGAAGCACAAGCTGGAATCAAGATTGCTGGGAGAAATATCAATAACCTCAGATATGCAGATGACACCACCCTTATGGCAGAAAGTGAAGAGGAACTAAAAAGCCTCTTGATGAAAGTGAAGGAGGAGAGTGAAAAAGTTGACTTAAAGCTCAACATTCAGAAAACGAAGATCATGGCATCTGGTCCCATCACTTCATGGGAAATAGATGGGGAAACAGTGGAAACAGTGTCAGACTTTATTTTTCTGGGCTCCAAAATCACTGCAGATGGTGATTGCAGCCATGAAATTAAAAGACGCTTACTCCTTGGAAAGAAAGTTATGACCAACCTAGATAGCCTATTGAAAAGCAGAGACAATACTTTGCCAACAAATGTCCGTCTAGTCAAGGCTATGGTTTTTCCAGTGGTCATGTATGGATGTGAGAGCCGAAGAACTGATGCTTTTGAACTGTGGTGTTGGAGAAGACTCTTGAGAGTCCTTTGAACTGCAAGGAGATCCAACCAATCCATCCTAAAGAGATCAGTCCTGGGTGTTTGTTGGAAGGACTGATGTTGAAGCTGAAACTCCAGTACTTTGGCCACCTGATGCGAAGAGTTGACTCATTGGAAAAGATCTTAATGCTGGGAAGGATTGGGGGCAGGAGGAGAAGGGGACAACAGAGGATGAGATGGCTGGATGGCATCACTGACTCGATGGACATAGGTTTGGGTAGACTCCGGGAGTTGGTGATGGACAGGGAGGCCTGGTGTGCTGCGATTCACGGGGTCACAAAGAGTTGGACACGACTGAGCGACTGAACTGAACTGAGCCTCTATATGAATACACAGAGTTGGGAACAAACAGTTCATTAGAAGTGGGTATTTTTTTGATGGTAGTTTTAACAGGTGATTTACATTTTTATCTTTATTTTTACCTATGTTGTGTGAGCTTTTCATAAGGGATACGAACTTTATAATTTGAAAAAATAAAGTAAGTGGAAAAGTTACTTAAAATACCAAACAGAAAATGCTGTAAAGAAACCACAAGGAAAAAACAAAAACAAAGTCCCACCTCTGCTGGCACTGGCATCATGGTCCAAAGGTTAAGTCCACATTCTTTTTCTTGGCACCAAAGTCCTTCACAGGCTCTTTGAACCCTCTATGTGAAATAGGTTGCTTTTCTGGAATTCATAATCTATCAAAGGTATATGAACCAGAATGCTTGAACTCTTGAGGAAAGACTTTTCCCCAGACCAGCCCAGCCCCCAGCACCTAGCAAGGCGGCAGCAGAGGCGGGCAGCGCCTGACTGGCTGCTGTGAACACCAAGGCCTGATGGACAGGCTGGGGCCGGGCCAGGAAGAGAGAAGCCAGAGCTTCGGGCACCGTCGTCCTGCAGACTGGAGGGCTCCTGCTCTTACTCTCAGTCCCTGTTCAGCATGGCAACCACTGGGAGAGCAGGAGCGCCTTGCCTCAGTGGGCGCGCAGCTGGGCCCACATCCCCGGGGCTGCCTCAGCTCGGCCGGGGCCGTGGCAGGAGGGAGGACCAAGGCTCCTGACCCAGCTGGGGCCCAGCAAAGCTCCTCCCCTCAGCTGCTGGGCTGCTGAGAGCCCTCCCTCACAAAGGGTACCCCAAATGCGCCGTGTGGCTAGATCTAGTTAACTAACAGGTAAAGACAACACAGAAAAGGCAAATGTTTACACTGAGATAGGCTCTTGGCAACAAATGCCCGAAACTGTATGATTCTGGGGCCATATGAATGTTTCTTTGTTTTTGTTTTTTCCTTGCTGCTGTTATAAACTACCACAAACCTCATGGCTTAAAGCAATGCAATCTATCACCTGCAGTTCTTCAAGGCAGAGGTCCAACACAAATCTCCTGGGCTTAAAATTAAGCAGGGCTGCTTTTCTTGCTGGAGAGTACAGGATATTCCATGTGCTTACCTTTCACTGCTTCTAGAAGTTGCTCACATTCCTTGATCCATCGCCCCTTCTTCACCTGCAAAGCCAGCATGCTGCAGCTCTCTGATCACACTTCTGTAGTCACAAGTCCCTCTGAGCACAGTCAGAGAAATAAATTCCTCTGCCTTAATGACCTCTGTGGTTATACTGAGCCTATCCAAATCATCTCTGGTAATCTCCTTATCTCAAGGTCCCTAATCTTAATCACACCTGCAAAGTCCCTTATGCTATGTAAGGTAACGTATTGAGAGGTTCCAGGAATTAGGCTATAAACATCTTTTTTGGGGTATGGGGGGAGGCATTATTCTCCCAACCACAGAAATGTCTATTATTGTTCATGATAAGTAGGCAGTTCTCTATATAAAGATCTGGAAAATGTTATATTATGAACTAGAAATCAGCAAGTTCAGTAAATATTTACAGAATGTCCTAATTTTGTAGAATCTCCATTGTTCCCAATAAACGCTGAATGAATTCTCTCTGACCCACCCCCCACCCGTCATATCCTGGCTTTTGTGGGGTAATGATGGGGGCTGCTTCACCCACTCAGCTCTCAGGGTATTGAATGGCAGAGGGGGAGGCCCCACCTCAGTTTTGTAGTCATTGGTCATTAGATAGATTTTTGGCTAATTTGATAAATAAAAAGTTATCTTTTAGCAAACCCATTTGTGGCAAATTGATCTACAGTTAAAACCATAATAGATAAGAATGATAATAAACAATGAAATAAGGGAAAATGATTACAGACTCATCAAACTTCTGTTTACTGGCCCCCTCCTTTGTACCTACACTGGTCCTACTGTGTGTTTGATGGCTCTTGTGTACACACATCTCTGGCATTTTTCCCCTGTTTGTTTTAAATTTCTGATTGGTTACTAAACAATTCTTCCTGGTTTCTTCACAGTCCTGTTTAAGGAGACGTGTTTAGAAAAGTCCAGGAAACCAGAAAGTAGAGAATGCAGGTTCAACAAAGGAGGGAGTGGCCAGAAAGGCCCACACACTCTGATTGGTCAGAGGCAGGTGTCAGTCAAGCAAGCTGGGAAGTGGGAAGGTGGGGCTTAGAGGAATTTGCTGAAAGGGAAAAAGGACATTTGCAGGAGATTCTTAATTTTTGAGAGTGCTGCATGGAATCCCAGGCAGGATAAAAAAATCCAAGTTGGAATTCTGCAGTTTGGGGTAGGTTCTGAGATGCAGACCCAAGGGCTTATGAGGGGAAGAGACCCAAGAAAGGAGGCTGTGCCAGTAACAGTCACTGGTGCAGTGGTCCCCAGGGATGGTGCCTAAGCCTTGGCTCCTGGGGTTGTCCCGTGCCCCCACGGTGACAGGGAGTCTTGGCTTCAGCATTTACCTAACCTCACTCTACATCCAAGCTGAGGACTGAGGCTAACTCTAACTCCATTTATGCTTTTAGTAGACACTGAGTTCTGAACACCTAATAAGAGCAAACTCTGTAGTTATAACTTAAAAATTCCTCACCTTCTAAACTATATACAACATTTCAATATATCTATGAGTGGATGGGCTTTCTAGTTGGCACTAGTGGTAAAGTACCTGCCTGCCAATGCAGGGGATGTAAGACACACGGGCTGGCTCCCTGGGTCGGGAAGATCCCCTGGAGGAGGAAAAGGCAACCCATGCCAGTATTCTTGCCTGGAGAATCCCATGGACAGAGGTGCCTGGTGGGCCACAGTCCATAGGGTTACAAAGAGTCACACACAACTTAGCGTGCATGCAAATGAAGGGAGAGGCACCAAAGCGTAACTGTTTCCTGTGGGGAGGCGAGAGAGAGGAGCAGACACAGGAGGCCAGTTCTCACTTTCGCTCAGAAGACCTCTGAGTGACTGCATTTTGGCAGCAGACATCCATCATGTATTGGAATTGTAATTAAAAATAAGAAGTATTCAGTACTTGCAACACTGTGGTTACTACAGGTTAGTTCTGTACTGCTTAATTTATTTTATACCCAGTCGTATGATTTTCCAATGAGATCACATTGGCATTTGGAAGAGTGTGGTGGTTACACACAAGCCTGTGGGGAGAGATTCCTCAGCAACCAGATCCTTCATCTGTCTCAACCAGATAACTCTCCCTCAATTAGTGATAACAGTACTAGGCTTCCCGGGATCTTGCCAGGTTTTCCCAGTCCTTGGTATGGCTTCTGACTCTCAGGAAACAGCACTCCCCTCTGTGTCCCACTTCCTTTGGATCTGTTGCCTGTTATATAACAGCACAAACCTGAGAATTCAGCCAGAACGAACACCTTAGGTGGCTGCTAATAAGCTAATTTTTGTGCTGACTTGAACTCTAGGTTGGTATCTCCTGGTTGGCAGTCTATACTCTCCTTCTGCTCTATCCTTACGGTATTTACATTTGCCAAGAGCCTGCACTCAACTGACATAGCCTGTATTTAATGGCTCAGACAAGTAAAGATTCTGCCCGCAATGTGGGAGACCCAGGTCGATCCCTGGGTTGGGAAGATCCCCTGCAGGAGGGCATAGCAACACACTCCAGTATTCTTGCCTGGAGAATTCCATGAACGGAGGACCTTGGTGAGCTACAGTCCATGGGGTCGGACACAGCAACACTCATGCAGCGCTCACTCACTCGATGGGTTATCAGGCGAGTGTATCCTCCTCAGGTCTGTCTCGTCACAACAAAGACTTGGAGAGATGGACATTAAAGCCCTCGGCGTGTCGCAGCTCTCGGGTCTTGGACAGACCGTGTTATAGCTCTTAGACAAGTCAGTGTTACAGTTCTATTTTATTTAGAAAATAGCAAGGGGATCCATCCTCGAGGCGTGAGGGCATGCCGACCCAAAGACGTGAAGAGAAGAGGGGGGGAAGGTGCCAGAGTGCAGGAGAGAGAGAGAGCACACTTTGGCTCCTCTTTTTATGTCTTTTCCTCCCCCATGGGCCTGCCCTATGTAAATTGGGCTAGCCAGGAGTGCTGTTTGTTCTACCTGAGGTCCTCATTCCGGTCCTTGGACCTTCCTTTGACCTTCTTTTGTTCTATTTTCAAGGGCTTTCCCCTTCCTTGTCTTTTAGCCACTGCCATTTTGGACTCCTGTTTCCTATTCTACCTACCTAAGAGAACTTAACACAAAAGACTGAGGGTTTTCAGGAGTGCTGTTTGTTCTACCTGAGGTCCTCATTCCGGTCCTTGGACCTTCCTTTGACCTTCTTTTGTTCTATTTTCAAGGGCTTTCCCCTTCCTTGTCTTTTAGCCACTGCCATTTTGGACTCCTGTTTCCTATTCTACCTACCTAAGAGAACTTAACACAAAAGACTGAGGGTTTCCAGCCCCCAAACAGATGTAACCAGGATGGACTTTTATTTTTTTATATTGAAGTAGGGTTTATTTACAATGTGCCAACCGTTGCTGTACAGCAAAGGGATTCAGTAATACACCTGTAGACATTCTTTTGAGCAGGCAGCCATCTTCAGCTCATTAAGCCGATTAACAATAGTCCTCTGATGTGCAGAATCACTGTGGTTTTAATTTTCTTTATAGTTTTTAGATTTTTCCAATTTTCTATCATATGCATATAATACTTTTTCTCTATGGCAGAAAAAAATAAATGTGAGTTTAAAAAAATACCCCAAGCTACTACACATTGTGTTACTAGTTCCTGCTCCTCCGCATCACTCACTCGTATGCTTTTAATTCTTGCCCCGATCCGAGCCACCCAGTGAAACATTTCCTGTGAACCCTTTCTCAGAAGTGGTTTTCAAGCGGATATTATGAAGCCTTTCAAATCACGTGAGCTAGCACTCAGAGTGAACATGGACAAGCGTCTTAATTCTCTGAAACTGTCTCTTCATCTGTGAAAGAAGGAAAGACCTACCTTCTGGATTGTCATGTAGCTGGATCAGCAGCCTCCCAAACTTTAATGTGTTGATGAATCACCTGGGAGGTTGCTAAAATGCAGGCTCCGACTTAGTAGGTCTAGGATGGCCCCAAGGGGTCTGCATTTCTAAGAGCTCCTAGCCATGGAGCTGGTGTTGTGACGCATGAACCACACTCCGGTGAGCGACACAACATCTGCAAGAGTCCCAGTGCCTGTTCCTCTCCTTCCAGGGGGCCTGGGTTTTCTGGCTGCTTGATGAGCCCGCCTCAGAGAAGTGCTGACTGAGATCTCTTAGGGTGCAACCCAACTCACCTGAGCTTCAGCCTACTCCTATTTTCTCCCCACTTCAATATCCTCACTCTGTTTTTTCTGTTCAAGGACTTCATTCTTCTTTGGCCTAACAAAGATACTGGTACCTACGCTTTCAGGTTATAATTCTTAATTAATTAATTTATTTTTGGCTCTTCTGGGTCTTAGCTGCTGCGTGCAGGCTCTCTCTAGTTGCTCTGAGCAGGATTACTCTACCGTTCTGAGGCACGGGCTTCTCATTGCAGTGGCTTCTCTTGTTGTGGAGCATGGTCTCTAGGGCATGCCCGCTTCAGTAGTTGTGACCCGAAGCTTGCGCAGTCTTCCCGGGCCAGGGATTGAACCTGTGTCCTCTGTGTTGGCAGGAGGATTCTTAAAATGCTGGACCACCAGGCAAGTCCAGATTATAAAGATTACTGAGGTATAATTGATATGTGATAAATTGCACTTAGAGTATACGATTTAATAAGTTATATAGTATGCATACACTTGAGAAAACATCATCATACTCAAGATAATGACATATCCATCAAGCGCCCAATGTGTCCTTAAGCTCCCGATGCACCCTCTGACCCCTGGATACCAGCATCTGCTTCTGTTACATAGACTAGTCTGCCTTTCCTACAATTCTAAATACAAAGAATCATGCACATTTACTCTTTCAGTATCTCAGTTTTTGTCTTTCAGCCTAATTATTTCAGCCCTAAGGATCATAGCCCACCAGGCTCCTCTGTCCATGGGATTCTCCAGGCAAGAATACTGGAGTTGCCATGCCCTGCTCCAGTGGAATCTTCCCAACCCAGTGATCAAACCCGCGTCTCTTGTCTCCTGCACTGGCAGGCGTGTTCTTCACCGCTAATGAAACCCGGGAAGCCTCATTTGTGGTCTCTTTTCCTTTCAGCCTGCTTACTTCCTCCATGGTGCTGTGTGTACAGCGGCTCATGCGTTGTTCACTGCTGAGTGTCTCATTGCACGGATAGCTGCCATAATTTGTTTATCCATTTGCCTGTTGATGGAGCTTTGGCTTTTTTCCAATTTCTGATTGTTACCAATATAGCTGCTTTTAACAGTTTTGTACAAGTCCTTGTATGAACATACACTTTCATTTTCTCTTGGGTAAACACCTAGAGTGGAGTGGTTGGGTCATATGGACAGTGTATGATTAAGTTGAAAAAACTTAATCTATTTTCCAAAATAGATGTACCATTTTACATTACCAACAGAGGAGTATGAAGTTCCGTTTATTCCACATTCTGGAAAATATTTACGACTGTGAATAGGCACAGTAAAAAGTTTTTTAGGAAAGTCATTAGGGCCAAAAAAAAAAAAAAAAAAAAATCCATCATTCATCCTACTCATGGGAGATAACACTATCAAAAGGCCATGTTTGTAGATTTCCAGAAGTTTGCTCTCGTAAGAGAATATGAAAAAGAAGTAATTGAAAAATGTACTTTCCTGTGTCTTCACTGCTTTTCTAAAAAGCATTTTTAAAGTAGATTTTCTTAGGGAATAGATCAGATTCTATCTTGTAAGAATTTTAAGTATTACAGTATTTGTCTGTGATGTGGTAAACAAGGACTATAGAAGTTTCCACTAGCTCTCCTTCTTCCTATACCCCAGGGCAGGAGAAAATAATTCAACACCAACATTACAGGCCTTCAGTTCAGTTCAGTTGCTCAGTCCTGTCCGACTCTTTGCCACCCCATGGACTGCAGTTTGCCAGGCTTCCCTGTCCATCACCAACTCCCAGAGTTTACTCAAACTCATGCCCATTGAGTCGGTGATGCCATCCAACCATCTGATCCTCTGTCGTCACCTTCTCCTCCCGCCTTCAGTCTTTCCCAGCATCAGGGTCTTTTCAAATGAGTCAGTTC